>OY735231.1:47627759-47670259 GCA_963457665.1 Thysanoteuthis rhombus | reverse complement strand
TAGTAAACTGCAGGAGCTGGAAAGCAGCGAATAATCGAGACCATTCGGGCAATTGTACTGCTAAAATCATCTATAATGGTAAGGAGAGTCATAAAGCATTGAGGGGTCGTATTTGAATTACTTTTTATACTCGATGAAAATTCCAGGGACTCTGTCCTAAAATCAGAATTTAGAAGAAAAATTGCCCATGATTATGGAGTTGGAAATAGAATTGAATTTTTGTTTGAGCTTTATGAAAGATAAACTCAGTTACCATTAAAAGCTCATGAGGCCTTTGAAAGTTATAAAAGACAGAATGATATCTGTATGACTGAGTATTGTAATTCGACAAGCGTTACAAAATAATGCCAAGTCGAGTTTGGTGCTGAATTCTGAATTACAATGGCCTGACCGCCGATAGGCAGAACACCGTAAGATCGGAAGATCCAGTGGGCGAATGATTCGGGATTATGATTGGCTTGCCGATAAATTATGCAGGACATCGTCACCTGAAAATGTTCTTGGATTCTGTCGGCTAAAAGCAGCTAATTTACCTTCTATGAAGAACAGTTCACAAATACTACAATCATTGTAAAGGCCGATGATCACATTAAAGGACGATTGAAAAAGATTCATGGATTTGATGGCTCTTCCACCCCAGTCGAACGTGAAGCGAAAGTTGAAGGGAATATTCAGTTTGGGGAGTCTTACGTTTTGTGTAGACTAAACTCCCCAAGTAGTGATGGTGGTCAATATCATACTGACAGATCTACTAATGACTGTGGCTATCCATTATGGTGCTGGTTTTTGACGTCAACGAAAAGGGAGGTAGCAACCTCATGGATCATAGCGGAAATGCACCGTGGTGAATTGAGTATGACAGTTTTAACCGTTGGGTTAACAAATGCCTTTATAGAAAGATCATGTATAAAATAGAGGTATTCCAACATGAAGGAAATGAAAAGATAGACTCATTTAATGCTGTTCCCGGGTGATTAAGAAAAGCTAATCATAATCAAATGAGGCATATCGTATTGACTATTTAGTCGCAAAGTCAATGAGCTGTAGTGATTTGAATTTGGACGCCAGGGGAACATTGTGTGGTAAAATGTGATTTAATTGCCACAGTGGTTATTTGGACTATGACGATAAAAGGAATGTTGTATATGAACAGAAAAATGTGTTCCATTCTTACGAAAGGCCTGTATTTCAGCTGTGAATGGTTTGTCTAGAGTTATGATAGACACAAATATTGCAGAAAATGACATACCATTGTTGCTATCAAAGCAATTCATGAAGAAAGCTGGGATAGGATCGATCTTTGAGGATGATAAAGCTCAGACACTTTGATAGAACATCAACCCTACATGCCACAAGATATGGGCATTATGGTCTTCCATTAAATCACAGCATATACTTGATGAAATTCAGAAGAATCCTTTTGTTGAACTGACAATTTCTTGTAATAAAACTTTGAGTACTAAACAAAAGGCTCTTATGTTGCATTGTCAGCTTTCTCATCCTCGTCCCACGAAGCGACTGAAGTTAATAAAATATGCTGGCTATGACGGTTTGAAACTTCACCTTGAAATTATGAGGATATCAAAAAGTGCCAAGTCTGTACTGCAAATCTCCGCCATTGCCGATTGTTGGTTTGTCGATGGCAACAACCTTTGGTGAATGCGTAACTTCGAATATGAAGTAATTTGGTAACGTCCATTTGCTTCAGCTGATTGATCAAGCAACTAGATTGTCTGCTTGTGCTGTTGTACGATCAAAAAAGCCTCGAGAGATTACCGAGAAAATATTTCGGCAATATATTAGTATTTATGGTTGACCAGAGAAATTTCTCAGTGATAATGGCGGTGAGTTCTGTAATGAGGCCTTTAGGGAACTTTGCAAGGAAGTTAATATCACCGTGAAGACGACTGGCGCAGAGGCCCCATGGTCAAATAGTTTGTGCGAAAGATATAACCAAGTTCTCGGCGTGAGGCTGACCAGTACAATGGCAGGCACAAGTGGCCGTCTTGATCTTGCTGCAGCTTGGTACATCAACGCTAAAAATAACCTCCATAATATATCCGGGACAACTGCTCCCACGTAATTACCTCCTTACAATAGCATAGAAACAGTGAGGCCAAAGTTAAAGTTTATGGAAATTAAGTAGTAGTAAGTGATCCCATCCATAGGGAAATTGTCCAGGGGGAAAATGTCAGGAATGATTTATCGGGTGGTGGGGTGGAGCAATTCATAGGACAATTTTCTTATGGGAGCGATTGTTCAAATGGAAGGTGTCCCGATACACTCCATAATGTACATGGTTATTCTCCATTTCAGTTTGTATTTGGAAAGAATCCAAGGATTCCTGGCATCTTGGTGGACAAACCACCCACTCTTGACGATGACGCTTCATTAGGATTATTCGAGACAAGCTCAATGTTCTACACTACTATACGCCAAATAAAAATAAATAATATAATAATTTTTCTTATTAACAATTTTGGCATTTGGCCTATTGTATGGCCAAAAGCGTCTCCAACTATCTGGCAACCCGGCTCTGTGCATTTCGAAACAGGCGCATGTTCGTTGTTAGTATCCAGAGAAGCTTCAACATGCGTCCCTTTCGAGCGGTGATGTTAAATTTGCACTTGTGACAAAGTCAACGCCACAGGATCAGTACATAAAACGTCGAAAGGGTCAGCAATTGTTCTTAGTCAGGATGGAAAACAAATCTTACTTTAACACAGGAAGTGATCATGACCGCGTACTTCTATGTTGGTTGGTTTTAGAAAGACAAATTCAACTAAATTCTACAAAACTTAATTGAACTGCACCAACTTCAACGAACACAGCTTCACAAAGCTACATGCCTGATAAGAATGTGAGTAGGGAGGAAAATAAGAAGCCTGGCCACCCCAAGGTCACACTCCATTCCTATTTATACTTCCTTACATGTTTATAACATAAATTTTCGTAGATATTTAATTCTCATCAGATAGTGTCCGTTCATGAGAGAGCTGCCTGCTGATCACTCTGTCATGATTTCAAATGACAGTAGGCAAATTTATTATTATTCTATATATGAGTTTTGGTTTAATTTGATGAGACAGACAAACAGTAAATCGCTTACTACCTTGAAATTGGTGGAAATTATTCTTGTTGTTACGAGGGAAAATAAAGTCAACAGAGTTTAATAATAAAGACATAGGAGGAAACAAAGGATGATGAAAAACTTGAACACAAAAGACGACACCTCGATTTCTGACTCCCAGGCTGTAAATGGATCATGACACAGAGGAAGTCTCTCCAAACACACACTAATCCAGCTGGTGCTTTAAATAAGAAGAATAATTTGAATAAAGAACACGCAGGTTCAATACAAATTGCCTGAAAGATGATTTAGTGAAATCAAAACTGATTTCTAGATCTGGTAAATGTTCTGGTATGAATGCAAATGAGTGTGTCACTGAATATGAAGCAAATGGATGACAAGCCTGGCTATTGCAGGGTCAAACAACTTTCCTATTTCCATTCCGACTAAAGATGATCACTCCAACTCTTCTGCTGTATAAATACCAAACCTGGAAGTCAGACCATTAATGCACCAGTTCGATCTTATCTTCTCTTAAAAGACCCTTCCTGGGGAATACCATTCCTCTCAAAGATCACAGCTCAAATTCCTTTCAACTGAAAGCACAATTTTAAAATTAGATAGAATTTCATTCATGCAATCGATGCATGTTTGTCTTTTGACGTAGAAAAATAGAATCCCATGTTCTGATGACGTAGTAAAAATGTGAGTCAAGTGAGATTGGATTCATTGTAGGAAATGGAGGGAATGCTTCTTGGAAATGGTTCAAAGTGTTTTCTATGTTGATTCGTTGGTCAGGTAGTCAGTTAGCAACAGTGATCGCTGCTATAGATTTTTACGCAATCAAAATATGAATTTTCGTAGATGTGCAAGATTTGTCGACTGTATTAACGTGCCAAGACGGACAAACAATGAAGATTTTATTCCTCTAAATTAGTTTAAGATTGTCAAAAAAGTCAACACTAGTTTCAAACTTGGACTAAAGGCTAGAAACGTAATGGCGTCTATGATGAAGTTGAGGATGGTCAATATTGTATGTCTGAGAGATGAAGTACAGCTGGTTGCCTAGCAACGGGACCAGGTGAGACAAAGGAGTCTAAGAACAGTTAAAGTGGGGCTGACAGTTTAACTTGTAAATGGATACGATAGGTCAATTTACTAGCTAATACAGTATGGCATGCTAGACGGGTTATTGTATATGATAACCGGATGGCTAGAAGACAAGGGTGCTTGTGTGTGTAGGCGGGTACAGTTTTTCACTGTCCTCTACGATTCTTCTTAAAAAGGTTTGGGATGCATTGAGGAGAACGATCCTTTGTACTAGCGAGAAAGAGTACGATTCGTTTCATGCCTAATTCCCTCATATTCATGGATTCTTCTGTCTTGCTCAGACGTTTCACCAAATGACGTTTGGTCTACAGATAGTTAACTGACAGGCGTTTCGTTCTGCGGACGTTTTGCCGAAAACCTTTCTGCTAAAATTGATGTTTCACTGAACAGGCTTCTGGAGCAACGAAAATATCAGATTTTAACGCAACACACAAAATTCTTCGGTCATATGGTCCTATCATATGAACTAGTTTGATTACAATTGACCAATAAATAATAAGATTATTACAACTTTCCAATAAGAAGTGTCTTTTCTCCACCCTGTATAATGTGATTGTCGGCATGTATTCGCTAGTGCAGGAAGCTTCATTAACCGGCTAATTTAGCCAACGATCTGGCAACAGGCAAAGTCAATATAAAAGAAAACAAATGCCAAGTCACTATGACAACGTATCGTCTGATTTAGCAACTCCAAAGAAAAAATACTAATGAACCCAACGCAAAACATTTCTCTTCCAATTGTAATTATTAACGCAACACAAAAAACATATTCAACGCTTTTCAATCCGATTATTATTTCCTTCCTTTTTCTTTTTATTGTATTTTCTTTGCATTTATTTTACGTAATAATTCCGCTCTTCTTTATTTTTTCGATGTCTGCAAACACGAAAACACACACACACACACACACACACACACACACACAAATGCATACACACACACACACACACACACACACATATATATATATATATATATATATATATATATATATATATATATAATATATATCTAACGTAACGTATATGTATATATACACATGCACGTATAGAGTACATGATACATATAAAATATCATACGTATATGTTTATACACTATTGATATCTATACAGTATATCTATATAAATGAATTAATATGCATGTAGGTACGTGCAGACATCTTATACATGGCATCACACTGACGCCTATATATATATATATATATATAATCCCAAAGAAGGCTCGTAACGACTTTGTTATGTTTCTTTCTAAAAAATCTTGAGAGTAAAATCATCTCTGGCCCTCTTTGCTTTGCTATTGTTAAACGCATCTTTTTTTCTCGTTTTTCGCCTTGAGGACTCTTCTGGTTTTGAAGATAAAAACACAAACTGATTTGATTAGATTTTCCATCATCTGATCTCATTAGACATAATGAAAGATTATTTCTACAAGGCTTTTTGTTCCGAACGACGATACACATACATACTTGACTGACATGCATGCACACACACACACACACACACACACACACACACACACACACACACATATATATATATATATATATATATATATATATATATATATATTTCTCAGTGAAACATAGAAATTGATGTCTATCAGTCTAGTTCGCATTTTCCTTTGTTCTTTTCAGCATTTTTTTGCATGTTCAGTTTCTGCCACCATAATTTTTATTAAGCGTGTTCACTGGTTGATTGATAATCAAAGTCAGCAGGAATTCGACAAAGAACATTTCGAAATTCAGTGAATTTTGTTTCAGCTTTAAACTATAAAATAATAAACATTATTAAAAATGAATAATCGTAATGTAATACAATCCTTTATGCATTATTCTTTGGACTACACCCTTTCACGAATTTGGAATTATTCGGATATCGGAATGGCATTTCAATCTATAACGATGGATTCTTCCTGTTCAGCTTCTCAATGTTATCCACGAGGGAATCTACAGCTCTTTTAAAAAATTTTGCCGTCTTCAACGTAAAGAAATCACCAGGAGATAAAGAGAATATCTCTTATTTCTATTCATGCATTAGGGAGAGCAAATACACTCGTGCATTTACTTATGTCTCACTTTCAGAAAGACTCATTAATCAGAAACAGTGAATCACTCTCCATGGATCGTTTGGAAATCATTGCCAGGTGCATCACACAACACGGGATTCCATCTGCCATCCAATCAGTGTTAATTAGCCTCACACTGATTTGCTACCACGGCAAAAAAGCAGTCCCTAGTATTATCTGGAAACATTTCAGCAAAAACGCGCCTGAAAAGACAGTTCCAACGTTTTATCTTGTAAAGTATAGAAAAAAAAAGTCCTCTTGTAAAGCTAACATTTGGAGAATCTTTCATTTCTATTCACCTAGCGGAGAAAACGATTACGTTCGTACATTTAGTTATTTCGAATTTCGAGAAACACACTTAGCAATTCATTCTTTTTACCGTTTATATCTGACTTTTTCTAGAGAGAGGGAGAGAATGTGTGTGTGTGTGTGTGTGTGTGTGTGAGAGAGAGAGAGAGAGAGAGAGAAAGAGAGAGAGAGAGAGAGAGATCCACGTTGATTTCATCAGAAGGCAAAGAGAGGGTCACTTTTATTCAATCAGGAGGGAGAATGAGAGAGAACGGGGGGAGACACGTTGATTCAATCAGGAATTCAATCTTGAATCGAGAAAGTCAAAATCTTTTGTGCAAATATCTTGGCTGTTCATTTTTCAGAGTAAATATTGAGATAAATTTATTTCAGAAAATTGAAAACCTCCCGTCAGCATGAGATAGGGAAATTTCTCAGTGTGGTTTCACCGAATCTTCCCTCTGCGTATGGACAAGACAAAAAAAGAAAAAAAACAACTGAAATAATTGTGCATATATTCTTCAACATAATATATTTTAGTTTTGCCAACGAAGTTTAGAAGAGGTACATATATTCGCTTATCTCTATATATTTGTCCATACAACATCTTCGAATTTTCCCAATGAATTTCAATGATATTTTGTGGAAGATTGGACCCTAGGCTATGGGAGAATTGATGATATTTGTGGCAGATCCAGGAATTTTTCTGATTGAGAAATATTTTTTAAAACTTTCTCTCGTATATTTGTATGAATTCTCTTATCTTGTCAACACAATGTCTACAGAAGTTCTCAATGATATTTTCTGGAAAAAATGAGCCACAAGCTAAGGAAGAAGTATAGTGAAGAGGTAGACCTCTCCAGGAAAAAGTATGGAAACGGGGGGGGGGCAGCATGGAGCCCCCGCCTTATGCTGCTTGCCTAATTTCCCCTGCTTTTACTACTGCATACGCTAATTGGTTTGATTTGTAGGTATTTGATTCCACAGGAGCCCTTGTATCCCTCTTACGGGGCCTCACTTCTCCTCCGGTTAGAGACCAGTTCTCCAAACAAAAAAAGGGTGTTCATGCGCTAAGAAAGACAACCATAAATAACTGTTAACTGTGGGCAGCCTATTAAAGAAAAATCAAAGAAAAAATATCTGAAGGGGGAGATATGCAAGGGTGCTTTTTGTTTGGTTGAAGAAAAGCCTTCTTTCGCCACATCCGGTACAGAAGAAAATAATTGAACGGAAAAAGGCTTCTTTTATTCGGGAAGCATTCTCATTGGTCAAACGATTTGATTGGTCATTGGAGCGAACATATTTTGCGGAAAGAATTTGCTGAAAGAATTATATCAAATGGGCGATTGGCGTTTGATGATGTTTTTTCGAGGATAAAGATGATGGATCAATAATAGAAGAAAAAGAAGTATTGTGTTTTCTGGAGCCACAAAATTGGGTTTAAGATGGCGTAAAGAGAAAAAAAATAATTGATTCTTTTCTGTTATCAAATAGTTTTCAGCGTCTCTCTTTCTTCGCCTTATCTGATCTATTAATTTATATGCCCGGTTATCTATTCCTACGAATTTGTATCTATCCAAAAAGTATGCACCAATATATCTGTCTTAGTATGGTCATATCTATCTATCTATCTATCTATCTATCTATCTATCTATCACCGCCTGTTCATTATCTCTGCATCTCTATGGGCGATTGGTGTTAGATAATGTCTTCTGAAGAATGAAGATGATGCTTCACTGAAAGAAAGAAATTGAGTCTCCGGTTTTCTGGAGGCAAGAGAATTGAATTGAAGAGAGCGTTAAAAGAAGGAGAGAAAGGTATCCAATTCTTTTTCGTTCTCACATGTTTTGAGGCTTCTTTCTTTTTTCTTCTTTATCGTATATATTCATGTTGTTTATATACTTTGCAGTGTTTAATTAATACGCATCGATGCATATATCTATCTGACTGATCTATTGAGATATAGAGGGTGAGAGATAAATGGAGAGTGAGAGAGAGAGAGAGAGAGAGAGAGAGAGAGAGAGAGAGGATCAAAGAGAGACTCACACCAATGCACATGCTTTCACACAAACACATACTAATATATATATATATATATATATATATATATATATGCGCGTTGGTACAATAATGAATGAAGTATTTATTTCATGCAAAGGAAAAGGTTTTAGATAATGTCACAGATATATAGTGAGGGTGAAATCTGCTTAGTACTCCAGATTGCATTTGTACAGCCCAGACCTTTTGTACTCGTTCTGCCTACCATATAAACGTATTAATTGTAGTATTTTAAAAGGTGTCTTTTAAAAATTTGGTAATTTGTTCCCATCTATCTACATCAGTACATACACATCTATCTCAATTTGGTAATTATCTATCTACCTATCCACCTCAGTTGTTTCAAATCAATTTTAGTCCAAGAGAATTAGGTTTGAAAAGTGTCAAAACCAGAAAAAAGCAGATATAAGCTGATTTTCTGTCAGGATCGTTCCCTGTAATATTAAGGAACACATATTAGATGTCCACAGGTTCTCCTTCTTCTGCTGTCTCAATATGGCCGCAAAATACTTTAACATGTCATATACTTGTTCATTCTTATCGGAGACAAAGTTTACGGAAGGTTTTTTGTAGTTTCAGAAGTGATTCATAGGACGATCTGAAATGTTATGATTTTCAAGATGATGTCCAAGATGGTCGCCAATCAAATCTTCGAGAATGGGCATAACACGTTCATTATTCATCCCGGACAATTAAAAAAAAAACAGTAATTTGTGGTATCAAGTGTGCTCAATGAAAAAAAATTAGGTCCTCTCCAGTCTGATCACTGGAAAGGTTCAATTCCCAAGATAGCATCCAAAATGATCGCCAACCAAATCTTCAAAATGTCCTTTTCACTAGCTGTCGGCACAATTCTTAAAATGCCCATTACTCGTTTATTTTCCCTCCCTGGATAAGGTATTTCAACATTTCAAGTTTACCATAGTCTGACCACTGGAAAATCACAAATTTCAAGATGGCATATACAATGGCTGCAAAATCCCTAACATGATGATTATTCATTTATTATTCATCCTAGACGATACTTTGGGTGTCTAACCCCATGTTTTGGTGATGTAAGAATCCAGTTAGCAAATTCAGATTATAGTGAAGCATATACAATGAGAAATTGATTATAAATTGAATGTGTACAATTGAAAAATGTATCTAATCTGCACCAGATAGGAAACATCAAAGATCACACTTTCGCTCCTGTAGTCCTGGGTTTGGCTAGGGTTCTGCAGGAAGGTTATTCGAAGAATAAAGGACAACAGAAACAAACAAGTTGCAACATAATATATGAAACAAGAAACGAAAAGTCTGAACAAGACAAGATGGGAAGAAGAGAAAAAGTCCATGTAAAGAACGATGTTTTTTTTCTAATAAGTTGTTTTCCAATGTGGAAAGGAGGACTCGCACAACGGAATTCGCTTTAAGACATTGTTTTGGTTAAATGAAGAATTCTGTTTATTTAATATACTGATCGTACTGAACTGTCTTGTAAATGCTGGTTGGAGACTCCTTTAGATATATCCATGACCTATACACTATTTCTTTCTCGTTCTATTATTTACAGTCATCAACTTCAATCAAACTATCTAAGGCTAACGACCTAATCGGCATGCGCCGAGGCGACTGGTCTCCTCGAATTCCTTTTTCTAACTGCTGATTTCTTAACTTTTGCAAACGGCCAGTCACATCCTTTATTTAAATTGGCCAAATTTAGACATGCAACCGAATTTTCCCGTTGAAACTTAATTGAATCCATGTGTCTAAGAATTCCAGAAGACATACACAACTTATCTGTTCGATAACCGCAGGGGCCGCATTCAAAACTGAGCAAAAGACAGACGCTGTGTCTCTTCTTACTTGATAAGCTGTGTTGACCGTCTATGTCAATTACCATGTGTATATGTGTGGTAGTGCACACCCCCTTCTTACATGACCGTATGGTTTTAATCAATTAAATGACTACACATACATATAAACACACACATATACACCTGTTTACGAAAACAAAATCCTATCGATTCTATCAGGATCAAGTGACAACAACTTTTTACCATTGTCTAACACAGAGCAGCTGGAAAATTTTATGAAGATTTTCTTGTTTGAAATAAGGATCCTGATTCTGTAATTCACCAAGTGTGTGTTAAGAATGTGACTGATACATTGGAAAAAAGCTTCTGAAAAGGAGAGGACAATAAGACTATGGATAATTTCAGGCAAGTGTCTACTGTGCATTTCTTTATACATGCAGCGATAACAGGTTTCATATTCACTCTGTAAATCAGATTTTTCCTTGCTTTCATGCTATTTGATATCTTGCCTATGACAATTTCCCTATCTGCACATTCAACAAATGAAGGAGCTCCACCACACAATGCCCGAGGAATATATATATATAGTTCACAGAAGATGGTTACTTCACTATTCGTTGATCAGACAAGTTCTGGGATAGAGTATCATTTAGCCAAACTATTGAACTGTTTCAAACGAGGCTATTGAAGACGTCAGTTAGTGTGGCACATGACCGTTGAATCATACATAGTTGACACGTTAGGTTCCCCGTGTGTACCGATCTGAAATGCAGTACTGAAGCCTTTCACATCTGATCACATTCAAAACGTCAGAGCAATACAAATACCTCCGGTCAGTCAGTCTAGGGACAAATCCTATCTTGTTTCATTCGTCCAGTGGCAAAGGAGACGTTCACCATTTGTTATACATGACCCTGACATTATTTTCCCTAGCTACTGGGATCATGGAAAACAGGTCAGTGAACTGTGATGATGGCTTTTATATTGGTCAATGTTCCTTGGAGAAAATGACGGGTAAGTCCTCTGCAGAGTCAAGTCACTAGCTACTCTACAGAACACAATCAAACGTGAGGTGGATACATTTATCAACCGACAGTTGATGTTCAACAGAACTACGTGCATCCCGATCACAAGTACTGAAATGAAAACCGCCGTACAGGACGAATTAGCACCACAGATTCTATCTCTCTTCGTCTTTGTAGATAGACAAACGAGGAAAACAGCGAAGGATACTCTTGGGATCACTCTGAAGTCCATGGTTGATTATCATAGCACAGTTCCTAATGACGCCGCCTACGTTGTCTAACCAGGATTTGCGTAATGCTTACACAACATACCCAATCGTCCATTACCATAGTAGTGCTTCAGATGTGTTTGATGGTTATGATGCGTCTCCTGTCATCAATTCAGCAGAGCAAAACTGGAGAGCAAAGAACCGTACTTCTGCTTATACTGTAGTTACCTTTACTCTACAAACAACCATGACTCAAAGTGCATTCCTTGGAAATAACTGATTCAAATCGTACCTCATCCATATCTTAGTTCCAATGACAGAGTCAGATACTGATGAATCAATAGTTCAAACATCGATGGATATCTCCAAATCGCACAAGGATTAACCAGTGATACCTGGAACAGAAAAAAAGCACAAACAAGCGGCATATCAACACTCATCAGCTCATAAATCAGCCGGTGGTACATCCGGATTTATTGAAATTCCACCAACCACTGCAGTGGCGAAACAATACACTTATAGAGTGTACTCACAGATTCAGCAGTGGTTGGGTAAATACTCGACTCCCATTGAGTGTGGGAAGAAATCAGAGAAAACATCCTGACTGCGATAGACACTGATCAACCGGCTTCTCCTCAGACACTGTTGAGTCTTGTCAGCTGTGGCCATGGAACACGATGTGGGAACGTTCGTGGTTTCAGAAAAGCTAAGATAGTTTGCTCTGATCTGCGTACTCATTGTATGGACCAAACATTTAGTTACACTGAAACCTGTTCTATAACTAATGAAAAAAACTAAATACAGGATCGAATTTCTGAGATAAAACTTAGTATTATAACATATATTTTGATTTTTATTTCGTATCTCATCTTAAATGCTACATATTCTGTTTTGTAATTTGTTAAGCAGTCTGGTCAGATGTAGATTTATTATAATAGTTAGGAGGGGAAAAGTTTCGTTCATTGTAATCTTCAGTAAAAATCATCGATCTGGATATAATTCAATTACACGTATTTTTTATGTGAACCACTCTTTAATGCAAAAAAAAAGAAAAAAGAAGCAGTCATTAAAAAGAGAAGACAAGGAGGAAACCTGAGAATTTTTTTACGTTATGAATCACACATAATACGATAAAAATGTTCTAGATATTATCTAGGATGAAAAATGAAATTTTCCGCATTTTAAGGATTTGGCTGACAGCCATCTGGAAAAGGATACGTTTATAGTGATCAGACTGCGGTAGACTTTTAATAGGTTATTAAACACACTTGGTACTAAAAACAACCAATCTTTGTCTATGATGAAAATTGGACAAGAAATAGGTATTTCAAGGTTTGGGATGGTGACTATTTTCAGCAATATTTTAGAAAATAAACCTTTCCAGTTGGCAGACTGTGGTAGACCCCAATATTTTTTGAGCACACTTGATAATATAAAACGTTATTCAAAAAGTTGTCTACGATGATAAACTAGTTAAGAGCATTTTACAGATTTGGCTGGCGGCTATCTAGAAGACCATATTGAAGATAATACCTCTTCTGGAGTCAGATTGTGCTTAATCTTTGATATGTTATCGAGCACACTGAATACTTCAAAATTCTTGATCAGATCTTGTCTAGGAAAAATAATGGAAAAATTTGCATTTCAATGAATTTGGCGGCCATCTTGGATACCGTATCGAAAATCAAGAAGGGGAAACCTGGACAGTTTTCATACACTGTCCGTTATATCAAGGAACTATTCTAAAAAAATCATTTTACCTTCTTTTATATTGCGTTGAATGCTTTTGCCTCTTGACTACGCAGCCTGCTTATTTTCCCTCTCACTATATGAGCTATTGACGTTTGAATGTGTTCTCTAAAGGATAAGAAAAGATTCAATTCAAAAACTGCGACGGTGTATATACAATTTTTGGCCACATTTGGCAACATTTGGCAGTATTTGTTCCTGTAATAAAGATATCATTATTATAAGAACAAATGTTTGTTTTTAATTGATTTTTCAAGTTGATCCCTTCTAAAACACCTAAAGCAAAAATGAATAATCATTGAAGCAGAAATAATAGGTGGATATCGTCTGGAATGCAATATAATTCGTTGTCAAAGGTAAAAGGTATCAAATACACACACACACACACATACACACATATATATATATATATATGTATATATATATATATTGTATACGGTAGTCATAAACATCGTTAAATCTTTTTTATTTCCTTCCTTCCTTCCTTCCTTCTTTCTTTCTTTCTTTCTTTCTTTCTTTCTTTCTTTCTTTCTTTCTTTCTTTCCATCTTGCTTCCTTTCTTTCTTTCTATCTTGCTTCCTTTCTTTCTTTCTTGTATTATATCTTATTACCTCGAGAAGTGATTAGAAAATGAAATAATATGACATAGTGTGAGGTGTAAAAAAAAGTATTCCTTCTCTCTTTCTCTCTTACTATTCCCTTTCTTATCAAGATAACAACTTTTTTGCCTGGTACGCTATCCACCTCTTTCTAACCGATCTGTCTGGGTCAGTAAATTCCTTACAAACGCTGTTAACCTATTCAAATCTGGACCAACCATAAAATTTCTACTGTTCTTAGAGCAGTCGACTTACGTCGCAGTTGAAGATGATGTTACAATAAAAGAAAGGAAGGGATATCACATTTTCTGGAACCACAACAACTGTGTCTAAGTTGGCATGAAAAGAAAGGAAAAAGGAATTGATTTTTCTTGTGCTCTCATGTTTGTAGGCTTCTCTCTCTCTTCAGCTTTATCTTATCTGTCCCTGTCGTTTTGGTATCGATTTGTGAGCCTACTTATCTGTCTTCGTCTACTTGTATCTATCAATTCATTGTTTCATCTTTTGGAGTATTTTTTCCCAATATATATGCATATCTATATAGCCTGGTCATATCCATCTAACTGTCTATCTCAGTTTATCATCTTTATATTCCTATGAGATATTGACCTTTGATAATGTTTCCTGAAGGATAAAAATAATGCTTCAATGAAAGTAAAAGGAAAGTATCGTGTTTTACAAAGTCGGAAGAATTTTCTGGAGCCAAAACAGTTGCCAGGCAAAAATGGAAGGAAAAACAAAAAACAGAAGGAAGGATTGATTTTTGTTCAGATCTTTCTATTCTTACATATTCATTCATCACTTAATTTTTTGCAAATATCTTTTAATACGTAAGTCTATCTATCGCAGTCTGTACAATCTATCTATTTATCTCTCTATCTCTGTTATTCTGTATGTTAACTCTCTATCTAAATGAGCAATTGGCCTTTGATTATGTTTTCGGAAGGATAAAAATGAAAGGAAAAAAGAAAGCATTTCCCGGAGCCAAAAGATTTTTCCGGAAGAAAAGTATTGCCAAAAGATGGCAGAAAAGAGGGTAAAAAAGATTGATTTTCTTTGTTTGTGCTTGTGATCCTTCTATTTACATATATTCATTAACCACATTAATATGTATGTACGTATAATGTATATATGTACATATGTGTAGGAATGTGTGTACGTATGTATGCGTCTGCTTGCGTATATATCAATTTATTCATCTTTTTTTGTTCCTTCAATTTATCAATCTACTTATCTCAGCTTGTTTTATCTATCTATCTATCTATCTATCTATCTATCTATCTATCTATAATCACTTCCCCTAGGGTAGCTGACCAAATATATTGGCTCCAAAGCAGAAACAGAGGATTTTTGAGTGAATTATAATTGAATTTTTGTGTCAAGACGGATTTCGAATTAGCACTTTGAGGCTGAAATTAGTTCCGATTGAAATGATAGAAATCTCTTCAAATCTGTCAATAAACCGACTTTCATTATTTCTCCAAAGTAACCTCAATTTTTCTGCTCTAGAGGAGAAACTTTCATAATTTAGACGATGCAGAAAATTGTTCGTTTATAATTTAAATCAACAGAAACACACATACATATATGCACAAAGACACACACACACAAACACCTACGCACACGCATGTATAAACTCACACATATGCAGACAGACACATACGAACGCATAAACACACACATGCACACATACATGTACCCACCGATGCATAAACATTAACTATTATGTAAAAATGTAATTTCAAAAACATTCCTTTGAAAAGAATGACAGTTGCCTACCAACAAAGCCTTTTTCAGATGGTGAATCTAGGGTCCGGCATGATTTTTGGGATGAATCATCATTACCACCGTACCAGGCCCCCCCAGCAGTACCTCATTCAGAAAGTTTTTATGTGTGGAAATATCAGTTGAAAATGCAGCCTCATCATATATTCTTGTGTCAACAACTTTTCAGTCAATATTCATGAGTCAACATATGAAATGTTAATTCAATGATGTGAGATTTGAATTAACTGACCAGATATCAATCTTAAGATGTTGAACAGTGAACGGGAACATCAGCTGGTAGGTTGAGGCATCTAAGCCCTATATTTATGCCGTTGTAGACACAAGCCACCAATTTCTTTTTTACCATAGACCAGAGGTTCCCAACCAGGGGACCAATACCTGAAGGGATGGCAATTTGGGGTTTTATTGAGGGGCCACGGATAAAGTCAGTAAATCTTAGAAGAATGGAAATGAGTTCCTGAAAAGAGAGTATGGACAAAAATACATCTGACCTGGACTCTTTTCTGACTCGATGGTGTATCTCACCCCAAACTTTGGGGTCAACGTGAAAGCATATCCTATTTTTGTGACATGGTAATGCTTGTGTAGTACCACAGTCTCTTCAGAATGCACACTGTGAATCGACTCATCAACCATCACATGTCAACATGGAGGTCTTTCTCCAACCCTCACCAATCTCCCTTCGAAGCCTGCCGCAAATATAACACAACAGCTTTTCTTCCAACAAAACCTCCATCAAATAATGATTCTGGAGTCAAGATTGGGGTGGAAGCTTCATTATCACTAGTCCTGAGCACTCCAGCAGTACCTCACGATACCATTAGATTTCTGTCTTTTTTGTTTCTGTCACATCGTGGGAATACCTGATGAAAGCTTAGCCCCACAATATATTTTGGTCCGCTCAACTTCGGTGGTGCAGGTAGATGCACTCACCTGTGTCTGTCTGTCCGTTCGTCTGGTTGATCGCACAATATCTCCATAATTTCTCAAGGAATTTCAATGAAATTTTCGTTGGGGTAAACGTTACAGAAGAATTGATCCGATTTTAGGGTGGATCGTTGGATTCGTTTTTGATTAGGAAATATCGCCTTTACTACAGGAAAGGAGGTTAAACATTAACATTTAAAGAAAAAAAACTTTTAAGGGTAAAGTAATCCAACTTGAGTTTTCTCCCTTGCTTTTTCTTCCCCCCCCTCCCTTACTAAGTTTTAGTAAGAATACGACATTTACAGAAGTATGCACTCTCTGAGTCAAGAAATGAAAGCTAATCTAAGTCTGTTTAGTCACTCTGTGAAAATTGTCATGCGACTAACATCATTTGGCAGCATACCACATTCAAATAAGAGGTGATAAATAAACAATTTACTTTTCTCCCCTTTTGTAGGGCCGTGATAATCAAGAAGTACGAATTTTCACCCACGAAAGAGAGAAGACTGTCAAACACAAACCAAGCAATTTAGTATACACTTAAATGATAAATTGAACACAAATTAAAAACTTATAAATTATGAAGTATGATTGAGAAGAAACGATTTTCTATATATGTTATAATTTCCAACCCTATAGCTCCATTAACACGGATTGTAGACGTGACACATAGATTGATATTCAGCCAGGCTCACTGGAAAACTGGAGAAACCTATATGGACAGTTTTGTTGAACTATGAACGTGAACTTCAGCTGGAAAAGTACAACAAATACTAAAAGCATAGACAAGGAGGAAGATGCCAAAATCAGCATTAACACGTTGAAAGACAGAGCGGAACATCAATTATTCATCTTGAGAGCACTCAGAGAACGCATACATCTGCCAGCGCCGCGCATTAACTGGAAACGGAACGGGAATAAAATATTAAAAAACCGAGAACTGAACGCAATTCTCACTTTATGTTCTAATATTGACTTACTTCCATTGAAAATCAAATTTAGCATTTTCATTTCCTGTTAGTTTTTAACACCTTCCATGCAGAATAATAAGAATATCTCTCAATCGTAAAAATTGATGGAACTGCTCCAGAATTAGATAATTTCCTACACATCTCCTGGCCAACTCATCCTCAAAATTTCATCGAATTTCTTTGTGAACCCTTCGAGATATTTGGTGAACAAACAGACGGACAGACAGAACGACCAAATACATGGAACGTCCCAACTTCGTGGGTAGAGTTAAAAAATGTAAATATTTTCACCTTACTTGTGGCCTTTTTTCCTGCTATCGAAGCATTACCCATTGAACCACCGTAGCCCACAAAGGTACAAAAAGTTCTATCCTTGTTTACATGTATTTGAGTGTTCCAGTGTTCTTGGACATACCATTTCGTCTACAAACTTGCAGATTGGCGTCAGTACTCCACTAGACCCCCTTCTAAAATAGTCTTTTGATTCTTGGCAAAACAAACAACAAAAAAAAAAAACACGAACATTTTTGGCCTTTTAGGTATCATTTTGATAGGCTTACTAAAATATCTACATCCTCCAGAATCTAGATGCACTTAAAAAAAAATTCTATCTCAGATATCTTCCAGGGGAGATAACATCTAGATTCTCCAGAAGAGGGGAGCCGTGTCAACGTAACATTGCTTTTATTATTAGTCGGTCACTGATTCGATTCCTGGAACAAACCCATTTTCTTTAATTATTTATTCCTTTTACACTATATTGGCTATTAGCTGAGTAATGACATTTCAAATGAAAGTTTCAATGTAATATTACACAATTTATAATCATACGCTCACACACACACGCGCATGCACGCACACACACACACACACACACACACATATATATGTAGTTTATCATGCTTTTAGTAATTACACAATATCAAGGAAGGCGTAAGGCATGAAATATTGGCATACATCAAGTAAATATTATTGTAAACTTTATATATATATATATATATATATATATATATGGGTGTTAATGAAATGATAGGTATTGAGAAAATCGTCTGCATTGCAGGTACTTTTATGTTAGTGTAATCGTTCGATCGTTTACTATTTCGGCTAAGGCATTCCCTGTAGGATGTTCAAGGTCACGTGAAGACTGGCACTGATGAGACAGTATGAAAAAGTACTGGTTTTCCTATGTACGCGTATTTACATATGCTCTTTCCTCAATATCGAGCACTGTTCATCATTTGATGGAAAAATACCCCTATATATATATATATATATATATATATATATATATATATATATATTTGCACGTGTATGTGTGTGTGTGTGTGTGTATCCTCTGTTTTTCGAATGAATAAGAATATATGCATATATGGTAATAATTGAATATTTGAGTCATCCACAGACAGCTGTTTTGTTGCATTTGTGTGGCTATGGACTACCAATTATTCCATCCTGTGTCACGAGGTAGGATCAAAACCTTCACTTCAGACCCAGAGGCTGGTCTCATCTCTGCCCTACGCAGAACTGGACAGTCAGTAAAGTTGAAGTTCAAGCGATGTATTTACTAACGCATGAATTCCCAATCCACTACGGTTCTCTATTCCTATGTCGGAAGAGCATTGCATAAGCTTATAATGAACGAATTACCTCACTTAAAGAGTGCTCAACCCTGAATAAGGGAGCGTTAATTATGATATATATGTGTAACGCTGAATTTGCGAAATTGTTTCTCTCTCTCTCAATATATATATATATATATATATATAACATCATACACACGTATACAATTATATATTTTGAAGCTTATCGACACGCACGCACACACACGCACACACACACACACACATACACATAGATATACATTCTGTTTTAGTCACGAAGCCAGCGGTCTTCAGGACCGACAAAATTAGCAAGTCCAAATAAAAACAATTCAATATCGAGTGGTGTTCATAAATTGTCGGACTACTTTATCAGCTGTAAACAAGCTGGCGGCGTATGAATACATTAATTGTCCTCGATGATGAGATATTTGGTGGACCGACTTTATTTGTAGCGAATAAATTACTGAGTTTTCCCCATCTGAAAGAAGTCCACCAAAAAAAAAAGATTACTTTTATTCATAGAATTAGGAATTGAGATATCATTAACGTTCTCGAAAAAATCTGAGGAAGATCTTTAAGATATAAGAGGACTAATTGTCACCTGATCCCAAAAAAAGGCCACAATATTTTGATGGGGTAAATATAATAATGCATAATAGTCATAATGGAGAATACAGACAAGAGTGGAGGAGATTTGGAGAGACTTGTTGCCGCTTGATCCCAAGTAAAAACCCATTTGAATTCCTGGGGAGACTGGCTACCACTTGATCCCCAACAACGACCACGGTATATACCTGGTATGAAAAGGCAAAAGCATGAATAATAACTATAACAATGAATACTGAGGAAAGTGCTGGATATCTGAGGCGACTTTCTGTCACTCGATCCCAAAAGACAAACACCTCTGGAGTCAATGTGTAAATACATGAACGACGATCATAAAAAATACCGAAGAGAGTGATGGAGATTTGAGGAGACCTTTCTAAAGGCATTATTAGAACGTGAATTCGTACAGCTCGAATCCGTACTTGAATTTGGTTTACAGATCTCGTTTTTCAACGAAGATAAGCATTACATCAATCTTTCCCTCCAGACTGAGCATACAGTCAAGTGATATTATCATAGGTGTTTCAGTCTGAAAAAAATGTCATCGCAACATTGTTGTTTATGTCTTAGTTTTGAGTGTTTCACAGTGCAATATCTTTGTGTCCCTCGAACAAGCAATGTTGAAGTTGTTGATTCCAGTACAAAAACACTACCAGTTCTGTAAGAAAACTCTGATCAACAAAGCAAAGCAAACCTTTTCTACGATTGACAGAATAGATACCAAGTGGCCGACAGAAAATTTCATAAGAAACTGTCACCCAATACTGCTACCGAAATAGGTTTCTTCAGTTTTTAAACTGTTCTGGCTGTTTATCCGTATGGCTGGCTATGTATGCATGTATCGCGCGAACAGGCCGCTCCAATGAAGCTAATGGGCAAAGAATTTAACTCTTTATTATATCTAGGAAGAATGTATTTTATCCTCTCCCCGATTTTCAGGGAGTGTTCGGTTTGCAATATGAATTCATGCTAAAATGTGTAGATGCAAATGTATGAACGATTATAAGATTGTGTGGCGCTTGATCTTTTGAAAATTTGGACATTATACTGATTCAGCAAAAGGAAGAAGAAATAGTAAATGGGATGTAGCAAGAGACAGGGAGATTGCATCCACCTCTCCAAGTTGTTCTTCAAAACTACAGACAGGTATCCCCCACTTTCCGAATGTTCTTTCTGCGCCATTTCACTCTTAGCAAAGACCTTTGAGACTATTTCTCATGCACGACCTTTGCTCGCATTTCTCCTATCCATTTTGTGTCTTCCAGCGTTCTTGGTTTATATTGAGATGCTTATTCAGCAATCTATCCGTAAACCTTGAAAGATTATAAAGCTTTTGCTGCCAAATAATGCTGGGTATTTCATAAAGGACATGTGCGCATGCGCACGCACACACACACACACACACACACACATATATGACGTGTATGGATGTGGACTATAATTCATCCGAAGGTATCAAACTAAAGAGACTATTTGGGAAGCCATAGTTGATGTTTCAAAGGAGATTCCTTCATTCAAACGGATAAAGAAATCTCATTTCTAATATCAACTTCGGCTTTCCAATGAGACAACTGAATCCAGCAGTGGAAATGATTGCATTATTCGAGCATCCATTCTTTGGTGTTATGTCATCTATGACATTTTCCAATGTAATGAAGTGTTTATGTAATAAAACGTGTACGAACCTGCATCCAAGTGAAAGGAAATCGCTCCCAGCATTTATTATAAAGTGAAGATGTATGCGTGATTAGCATCTGTTTGTAATCCTTTTGTGATTTCCCGCTTTAAAAAATAGTTTGCTAAACTACTGTGCATCTGTACAGTAATCCAGTCTTTTCTTTGATGTTCTCAAACCAATTAACCTTTGGAAGACATCTATTTCTCGTTCCATTATCAGATCCTTCTACTACTGTTCTGTTGATGTAATTCAGTATTAGATTAAAATCTTGGTTTTCCTTTCCTGAAGATGTCGATCAGATTTCTTGTTTCATCCATTCTTTGAAGCACTCCTGTTGTTTTTTTTTGACCCATGACAATTTCAACTTTTTCCCAGAATGACCCTATCTCAAAACTTCTGTACATGAATGACCCCATCTCAAATACTTCTATACACGAATGACCCCATCTCAAATACTTCAATACATGAATGACCCCATCTCAAATACTTCAATACATGAACGACCCCATCTCAAATACTTCAATACATGAATGACCCCATCTCAAATACTTCAATGCACGGATGACCCTATCTCAAATACTTCTATGCATGAATGACCCCATCTCAAATACTTCAATACATAAATGACCCTATCTCAAATACTTCAATTCATGAATAATGACCCCATCTCAAATACTTCTATACATGAATGACCCTATGTCAAATACGTCAATACATGAATGACCCCATCTCAAATACTTCTGTACATGAATGTTCCCATCTCAAATGCTTCTATACACGAATGACCCCATCTCAAATACTTCAATACATGTATGACCCCATCTCAATTACTCCAATACATGGATGACCCCATCTCAAATACTTCAATACATAAATGACCCCATCTCAAATACTTCAATACATGGATGACCCCATCTCAAATGCTTCTATACATGAATGACCCCATCTCAAATACTTCAATAGATGAATGACCCCATCTCAAATACTTCAATACATGAACGACCCCATCTCAAATACTTCAATAGATGAATGACCCCATCTCAAATACTTCAATACATGAACGACCCCATCTCAAATACTTCAATACATGAATGACCCCATCTCAATTACTCCAATACATGGATGACCCCATCTCAAATGCTTCTATACATGAATGACCCCATCTCAAATACTTCAATACATGTATGACCCCATCTCAATTACTCCAATACATGGATGACCCCATCTCAAATATTTCTATACGCATTTCACATGTGATGCTAAATGTTACATGTTACTGATCGTGTGTCGGCTCCATTTAACAAGTTCTTTTCGTTTTCAGGTTAATGTTTGATGATGTTGACTTGTTGGAAATTCCTCGTTATATTCCGTCGTACGACATGAATAGTTTTCAGGAAACAGTGCCAATGTCTTTTTACCGGGTTTGGGATACTCAATCAAAAAATCTGAAAACGGGTGATTAATGAATAAATTACTGTCATCACCTTTTGTTGGGCAGTGACGACTTGAAAAAATCTGAATTTCCGGCAAAAAAGTGTGAATACTATCAGATGAAAATTAAGTGATGAATTTAGCATAAAATTACATTGTAAACTGACCCCTCTAATCAAAAACCCATTTAAAATGAGAAAGAAAAACGTTGTATAAGTTTGAATTTTCAGCTCTGTAACTCCATTTGTGCGACCTGTACGCGCGAGGCATACATACTGACATAGCCATCCAGCTAACCTGCCAGCCAGAACCACTTAAAAACTGAAAAAAATGTTGATAGTCTTGTTTGACGATTTCTAACAAGTCAAAAAAAACGTTTGCATCCTTTTTGAAACACCCGGTTTTGTTGGGAATCCGGTGACGGCCCAACAATTGCAAAGCCAGAATTTACTCAACAGACAGATTTTCAGAAAAGCGTATTCGATAAATTGAATTGTTAGTAACGATGGTAATATTGAGCGTATTTTTTTTCCTTTTAACTCTGTCAACTTTACACTTTGACCTTTCTGAAGAAACTTAAAGGTTAGTAATACATGATTCCAGTGGACAATTTCAAAGAATTTTCCAAAAGGTTATTTTGAAGGCACGGCTGTTGAGATATCCTGGCTATTTTTTTGTAATTTTTCCCCTTATGAAGTATCTATTTACTCATCTTGGACGTGGATAAAGAAACCTCAGGTTTTGATAGAAATTGCATCGGATGGGCTTTTACTTACCTGGTGACCTTAGGGAAAAATTAGCCAAGCTTTGAGGTCTATGAAAAACTGCTACGAAGACTTGTGTCTGAGGGCAACACTTATTCTGGGAATCAAATAAGAATCTAAAAAGTTAAAAAAAATGATGCAATCGTCATTTTGACAACTTGTACTCAAAGTAATAGTTTTGAAGTAGCAATTTGATTTATTTGCTCCATTACAACTACTACTTCTCCTACGTAAACAACAAAGATGTGTCTCGAAGAGTCGATTGTATGGAGTGAATTTAAAAGAGTGGATAGGCTTTGGGAAAACTATGAAAGTCTCTATTTCCAATCGCAAAGCTCACTTTTAGCAGTAGAATGATGACCTGAATCAAAGTTGTGATAAAATCGACTAAAAATTAAGATGAGGCGCAAAGCTAATTAACACATTGTACTTCATCTTCTTTTAAATCTAAAAAAAACCCTTCAAATCTCAAAATTTTCTTAAAAACGTAAATCATAAATATGTTGGATGAACAAATACTTCATCTTTACGAAAGATGTTTCCTTCAACCTAGATTCGTTCCCATTTCATTACGTATTACATTGGAAAAAATCATCGAAGACTCAACAGAAAGAGACAGATGCTTGGATGAGGGTAGCGCATGATGCAATCATTTTTACTGTTAAGTACTGCTGTCCCAAAGTACATGTTGTCACGTGACTAATATTGTAGCACAAGATTTACGTGCGCGTAATTTCTACCCTTTTATTTTTCAAGGTTGTGTTGTTTATGGAACACCTGGTATATATGTAAACATCAAAGTGTGTGAGGAGAAGCAGAACAGTTATCTGTATGGAGAGCAGATTCGGATAAGGCTGTGTATCTTCTTTTGGCACTAATGCCCTTTGGTAAGACGTGAATCTAATTCTATCCAAGCAATGGATAAATTGTAGAGTAGTATTAGACCTCTTCCTGTAAGAAAATTAAAGAAAAAGTAACTAAGACGACAGAAAAACAACGGTTCGGTCGTTGCCGTAATTGATCGAAGCCCGAGTAAAAAAGGGAAGGTTTAGTAAAGGGTCAGTAACTCTACCCGATAAAAGTCTACCTGCTACTGAAACCAAAGCTCCCTGAAGTGAGAGGGACGCGAGTTTCTGTGTTGTATTGAGTTTATTTATGATCTGAGCTGTTTACTCACTGTCGTATACTGACTGCCTGAGTAGTTGTGTTGTAAAAATACTTCAGAACAAGATGATAGAAAGTTGTAGTGCGAAGTTGAGCAATGATAAAAAAAGTCCAAGTATACAGAGATCAAAATACTGTTAATAACAATAAGATTAGTTGAAATGCTATTTGGAATCTGGATTGCCAAATGTCTTGAGCGACTAAATTTACATGGTCTTGGGACCAAATTAAGTAGCTTCATCAGTGCCAAAGAAATCAAATAACTCTAAATATACCATCAGGCCTAATTGGTACGGTCTAGTGACCATATTAAGTAATTTCAGCCTCGCTTTGTGCCGACTTTGTATTATTTAGTTCTTGAAAAGTATCAAATGACAACCCTATATGGAATAATGGGATTCAGAACGTCCAATTCCATCATTTTGTTTATCCGTAGAATTATTCTGGAGAAAAAGCTTGCAGAGAGGGTTGTCATTCGGTACTTTTCAAGAGCCTAATTCGGCAGATTTGGCACTTTGTTAAGCTATATTGGTTCCAAACTAAGATTTGGTATTGAAGGGAAATTTACGAAAGAAAACATTCTCTTAAACACGGATGACATGACTGTAATGTACAGGAACAGCAGATTAAAAAAGACGTATTTAAATCCATATTTCCTTAAAGGCTAGTCAGATGATGGAATTTAAGTTATTTGATAATTTTTGTTCTTTAGCTGCATAATTTATCCCTGAGATCACAAATTTGGTCTTGCACAGCAAAAGACATCGGAAAGCCCTGCACGAGAATGGTTGTGTTTGGGAGTCACTTTCTTTTTGTAATCAAATATTTCAAGAGAAATAGCCAGGGGAATATTTTCCGAATTGAATTAAAATCACTTTGAAGCATCGTGAACATTGTGAGGAATATATCAAGACGCCATTAACATTCACTGTCGATTCGTTAACGAAGCTAATTGCAATCCTCAATGTCTGTACGATATTGAGAGTTTTGCCTCTTTTTGTTTCCTGTCTGCTTTCACACGAAAGACAAATAGAACGGGGAGAAAAAAGGATGGGAGAGAGCAGGAAGGAGAGAGAGAGAGAGAGGGGGGGAATAGGGGAGTTGCACAAAAGGAAACGGCGGCAAATGAATCTAAATCTACATAGATATACATAATGTGCAAATTGACTGATACAAAAAGTGATAGATAGATGGATATATACAAAATATACAGACTGAAATAGATACGAAGGGATGTACAGAAAGATATGAATGAAAAGGAAGAAATTGACAGGTCGATGGATAAATAATGTTGAAACTGACAAAGTGGTAAATGTCATTTAGATAGATCTGAAGAGAATCAAATAAGAAAGAAGTCTGATCGATATATGTGGCCTAAGATGTTTAGGTAGACAGATTTATCCTAGAAGAGTTCTAGATGAATATGATAGAAAAGTGAATGCATTGGTTTGAAATGAGAGGTGCATATGATAATATACATCGATAGATATTAGCAGACTATATCAAGCAGGAATGAGAGTATTGGAATAGATAGATATGAACCGACAAATATATATATATATATATATATATATATATATTTATATATATATAGATAGATAGATAGATACATAGAGAGAGAGAGAGAGAGAGGGAGAGAGGGTGGGGTAAATGGATAAATAGGGTTTAGATTGACAGAAGATAGGAGGAGAGATGGATGGATATGATCTGAGATATTTTGGTAGACCAACGTAGATGGATTGATGAATAGATATAACTTTTTCAAATTGACATAGACACAATTAGTGATAGATTGATATAAAGATAGATAAAAAACAAACAAATTGAAATAGATAGATACACTCACACACACTAACACACACACACACACATATATATATATAGTCATTTAATTCAATTATTCCCCAATGTTCGTAATTGTAATTTATGTAACTTTCATGTGTTTTTTTTTTAATGTTTTCGACTGAGTTAGATATTAGGGTCCTATGTGTGAATTTTTCTTGTTGGGATCATCAGTTGTTAACCATGTGAGTATTTCGAGGATTTAAAAACAAAACAGTCATATCAACATGGTTCCCCAGCAGTGTTGATCAAACCGCCCCTTATGATATGATTTTGAGATATAGCTTAATTTTGTTATTTTTAGGGTTGTGTCATGTATTTCGTTAGTTTATTAGTGGCAATATCATACTATACTGTACAATGGATGTTATCCTATACTACACATCATTTAAATTTTTGAAACGAAAAGCTTAATACGAAGGTTACCCCCGAAGCGTATGTTATTAATAGTTACACACACACGATATATATATGCATATTTTATTGAGAAAAAAATATACATGACGCGATAGAATGATTATTAAACGTATTATATCATATTAAAACTATCATTTTAAATGATCTCTCGTAAATTAACGGTGTATCATTTGGTCTGTTGCGTTGGAAGAGACGAATGAATCGAATTTGGGTTGAAAGCAGTTATTTGGCATTTAGCATTACCAACGTCTGCAGTTTTGATATTTCTATGGGTAGTGTCGATTCAGCTGAGAAGTCGGATCTGATCCGTTCGTATATTTTGTATAACCTCAATATGATTTCCCCGAAGATTCCTTTGGGTATAGAAGGATAGAAATCCATAATGTTGCATAAATAAACCAGATTGCAATTCTACAAACAGAAACAGATGCCTTTGGCAGAAGAAATGTCTCAAATCAAATATAATATACCAAGCCGAAATATCAATCCAAGAGGAATCCTTAAAAGTTAAATATTACATAGGAATATTGGAAACACCCTTACACTGAGATTAACCAACCATATACCATCTTTTACAAACGAAAAATATAAATACATCACTGTGGACATATTGGATACTGACGGATAACAACCACAAACCTACAGTAAATTAGAAAATATTAAAACAAACGCAACTACGCAAAAGTATTGAAACTTCTTGTTACCTATGTCTAAATGGGAAATTTGAAATCTTCACCTTTGCCAAAAGAACAAAAAAGCAAAAAAGAAAAGAAAATAGAATTATCAGACAGCAAAAATGAAATAGAGTTAAAATACTGGCCCCGCTTAAAATCGTTTATAAAAAACATAATGTAACACCTCACATAAAGGTATAGAAAAAATTAACCCTCATAGTTATTTCATCCCCCTCGTTATTACTATGAACATTATTATCATTTTATACCTCCAACCACCATAAATATCTCATAATGCAGAAATAGAGTAAATCCAAGATGATTAAACTTACAACTAAGGTCATATAAAATGAACCTAAACAGTGAGATATAGATCAAATTGAGAATAAAATACTCTCTGAGAGGAAATATACCACAAACGCTTGATAGTTCAACAACATACTGACAAGGAAATGCCTACGCTAAATCCTCCTCAATGATAACTTATAACTTCCAACAAGCTCAGTATTCCCACTAAATAAAACAACAAAAAACCAAACATAACAAGCAATGACGAAACTCTAAAGAAAGAAAAAAAGCTAAGATATATAGATAGAATAAAAGGAAGATCCTAAAATCCCGAATCAGAAAAAAATGTTAAAAATAAGAATCTAAAATAAAACAAATCATTAGCACAAAGAAGCTTAAACAGGGCAGAAACATACGTGTGTTTGACTAGAGAATCCTTTACTTCATCATATATATATATATATATATATATATATATATATATATATATATATATACATATACATATATATATTCATATATATATATATATATATACGTATACATATATATATATATATATATATATATATATATATATATATATATATATATATATATATATATATATATATATATATATATAATACCCTCCTGTAAACTGACGAAAATATGTAAATATATGTGTAATTGTGTCATTTTCTGTCCGATTATAATTTATAAGCGTGGACACACACCAAAATGTGTCAGCCAGTCGTCTGATGTCATTTTATTCTAAAATCAATGATGGACTAGAGACGTACAAAGCCGGACACTTGTCTCGCGAGTCAGGGCTCGCTCAATCATGACCGAAGCCAACCAATTCCCTGCGACAATGTGACAAAATCTAAAAAAGGTCTGCTCTCCATTGACACGTGAAAAGGACATTTAATTCACCCTGTTGAATACTAATGAAAAATTCCCCCCCAGAGGCTTCTGCGTGTGAAAAAGATATTGTCCTTAATGTCGCGTTGTTCAACGTTGAAGTGTTTTGGTCAATTGAACGATAGTTTGATTTGCAATTGAAATTTGGCAGACCAATGCTCTTGTCAGCTAATTCGAATGGCATCGAACTTCTTGCATTACTTTTCCGCGTCAGATGTCTGAAACTTTTGATAAGAGACTAAATACCCACCCAAAGGGTATTTTAAAATAATAAAGTATCTAGATAGATAGAGTCGCCATTTCAGTCAATATTTGAACAACCGTAGCGTCAAAATTTAAAGTCACGTGAAAGATTCCATCGAAGGATACATATGGTCAGATTAAATTCTATTAATGACATCAGAGGCATTTTCTACGGGGAAAACATTTTAAGATAAAGTGAAGAAAATATCTAGTAATTCACCAGAATATAGATGTAATTAATAAAACCCGCTAGAATAAGGCTCCCAAATTGTCAAAAAATCCCCCACAATAACCATTAAATTTTTAGAAGCGAAGTAATTGATTATTGGTCCCTACTTTCAAGTTCGGAAGCAAAACAGTGTTGCTAGGAACGCGAGAACACACACGCACAGAAACATATAAAGAGGGATAGAACCCCCACCACCTCTGGTGTCTACGGTGATTCAAAAGATAGATTGATCGGGAGATGGATATCAGATAGTGTTTTACTTACTTTATTTTATAAACATGATATTTGTATCTTTCAGAATTTCTTTTTACGATTTTAGAAAAATCTGCTCAACAAAAAATGAACGACTTTTAGAGTTTTTTCTACGATCTTTGATATTATACGTGTATACACACAGAATAGAAAATAGAAACTGTGATAAACACAGCCAGTTGTTTTTATAATTTATTAATAATTAGGGGTTTACGTACAATATATATACTCCTACAATTGAACTACTGGACATCATTTAAGCAGCAAAACCTTGGCTATGCACTAAACAATACATTTTATTGATTCCCAATCAATTTTACCAAACTAATCAGGTGTCGAATGGGATACAGTGATCAGATTACCCCTGCAACGTACAATCGAAACATTATTGTTATATACTTGGACATTCTGCTAAAACCTCTTGATCCATCCCTGCTATGATTATAGAAGCAGTCGACATCAACATTGATAAATTTCTTTAGTTTCCTAGTTGGTCTAACTGACTGGCTATTTATATATATATATATATATATATATATATATATATATATATATATATATATATATATATATATATATATATATATATATATATATATATATGCATACATGTGTGTGTGTGTGTGTGTGTGTGTGTGTGTGCATGTCACATGGGAGGAGTTAGGGAACAGAACATTTACGTTTATATTCCATATTTTGTCCATTTTTTAAATAACCCCCCATTAATAGTTTTTTTTTGTTTTTTTAAAATGGGGTTCGATTTACAATGTGCAAAATTGGTTCATTAGTTTGTGTCCAGTCGCATTCTTGATGGGTTTTTTAACTGAAAATTTGGACATTTTTAGTGATGATTGACCAATAAAAAAGCATGAAAAGTAAGGTATCCATAGATAACCTATACTTCCGATTTTTAAATTGATCACCCCAACATGTCATACAATGAATAGATGTGGTCATTTGATGGTTTCTATTTAGGGAATAACCTATTTTCACATATTTTTTTTCAAATTTTGGGCAAACGAAATTGGAGGACATTTCCCTTTGACTCTTGCCTCAGGAAACGCTGATAAATTCTTGGACTTCAAATAGAGGGAAATTGTTTGAGAAACACAGTTAAACATCGCTTAGTCTCTTGGCCGTAAGGATAAATAGTGTTTATAACAAATAAAATTACCCATAATCGTGTATCAAAATAGGCCATGATATAAAGATGTAATAAATAAACGCACACATAAACAAACAAACACGCATACTCACACTCACACACACACACACACACACACACACACACACACACATATATATATATATATATATATATATATATATATATATATATATATATATATATTTATTCAATTCTGGTAGGGATCTGCAGTATATAACCGTGTAATGAACAATGTGTTTTTCTTCTGTTTGTTGCACTGTCCATAACAATTCAATCTCCAATTTAACGGTAGAACACTTCGCTGTTCAAATCTTCCACCAATCATTTGTAATAATGTAATCTTCCACTTGAGTTCAGCAGTTTTTTTATGAAAAATATCATGTCATATAAATTCGAATAACTCCGTGATTTTGTGCACGGGGATTTACTATATATATGTGAATGAATGGCTTGGTTTTGCGGACGAAGATTGTGGGAAAGATTAGAATCATAAAGGGTTTGGCCTATTCGTGAATTACCCCTCCAGCCTGTGCAATGAATTTATTAAATTGAGGCCTGCTTACCCAGAGGCAACACTACCTCTTAAACCATTGGTTAATTTCCTATGGTCCATTGAGGTAGCACAGAGAGGAGCAGGAATATATATATATATATATATATATATATATATATATATATATATATATATATATATATATATATATGTAGTGACTGCTTCGACGTTGCTCTTTCCATAGAACTAAAGAGCCGTCGGTAGTGCAAAGGCCCAAATAAATGCTTTCACTCCAAATTCTCATGTCGTTTATTCTCGGTCTATTCATTCTTTTCAACGCAACAATTATGTATCTAAAAAATGATGTACATGATCCGACGGAATGATTATAAATTGTGTTCTATTCTATAGAAACCACTGAAAAAAATTGAGCTGCTGCGGGAATAGAACCTGCCACTGAGAGGGTAGCTGCTTTAACGCAGCGTAGCTCTTACTATTGAGCTGAACAACCACCGGTAATGTAACGCCCCTAATAACTGTTTTCACTCCGAATTCTCATCTCGTTTATTCTTGGTCTCTTCATTTCTTTCAATGCAACGTTTATGTATTAAGAAATTGAATTATATGATCCTACAGAGTGATTCTTAATTGTGTTGAACAATTAAAGAAAATTGTTTATTCTACTAATGTTCTCTAGGACAAGCGATATATTAACCGTGTATTGATGGGATATCATTCCAAATAGGAGTTACTATATAACAGAAGCCGATTTATTATCATTCTATTGGATCATGTATATCCATTTACATAAATGTCACGTTGAAAGATAGGATAAGATCGAGAATAAATGAAATGAGATTTTGGAGTGAGAGCAGTTATTTGGGCCTTGCATATATATATATATATATATATATATATATATATATATATATATGCTTGATGAACTTCATAGTTTTAAATACTAAACACATAGAAACTGTTTTTAAAAACGTTTTGTGTCGCTTCTGTCATTTCTTTCCTAATATCTGTTAATGTTAATGTAATTTTTTCAATGATTTTTTGATGTTTCACACATACTTTGATATTATGGTACTATGGTACATTCTAGCCGGTGGTCATACCTCAATTAGCTATTCCATTAATATACATAGACAATTTGTTACTTAGCATTCCATGTTCAATCTGCCCCACCGCTAAACTACTCACCAGTCCGACAAATTGACCAGAGCTAAGTGTTTTCCCCTTTCCTTGGCTCCAGTCATTGCGATGATCTTTCGCACTGACAAAACTACATTCATCTCTTTTAGTTGCCTCATTCCTTAACAATGATTATTTTGTTTTAATTTAATTTGATATACATTGTTCATTTATTTTATTTTCATGCTCTTATTAATATGTTATTTTATTTTTATTATTTTTTCATTATGGCCAAACTGATAAGTTTTGAAGAGATCAGAATGTCTAGTCATGGCTTTATTGAATTGTCTAAAAATCGTACTGATTTTTCCGCCATGATCGACCATTTTCATATATAAACCCCTCTAAATGTGACAACACTGGGATGCAAATGATATTTTATAGAGATTTCATAAATGCATGTGTATTATCCAATTGAATGTTTAAAGATTCATTTTTCTGAAAACTGAGAATTCATTTCATTACTTTAGGCGGTGGTAGTTTGTATACCACGGTGAACAATCGGATTTTAATTGTACCCATGATTTATTGTTGGGTTAGGGTTAGGGGTAAGGTTAGTGTATTTGTGCAAAGGGAATCATGTTTATTGTCAGTTTAGCGATTGATTCCTTGGAAAATTCTACTGAAATGACACACAATGTGATTCCCCAATGATTTTCATTGATTGAATCAGCGCACATTTCATGAAAAACCTGCACAGACTAGTGCACGACCTCAGGTGAACCGGCATAAGCTCTGAGAGAAAATCAAATTGAAATTAGGGACCACAATGACGAGTGAATATTAAGATTGCAGTTTAGCATTATTGATACATTCTAGATTTAACAACCTCTTATAAAACCTTTAGATATTTCCTTTCTCAAACCTGAAAAATTTCCCATGGTTTGAAGGTCTAATAAATTGAAAGCAAAGAATTTAAAGGAAAAAATGATAGAACTTTGTATTATATGGTAATAGCAATAATTGGATCAGTACCGAGAGAGAAAGAAATCATATTCAAAGTTTTCCAATGACGATTGGCAAGTGAGGTTCAAGTTAAGAATTATGACGACATTGTAAATAATCCTCCCTTTACAATCTGAAAAAAAAAAAATTATCAAAGCAGACAAATTTCTGTGAGGCTTTTAGGACAAAAGGTTTGAAAACATATAAAACTGACTTTGAACTTGGTCAGCCATTCTGGAATCCGAAAAAAATATTTTATTAAAACTGATAAATTTCTCACAGGGTCAAAATTTTGAGAGCGTATAAAATTAAAAGGAAATACTTCCATTGTCGGGGTTTGAACTTGGTCCGCCAGTTTTTCCGCTCTAACCACTCAGCTATCGGACCACCGTTATTTGAAAAATCAGAATTATTGCCTAAGAAGAAATAAAAAAGCATTGATCCCCACTCAACCATGTTGGTAGGTCATATAAATGATGAAAAAACTTCCCCGATTGATACTTATTCAAGATATACATATAGTTTGATACCATGTATCTAACTCGACTAGCTTGAGAGAAATTCCAAGATAACAAAAATAGAATGAAATAAGATAAAATAAAAAACAAACAAAAAAAAAACCCACAAAGAATATGCATTCTGGTTAGTTTCCATGTTTCAACTCGGTAGGTGACCATCGGTCGAATACATTTGTGATAGACCTCCTACTTTTCCAACTTTGTTAAAAGAGGTAAAATGTCACACATTCATTGTAGAAGTTGTGCTGAAGGTCACAGGAATTTTCTTGGAAAATCTTTTTATAGTGACTTGCAAGAACAGATCTTTTTCTGATATTTAAGTTACCATTTAAAGAAATAAACGTGACATTTCTACCCATTTTAGCTTGTGCTGGGGTGTCGTTACTGCCTAACTACAGAGCAGTCTCTCTCAAATAAATAACACCTCCGCGCAAGAATCTAGTTCCAAATGACAACAAAAAATCCGAAGGCACCTTTTTTATGGGTTCTTTTCTACCCGAGAGGCTGGTTTTGTCATTGGCTGAAGATAATAATGGTCCAATCAGAAAAATACGGAGCAAAGGAGCATCAATTTAGTTTTAGTTAACGCGAAGTAGAATTTTTTCCCTCCGTTGACTGGCCCGAGAAAGGTCTTTTAACAGAAAGACAGACATGGTGGCCTTTCACTTTCTCCTTTGATTCAGCAGAGGTTGCCATTTTGGATATTCTATTGCCAAATTTAGCCATTTTCAGAAAAATCTGGCCATAGACTTTTTATTTCAGCAGTATTTGATTTTTGGCTATTCTTGGACATTTTAAAGATATTTGAAAATAAAAAAATATTTTTTTCAATTCTTCCCATAAATAATACCTTTGTCTTCACAAGTTATCTGGGCTATTTTATGTACAATGTAATTGTAAGTTGGACTGTACCCTTACTTTCCATTATACGTACAGAACAAAGAAGTCAACTTAGTTGCCTTAGTATTTCTAATAATTTTTTATTCTTGGTGCTTACTGCAGTATTGCAATATTCTAAAGACGATTTCGGCCATTTTTATGAGTTTTTGGCCAGACGTGTCTCTAACTATCTGGCAACCCTGATTCAGCGTATTATCGTCCAGTGCCGCCGGTATTTTTCGTCTTTTTCTCCGTTCCCTTTTTATCGTCTGCTGAAAGGCCGGGTTGAAAAATTTACTTCCGCCATTTTAGAACGAACGTGAGATTGGATAATCAATTGTATTAACGAGTGACTGGAGACGTATGATTTCGTCTAGGCTTATTCTTGTATGAGTCGAAGACAACAGTTTGACATTCACCTCTGTTGCATAGGAAACAGCTCAACGTTTATCTAGACGATTCTACGTCTTTCAGTTGTAATTTCTAGAAGGCTTCTTTAGAGGGCCGTGGCTGCAAATTTTGTAAGCCTGGGGTTTAGGCTCCTTATGGGACTCCAATATTTATTAATCCCAACCTTGGAGGCCCCAGACCCTTTGGGGTGGAGCAGGGACTTGGTTCCCTGATGGAGCCCCGACATTCAGTGAGATTCATTATTGTATAATGTTAGTAGTGATGATGTAAATGAAATCTATTCATGATATTTCATTGAAAATTCAAATCACTTTTAGCCATTAAAAATGGTCGTTTACCCAGTGCCTCATTGCAAAGATTACCGAAATGATTTTATGATGCAGAAAGTGAAAGTGTGATGATCATTGAAACCACTGCGTCGTTAAGACAATTGGTATTCGTCAAAAGTTCATTCGTAGTTCAAGAATTACGTTTCTGGTGTAAATGAAGGAATTTGAAGCATGAATCTAACCAGAAGTTTGACCCTCAAACTGAGAGCTATGCGACATGCACAAGAGAGAATTGTGCTCAACATCACATGAAGAGTTCACAAAACAGCACAGGACATTGGAAAAAAAAACAGAATCAGAGATACCATAGAATCCATTGAAAAACTCAAATACCAATCAGCTGGTCATGTTGCGAGAATGTTAGACTACCAATGGGCACCAGCACTCACTGAGTGGATCCCAGGAGATCATATGCAAAACTGTGGTCAGCAAAAGTATTGGCTCTGCAACGCCCATGATGGGGAAGTTTGGTGAATCCCACCAACGACAAGCGCTACAAGTGCTAATGATGATGATGCGAGACGAGAGGTACCAACTATGAGCGAATTCTTCTGAGTTGGACCTTTGCTGTTTTGCTGTAACTTGAATGGCTGGGCTTTGAGGTTCTGGAAGTCCTAGATTAATGTCTCGTTTGGGTCCTGCTAACGCTGACTTCAACTAGCACAACGTTAAATGAAACTTATTTTGCTATAGATCCATTTATAGATTATTTAATTCATAGGAGTGTATGACTTTCGCGACTAACTTATGCAAATCCGAAAAATGACTTAATTTGCGATTCCACCAAACAATATATATATATATATATATATATATATATATATATATATATATATATATATGTTATTGTGTCATCCACAGACAGCTGTTCCAATGTATTACGTCTCTTCAATGCGGCTATAGACTTTCCATTATCCCATCCAGTGCCGCGAGGCAGAATTGAAAACCTTCACTTCAGGCTCGGCTGGACTCCGATATATATATATATATCAGCAGCTGACATTACTCCATTGCCTTTCCCATCACCTTCCATGACGAGCGTGATTGTGCTAATCTCTGCCATGTCTTATCGGCAAACTTTGCAATCTCGTCTCTCCATCTATAATATGGTTTTTACCTACTGCGTTCACCGCCCTACGGACACTGATCGTTTAGCCTTTTGCTTCATCTGTTGAAGTCCTTATCACTGTGTGCTATGTACATATCCATTTTTGTTGTTTAATTACTTGTGCGATATACTTCACCCAGGTTTTTTCGCGGACCCATGTTGATCTTTTTTTTAATTATATATATATATATATATATATATATATATGAAACAGTGTTGAAAATTTAATCTTGCAGATGGAAAATTCTGTTTCTACTCGCAAAACAGATTAAAAAAATAGGAATAAAACATTAAACGAATTGACCGAAAAATGCTGAGAAAATGAAATTATATAAATCATGCCTGCCACCAGGTAGACACGTGAAATGTCAGCTGTAATGGATAAATGATTTTTTCAAAACGCTCTAGTATCTCTAGCATCAATTGCCGTCACTGACTGACATACTAAAATATGTGCTACATCTCTGGCTCTGGTTTATACTGAAATTTGAGTTTCGTCCCCTGCTCAAAGCTACCAATTTAAACGTTTTTTTCTAAATTTTCTGATTGTATGTAGTGGACAAAAATTTCTATCTGATGTTTTTCATAAAATAAGTAATATCTTAATAAAATAAATTTTGGAAATCAATGTAGAATTTAGATCAATAATAAATTTGTATATATTTCCTGGATTTTAGATAGACATCAGGAGAATCAGGATGTTTTCAGGTGTTTTAAAATGTTTTTTTTACTCAATTTTTCCGGAGCTTGGGAGCAAAGTTGGCTAAATTCGCTAGATGTTCAGAGAAAAAAAACCGAATGCATCTATGGGCTGACCTTCAGGTTTGTTGATTCAGAATCAATATGAAATATTAGCTCGAATTTCTCGTCACGTGTGAAGACTTATTTCCAGGGTCGAGTGATTTGTCATCCTGTGCAATGCAGCCTAAACACAAACAGATATTCGCACACACATACATGTCACCATACGCACACTTGTGCACGCACAGACAGAAACAAACACACACATTATTACACATATGCATGCATACTGACAGATACACGCATGTGCGTGCACACATACACACACACACACACACACACACAACAACAGTGACTGCAATAATGGAATGCATTCACACCTACACACAGACAAGAAAACATACACAGAAACGAGTGCACACATACGCAAACAGAGACAAAAATACAAATGCATGCATTTATGCACATACACATACACACATACATACACATACAAAAGCATATCCACATTCATTCAAGCATTTACACTATATGTTCAAAAGCACCTTCACGAAGGCATACATACACATACACACACACACACAAACAAACACTTGTTTCAAACAAATGCATGTTTACATACAGAGAAACACAAGTACACATGAGCACACTCACACCTATGCACATGCACAAATACACACACATACACTAATAGAATGGTGGAAATATTTGCTCCCTTTGGGAAATTAAACTAGTTGAGTATAATGGGGTGAACTTAATACAATATTAACCTAGAATGAAGCGACTGGTGCTGAAATGTTCAAGAATTGCAACGGCGTCTTTTAAAAATGAAATTACTCTTCTTCTGGGCAGATATAAAAGGAAGAACAAGTATGAAAAACTAACAAATATGACAATCAAGTCGAGGCACAACTGAACAGTTGCGTATCCTCGCGCCGAGTGACAATTCTTTTGCAATAAAATGTGGCATATACATAATTCGATTTTCTTTTTTTTTTTTTGTAAATGAAAAAAAAACAAACAATTTTTTGTGAAATCTAAACAAATATTTTACGCCTCCTGTCAGAATTTGGTGAGAATCAGTTGAAAATTACGCCCTGGGGATTTGCACACAGACAGAGTGTTTTGGAAACCGTTAACTGGAAAAAGGAAAAAGTAACAAGCAAATTTTAACCACGTGCCCATGTCGATTTGCTCTCATGCGCTCTGCTTGATAATAACACAGCATGTGTACTTATGTATTTTATTATTCGTCGTGACGAAATTCATGTAATATCATAAAAAGGTTATCAGATGATGACGTAGTAAAAATAGAATTTTGTGTTCTGATGACGTTGTAAAAATACTGAATTCAAAAAATGATCAGAATATAAAAAAGTGATAAAAACCAAAACAAGACTGAAATTCTCATGATGAGTTCACGTACCACTGAGAGGGACACTGCAGAGAAGGGCTGGCCACTAAAAGGGAAACCACAAAAGGGTGACCTCTGGAAGGAAAACCGCTGATAAGCGGGGCCACTGAAAGGGAAACTGTGGTTAGGAGTGACCTCTGAAAGGGAAACATTAGATAAGGGGGATACTGATGGGTTAATTTCAGGGACCAACTGAATGGGAAACCACGGGTAAAGGGGACAAGTCGAGGGGAAAAATGCAGATGAAGGGCCCAGTCAGAGGGAAATCGCAGATAAGAGTGAAAACTGCAGATACGGGGGACTTTTAACTAACTTGGGCTGATGAGGGTGAAGTGAAAGATATAAAACTCCTTAATTTCCGATTCATTGTAGATTTGAATTGGGGCACTTTTGTCATGAAGTGTTGTTAATATAGAAATGTATGCAAGCATTTAAGTACGCCTTGGACTAGGTCAATTATAAAGTAAAAATAAAATACAAGCAAAAGAAATACAAGTAAGGCAGAGATTTTCCAATAAGCCCCCACCCCCCTCAAGAGGGAAATATCGTAAATTGTACACCTAAAGGAGGCTGTCCAATGCATTGTAGATTTATTTAGAACTTACAATTCGATGCGTTGTTTTGATACTGTTTCAATAAATCAATTAACATCGCGATATGACATAAGTTAAGAAATGCTCTTGAAATCATGAGGATTGATTGGAAAAATGATTGTTATTTCATGATGTTAGTTCACAGGGTACCGACAAAGCTTATGATAGTGATGTGTGTGAATACATTTAATACTAAATTCCTTTCGTCGTAACGGAACGCCATTCTCCAAGCTAGCCACATGCAAATCTCTTTTATTTACGTATATTTAATGCAATGTGTATCCGTCTACTTCATATATTCTGTCCATTTCGACTGCACATTTAGACTAGTAAATAAATAAAAACGACAGGAGGACTCCATAAAAATATCGAATGAATAACATGAATGGTGAAAAGAGTATAAAAAAGTCAAAACAGTACGTCAGGTTAGTCACTCAACAGAAACTGCTGCGTGAGTGATATGTCTTGGTTGCAAGCTATGTTGGGGATGATCTATTCAAAAATTGGAAAAATTGGGTGATCAATGAATAAGTCAATCCTCTTGACTTTTGTTGAGCAGTAAACACTGAAGTCCAGATAGAAAAAAAAAGCGAGCATGACGCCAAGCAGATTTCTGACATTCTTGCAATGTGGCCTGCCTATTGTCATTTGAGTTCTTTTAATGGATTCTATGAGACCCCTTATCCCTGTTTTTGCTCTAGACCACTACATCTGCCACGGAGTGAGAAACTCCATGGATCACCGCAAGAAAAAAAAAGAAGGAAAGAAGCAAATGAAGAATCATCCTAGATTGGAGAGCTTTTGGTAGAGTAAGCTCAACATTCCAGAACAAAAAATATCGTTCTGAAAAGGAGTCTACAATCTATGTGCCAGTCCGATAATCAGCTATGGAGCTAAATATTGTCACTCAAACTGAAAAGTATGTAATGTGCTCAAGCGACGATCAGGCTTAACATGATATGGAGAGACCAGAAGACAGACACCGCTTTTTGGAAGAAAGGATGATAGTCACCACACGACTCGCTGTTCTCCCCTTTTCTTCCGCTTCCTGTTTGAAAAAGAAATTACCTCCAGCTAATCTTTTTTGTGAATCTTCTTGCAATTCTTTAAGACATTCATTTTTTTTTCTTTCGTTTTCTCTGGTTTTGTGTTTCTAAAATAATTTTGATGTTTTCTTCCTTTGTTTTTTGATCGTTTCTTCCTTCCTTTCTTTGGATCAACATCTACTCTTCCTTTCATTCCTTCCTCCCTCCTTTCGTAGTTTCAAGATTTATGTTTTCCCCAACCCTCTTTCCTTTCCTTCCTTTCTTCGCATAAGGACATCCCTCCTTTTTTCCTTCCTCCAATGTTTCCTTCTCCCCCTACTCCCCTCTCTCTGTCACACATTCTCTCCCATATCTCTCCCTATTCGTTCCTACCTTTCCTTTATTCATCTTCGTCACACGAATCCACTCTATTCCCTTTCTGAACTACTTGAAAACATTTTCTTTTTCTATCCAAACGTTTCCTTGAAACCCTTCTGGCAATAACTTCCAAAAAAGCAATCAAAACAAACACGTTTCACCGAATCGAAACCTGCTCATCTCAAATAGCCAACAGGTTTCTCCTGGGTCGATTTTACGGTGAGATTGTGAAACTAGTGATTTCGTGAAATGCTTAGGGATTTTGTGAAATTTTTGAACATTTCAGTAGTTTCGTGAAATCCTTAGTTTCACAATCACTATTGCCTCAGCTACTGTAATGAGTGCAATTCCAACTGGGTGTCCCATTACTGAGTCAAACGCAGCTGCAGATAAACTGTAAATACTTGAGCAATACATACTCGATATTCTCTCAGTTTAGCTTATTTTGGCGCAAAGTAACAGAAGTTGGGCGGCCAATGAAGATCGAACTAATCACAGTAGTAAGGTTCAACATTAGTGCATTACTACAGTGAATATGACAGTAAGGATTACTGGACTATGATTGTTGAAAAGTTCAGAAATTTTACAAAATTCCAAGAGATTTCACGAAGTCAATAGTAAAATCAACACAGGAGAAAACTTTTTGCTATTTGATATGAGTGGGTTTCACTTTGGCGAAAACCTGCTTGTTTTGAATGCTTTTTGGAAGTAACTGCTAATCATTACCATACAACAATTGCCGAGCAGATCTTACAAAATTCCTGAGGATTTCACAATATCATTAGTTTCCAAATATTACTGTAAAATGTTCGACAGAATACTTGGTCGATTACTTGTGTTGTCAAAATGATACTAGTTAAATCAAGCAGGAATCTTTTCTTTTTTTTTTTTTTTTTATAGATGTACCGATGGCCCAGCGGTTAGCATAACGAAAAATGAGATCGCCGAGCCAGGTTCATATTCGGATCTGCGTACAATTGACACTGATACCCACGGGAAATGCACGTGACCATATTTCGGCCGATTCGACATATTGCAAACCTATACATTTCAACATTTTGAACCAATTTTCAAGGTATTGGTTAACAGCCAAAAGTCAATCTATGAAACAGTACAAGCACACATATACCACCTATTTAAGGGAAAAAAGGAAACTCAGCCAACATCTAACAAAAATACGAAATAAAAACAACACCGTACATCCACCCTGCCTCACTCATAACAACCCCTATCCATCAAATTCTAGACACCACCTCTTCATCCCATAATGAAGAAAAAAACACTTCACTTAAGTCCTTATCTGTGACAAGCCAAAACCCCCAAAAGATAGAGAACAGACACACACACACACACACACACACACACATATATATATATATATATATATATATATATATATATATATATATATGCTGTCTACCCAAAATGATAACCCGATGTGTAATAACGAGAGATAATTTCAAATCGATTTTTGATATAATATAACGCAATTTATGATTATATATATAAACTGTTAAAGTCTGCCAGTTCAGCTTGCATTTAGCGTTTGAGA
>OY735231.1:47322759-47622759 GCA_963457665.1 Thysanoteuthis rhombus | reverse complement strand
GTCCCTTTTCCATCTTTGGGTTTGAGAGTGTAAACTGCTGACAGATAACCACGAAAGAAACGGTGAATATCAATAAGCTTAAAGAGCTTATTTCAATCATCAAAACTTGTTACAATTGACTGTAGAGATGTTGTGGGAGTCGACTAGAAGTTGGCATCTAGAATTGGTAATTACTTCTCGAGCAACCTAATATATATATATATATATATATATATATATATATATTTTTTTTTTTTTCCTTTAAAATGTTTGAGATGAGGAATACTGATTATAAATAGATATATTTAGAATATTGTATTTATCGTGATCGTTCTTCTGTACCCTAAGGCCTCCACCAGGTACTAGTTGCGTTCAGAAATCTCTCCTTGAGCTTCCTGTTCTATTCGCAGAAGAGGCTGTTTTATTCCACCGTCTGTGCCCTGGGGTATTTTGAACTGAGCCATCTCGTTCTCAATGCTTATTTCGGAAAGACATTGTTATACTTTAAAATCCTGCAATGTTTACCTCAACAACTCACGCTATGAACATAAAAATAACCAATATTGAGACAAATAAATCGGATTGTACCTTCTCCACATCAAATTTAAAACATATGGACGGTATAAATTATCGTTTTAGTGGTTAACTAACATCACGATAATGACAAATCTTGCAAATGTATTCTATAAAAGGTAACAATCACCTAAACCTATACATAATCGATATAGTTTTTGATGGAGGGACAAGGGATTCCACCAGATCATCCCAACGAAATATCACTCGCAATAAGCAACTGCTTTTTACATGGATTCTCTTTGTTTCAACACATTCCAAGTTCATAATTAATGTGAAATCTCCGAAAATGAAGGAAATAGGAAGAAAGCTTTGAAGAACAAGTATGGTTAGTCACCCAATGGAAACCATCAGATGATCAAGATCTTTTGGCTGCATGCCGTGTAGGGATGATCAATTATTGAATAGGTTACTTATCTTATCTTTTGATGAATCACTTAAAAGTTCAAGTTCCAAAAACAAGCATGAACACAGCCTGACGTGAACAATGCGCTGATTTAACATGAAATTACAAATAACCTATTGTGAAAAAAAATGTAGATATACTAAGGAACAAAACTTCATCCCTGTAGCTCCATTGATGCAACCAGTACGCATGAAGAACCAGTCAGCCAGTCAACCGATACGTTGTAACTGTAACAAAACGAAGACATTAGTGAATCATTGTACATTCTTGGCGGGAAAATGGGGTAAGCTTTTCTTATCAAATTCTTTTGCAATTACTCTTTTATTCCAGCAAACACAGGCGAAATATTTGACATTGTCATTTAACAGTGCATGCAGTGCTAGTGACCAAAGAACGTTTTACTACGGAAAAACCTTTTCTTTTTTTGATCATCTGGCGACTGTCCAAGCAAAAACATCACAGACAAAGACTCCCGCTCTTACAAATTTTGAAAAAATTTTTTTGTCGTGTACTGGACCATTATTTTGTTGGAAATTGACATTTTTATCTTTTATTTCCATCGCTCAACATATCCAGGCTTCTAAACAACCCTTTAAAAATATATCTTTGTTCCTTAGGAGCAATGAGCTTCATTGTGCCAGCTCACAAGAACCAGGAGAAAAATATCCTCATACCAAAATTCCATTTAATTTTTACTGTAGTTCTGGGGCATCTGTAGAGAGCTCAAAACGTGACTTGAGACCCCAAAGAACACGCTCAAATCACTGAGTATCATTTTGAGTCGGCCTGCTACGTTCTTCGTGAACAGCGAAGGGTTCTTCACACACTGATTTAATGAGAAAACTGCTTTTATCAACCGTCTTGGAATAGTGATTTTTTTATTATCTGAAATACTGTGCCAGGTTTGTCGGAGTGTTTTACTCTGCTTCAGAACAATCATTTTCAGCTTTTTGTCATCTAGGCTTGTTGTCAATTCATATATCTCCTGCTTACCCCCACTTTACCTGCTTTCCGTTCCACAGAATCTGTCACTCGAATTATGTCTCAATTTTCTGGATTGTTGACAAAGTAATATGGATATCCTCACACTTTAAAAATTTATGAATATCTGGATAAGAATTTCGTGCTTGACGAATACCAGCAATGCAGCCTTTAACTTTAACAGGAAAATGAGATTTAGACATTTTGGAGACATTTTGAAACAAAAATGCTGGATTGACTAGAAATAATACACACACACACACACACACACACACACACACACACACACACACACACACACACACACAAAAAAAAAACCCCTAAAACAATACAAAAAAAAAAAACGAAAAAAAAAGTTAACTATGAAACAACTCTCACTCGAATTTGCATTTGTTTGGAAAAACAACGTTTCAATGGTGACAATGCACATAGATGCTAAGTGGCTGATTTTTTGTCCCCTGGGTTGGGATTTAGTCAAGGACTATCAATAATTTTAGATATGCTTACGAACTCAGCACATTTGTTGAATGTTATTGTCACATTTTTACCTCTATTGACAAAATGGGGAGTGCTGGGCTCAATTTTGCCCAGGAGTGTATAAGAGTATTTAAAAAAAAAATATTATTCGTAGAAACTATTTTCTTCATTATGATTGTATGACTGGAAGCTGAATCGCTTGAATTCTCTCTATTAGAAACAGTCAACCAAAACTGTCAACATAATTTTCTTCAGTTTTTCAGCGGGGACAACTGGCTGACTATGCATCGACATATCACGCGTAATGGTGGAACCAATGGTGTGAGTGAGAGAAAAGTTTCAAGATGTAAATTATATTATATCTAAAGAAGACGTCCGTTGAATCCCCGAATAGGTTTTCAGTAGGGGTTCCAAATCACAATGTAAAGCCATGCAAAAATAGACCTTATTTTGTGCCCGGTTGCATTCACAGATTTTTTCTTTTGAAGATTCGGATTTTTTTTAGTGATTACTACCCAACCAAAGGCGAAAGATCATCAACTATTTACTATTTTGTAATTGATCACCTCAGTACAGTCGAAACACGTTGGTTGCATGACAGTTTATTAATTTTGCAATTTTAAGTATTTTTTGAAAATTCCCATGATTTTCTCGATAGCTCCTCGGCGAGTAATGGATTATGTTGATTTGGGGGTTGGAATACAAGATGCGTTAAAAGTGTTCTCACGGGATGGTGTCCATCGGGACTGTTGGACACCTAGAGAGATAATTAATCTCTGGAAGGACATTTTCTGCAGGTAATAGCACCGACGAAAGAAAAGCTAATTGCATCAAATAGAGTGGGAAATACACCTCTTGGATTTTCTGTTAAAAGTATGTCACTTCGAACGTTTCCAGTCATAGATTACGGGTTGACCACCATTCTGATGATGTCAGTGGATGTGAACTGTTGGGCTTCTGAAGGAGGGATGTATAAGATCCCCTGGGGACCAAGCAGAGACCCAAAGTTCTTCAGGACACGTGTATCGAAAATCAATACAATAGGTCTGTTATTAAAATGGATTGACTCTCGCTTACTAGCAAGCAAATAGAGTGTGGCGCTAAAACGAGTTAGAGCAGTTGGAGGAGTGATGAAAGGATGACGATACTTGTAAAGAGTGTATGTACATGAGTCTGAAAACAGTTTTTCACTTCCATATAAAATACCATTGAGGGACTTGGGTGAATTGCAAAGCAAACTATTCATGAATGATTTTAGAGTTGAAAGATAGCACAGGGACGATTCCACTCTATAGGTATCCAAAGGTCTCTGTTTAGCAGTTCGATGAGATGTCGTAGCTGGCTTTTCTTTTAGCTATAGGAATTTCCAAATGAAGATAGAATCTACCATATTAGGCTCTACTCATGGTTTGGATCAAGAGCTTCCCATCCCATTGACTGGTTGTCGACTGAGGCTATAGAAACCAGTGTACTCCATGCCAGTAATACTGTATACATAAATATATAAGCAGGTTTCAAATAAATGAAAGATTAATTTGGTTAAACACTCCATAAAAACCGTCATTAAAACCAGCGTTCTTTCGCAGAATCTTGAGTTGGAGTGACTGGATGAATTATTTACTTCTCTCGCCTTATGTTGGATCACCAAGAACGCTGCTCGTCAAGAACTCGTGACATTTTAGCATAAATGCACTTTTAAATTGAGCCCTTCCCCCCTCAAATTGAGAAATCTAAGAACATTTTTCTAGTCATAGTTAGGAAAATAAAGGTTGAAACTTTCAGCCGTCTAGCTCCATTGGTGTGGACTGTGCACGTGATGCATATTCAGCCAGATAGCCTAACATCAAAACTGAGAAAACCTATGCTGACAATTTCGATCGACGGTTTTTAATGAACGGATAGATATCTACATTTCGTTCTTTGTTCTCACATTTCAAATGTTCAAGCAATGTATATATCTGTGTGTGTTTATTGATATATATATATATATATATATATATATATATATATATATATATATGTCTGTGTGTTATTGTGTGTGTGTATCGATATATATATATATGTATGTGTGTATGTATATATATGTATAGATATATGTGTGTGCGTGTGTGTATGTGTGTATCGATATATATATATGTATGTATGTGTATATATATATATATGTATGTATATATATATATATACGTATATATATATATATATCTATAGATATATATATATATGTGTGCATACACAATAAGGAATGAGACTGACTTGAGAGTGAAAGTAAATGGAGACTTTATTTGTTCATCAATTAAATCATAAATCGACTAATTGGTATGATATAGTCGATGTTCCAGTCGAGTTTCTATCTTCAGTACCATGTATGTACCTATCAGTGGTTATAGGGTTATCGTTGGAAATAAATTTAGCATCAGATGTTTTGTTTTGGAAGCAAAAATGGAAAGAGGATTCCTTTTGGGTCATCATGATGAGATAGGACCGTTCCGTCTGTGATGAAATATATGTTGACATGTTTATGAATACCCTTGTGGGAAGAAGTAACAGCGGGTTATGGGTATGACTGCTTGGAAGGGGCATTGGTTGTCATAGATGCTAGGGAGTTGGGTAGTAGTTTAGTATAAGACTATGTGGGTACTTGGTAAGTTGGGGATAGTCCAGATGGTAGGGTAAGGGGGATCCTCGTTGCGTACGATCGAGTATCTCCAGGAAAATATATGTTCTGTATCCTCAATGGTCACTGTGGATGTTGTGAAAAGTCTGATGGCTTCGAGTTCTACAAATGAATTACAATGAATAGGTTGCTATAGGTCTGTCTGACTGTGTGAAGTACCAAGTATTAGATATACATCAAGGGGGTTGGGTGTGGATAGAGATTTGTTTCGAGTGGGAAGATTATGATGCTAGAGATCGGTGTGGTTAGGTTAGTTGAGTTTAGTTAATTATGGGAAAGAGTTCAAAGTTTGTAGAGATGTATATATATATCAATGATACAAATCAGGAATGCAATATGATATAATATGATATAATATAACACAATATCCGATGTAAGATGAGTTTATTTCATTAAGGGCCAATATATTCCACATAGACCACTAAGTTGATTTAGAGTAAAGCTTGAAATATATTGGAGTAAGGATTCGCAACACTATCACGCCCATGTTCCTGTCTTGTTCTGACTTCTAAACGTTTTTGTGTTCCTTATTCTATTATTTATATATATATATATATATATATATATATATATATATATATATATATATATATAGAGAGAGAGAGAGAGAGAGAGAGAGCGAGAAAGAGAGCGAGAGAGAGAGCGAGAGAGAGAGACAGACAAACAGACAGACTGACTGAAAGACAGACAGACAGACAAACAGAGACAGAGACACTGAAGTGTTGGGAGGGATAATAGACGTGAAGAATACACATTCCTATCATTGTGATTGCGATGGTCATAGAGCACCCAAACTCGTTCAATGATGTCTTGCTACCGACTGAGTAATCCCTCATGCCGATGCATGCGCAGTAAAGTCCCCCGATTCGTTACCAAGCTACACAGAGACCGCACGACTGGTTCTCGAGTTATTCAAAATAGCTGGCTACTTTCCAGGTAGTCTTTGTATATTCTCCCCATTCTCCAAGTCTCTGTCTCTGTTTCACTCGGTATGTCTGTCTGTCCCCTCTCTCTTTCTCTCGCGTTATCTCTCTCTTTTTCTTTATATATTGTCAAAGATATCAGAATCAATATATCTTCTTTCTATTCAATTACGGTGACACAAATATGGAACCTTACAGTCAAAGTTCTCAAGGCTCATACTCTACCGCATGGCCAATTCGAGGTTATTTCGGTATAGCGAAAATTCAATACAAAAAATACAATATTTTCTGCCGTATGAAAAAAGGCTTTTTATTCTTTTAAGTTACGGCAAATATCAGATTCTTTTTTGCTTTCAGACTTTTTTCCAAACCAACAGCGAGAAGAATTTTAAATACAATCATCGTGATGTTAGGAACGCCGAACAAAAGTTCCATTTTTAACTCAATTTCTTTGCGATATTGTATGTATAAATGATGACAAGAAATATTTCTAGAAACTCGCCCCTTGCAAGCCGCCCTTCCGCAACCCACTCCCCCCCAATATCTGAAATACCCCCACCCACGGAAAAACAGACTAATCAAGTCGATTGTACATCCTTCGTCTCAACTCATCCAACAACGGCCAAATTTCACAATCGGTATTTATTAAAAAAAGCAACGGGCATTGAAATTCATTCTTGCTTCTTCACAAAAGAATAAAATCAAATGAAGTAAAATAAAAATATTTTTATTTCTATTATATTTTATTTATTCACAAAAAAAAAAAGACTTGGAGTTGAAAATAAAGAGCGGTAAACTCTGAAAAAGTGAGAGGAGTTCAAGTAAAGTTATTTTTATAGATTTTCTTCATCCTCTGGAAACACCCAATTTCACTGTAAAGGGCATATTTGGAATTTATTCCTTAACGAACAATGGTAAATGTCTTCTAAAGTTGGCCTCCCCTTTTCATGAGCAAAACTTTCTGGGTTTTCAAATTTCCTTCGGTAGAAAGTGAGGAGAAGAACGTTGACCGTACGCCATATGTGAATATAAAGTGATATTGCCGTTACGCTGGCCAAGGTATCAGCTACCCTGACTAAGTTTCACATATCAAAAGCATCTCTTTTTCGACTAGGTCTTTGAGGTTTATGGCATGTGAAAAAACCTTTGTGGTGACAAGCACACAAAGTGAAGTAACCTACTTCACCTAAAAGTATTTCACCCTAATGGCAATGGTCTGCTAGGTCAAATTGCTAATCATTACGGTTTACTATTGCTTAGCCAGGTAAAAGGCTATAAAAACGTACACGCAGTGAGGAAAAAATCAACAAAGTAGTACTGGTCTGGTAAACCGGTTTGAATAACATTACATTGTAGTGAAAGGTTCTAAGCTTATGTGGGAACTCACCTCAAATACATCCTTCTGAATAAACTATTTGTAATTTTCAAAGATGTTTTTATCATGTTTGAAAATCAATTTTTATCAATTTTTGGTCCATAATGTTTAATTTTCTTTCAAATTTTAGGGTATTCCAGAGTGAACGTATTTTAAACTTTGGTAAAAAATAGATTTGGAATTTGAATACATTATTCAGACATATATTTAGATTATTTCATCAGAGAGAGTTTTTTTGAAGATGAAAGAAAACCTTTTGAGGCACTTTTTTTTCGAAAAATTAGATAAACATCAAAATTTTCAGATTAAAAGAAAAAAAATGATCATCACATCTCCCTACAAAATGGAGTTTGTCTCATGAATATCAGATCATAAATTAAGGGAGAAAAGAGTTACGTTGAAACTTACGTTGAAAAGAGTTATAATAAAAAAATTCCCATGTATAATATTACATATATTTATCTTACATAATTCCAAAAATACATTATTTATATTTTACTTACAACATTTACATTAGATATTTATGCAACATCTGCATGATATAAGCAAATTTTTCAATGAAAAATATTACTGCTGCCAATGTCTTCCGTTGCCCCACCGTAAGTATTCGATGTATATATAAATGGCGCCAGGCATAAGATATATATGATATGCCTTATCATTATATACCGTTCGAAAGGAAATTGATCTTCTATTAGATGGATTGAAAAATAAAAATGTCAAATTTTGACCAAATTAGATGCGAACTCCCTCCTTTAATCCATCAATGTGATTATACATACAGAGGCGCTTGACTTCCAGGGGAAGAATCGATTAAAGGGAGTACTTCAGCCAGGGGAGAAATTGCGAAGAATCGGGGAAAACGTGTGATAGAACGTGGACAAAGGTGATATTTCGAAATGGAGAAGAAAGTAAGGATACTTGGGATTGCAAGGGGAAGAATGTGACCTGAGACTTTATGCACCAGTGGTCAAACCCAAGACATCAAGTATGGCCGCCCGGTGAGGATCAAAATCATTGAAGTAGTAATGGTTTGCTCAGCCGGTTTGCTGGCTACTACATTGTGGTGAACCGTTCTTATCAAGCACAGTCAAGCACAGGTTTCGGCAACCTATGGAAAGCGGGCCACATCCAGCCCGGGCATCATCTCATCCAGCCCGGGCATCATCTCATCCAGCCTGGGCATCATCTTATCCAGCCCGGGCATCATCTCATCCAGTCCACAATCTTCATTGGATATACGATGTTGTTCATTGTTTTCCTCATTATTTTCCTCATCTAACTTCGGTTAGTGAACAACAACATCCGAATAATAAAATCGAGAAAATCTCAGTTTTGCACTAATCTCAATCGAATCATTGTTCTATTGGTAGAAGGGTAACACTACATATTCACACAGTTCCATCATCATATACAGAACATAAACCACTATTCGACCATATTTTGTCCTCAAAAAAGAATTCCACAATTCTCATCGATTGATAGTGCATAGAAGTTCATTGGAGTGTATACTACTACAATGAAAAACATTAAAGTATTCAGAAAAAAGCTTTCAATTGCCTTGAATAATCATTGTTACTCCTGTCAAAGACGTTAGAGAGATATATGTATTCGGTCATGTCCGTCCTTCCGTCTTCCCATCATTCCTTATTTCCATCTTCCTGTCTGTCTGCCCACGAGGTATCACCAAAAGAACTGAATAGATATCTATGAAATTTTATAGAAGATGGGAAACTGGACAAGAAGGAGTCGGCCAAATCTTAGAGTTGATACAGGAACTAATTTGCCGATTGAGAAATATCTTTCATTTTTTTTTATACGTTTGTGTATATGCTGGTGACTGTTGACACAATACTTTCAAAAGTCTTGAATGAGTTACAATGGAATTTTGTGGAAGGGCGGGCAATAAGATATGAAAGAATAGTTTGAATTTGGGTTGCATTTTTATTCGCTATGATCCGCAAAACAAAAACATTTCAAATGCGTTACGTCTCCATAAAGGTTTATCGACTCTTAGTCTAGCACAAGGCTACTAGTGTAGGCACTCACGTTGTATTCATCGCCATCTTGTTTGCTAAGTTAATTTGTTTAACATTATATTATGGACATGCGTTGTTACTAAGTTTACCCCAACACATAGCCACAGTAAAGATCGATAATAGTCGTTAAGAATAGTTAGTTAATGATTTTTACTTGCTATTAAAAACCATCTCACTTAGAAGACAGGCAAACTAAAATCATCCAACCGTTTTCAACCCTTCGAATTCAGTCTCGTGTTAGACTGAGCTAAAAAATAAATATCAGAACTGGACCATAAAATAATATAGGCGGCGATAGTATACAAACGATTCACTCCTATCTCTACGTAAACCCTAGGCATTTCGCGTCTATTTGGTTGCAGATTTAATGGGTTTACTCTTCGCCATTTGTGTGGAAGCACGTACCCGAGTACGGCTTACAGGAAATTTCCACTGTTTGTTTGAAAAATGGTGCAAAAATTAAATTTTAAAACTCTAAAATATGGAAATTTTGATTCTTTCAATCATTAGATTTTTACTGCAAAAAGTTGTTGTTTTTCAAAAAATAAATATACGTGTTTCTGAATACAGGAACTGATTAAAACGATTAATTTTTTAATCAAAAGACTTTATACTTGATTAGTATTTCTTCCACCTTAATGTCAATTGATTTTTATTGCATTACACAATAACTCGATCCGTACACAAGCTGCCGTGCATAAGTAGGTTTCCCAAAGAAAAATTTCCGATGGGGACTATTAACTCACTACTGTAGGTGGTTGCTATATAATACTACTAAAATCAAAATAGGTCTGGTTAGTCACTGAATAGGAACCGTCATGATACCAACTTCTTCCAACGGTAAGCCGTGTGGGGAATGATCTACTGAAGAGAAAAAGATGATAGATGATTAATTTACTTCATTTGCCTTTTCTTGGATCACTAAAGAATCTGAAGTTTTGAAAAGCAAGCATCATTACCATTGGACACCTACTGTGGGAGCAATTCAGCATAGATTTACGTTGCAAATTGAATCTTCCTCAAAAACCCCAAAAACATTTAGGCAGGAGAGAGGGGTTTGAAATATCAATTTTTTTTTTCAGATATAATCGGGAGAAAATATTAAAACTTTTGCCCTCTAGCTCCATTGGTGCAACCTGTACTCATGAGAAATACATATATACATACATAGCCAACCAGACCAGCGAAAAAAATTGAAGAAACTTATGTGAAGTTATGTTGACATTTTGCTAAAAATGAAAAAGATACAGCAGACTTCTGTAATGACAGCAGTCTCAAATTTGCCGTTACAACGGGTGGATTAAAACAGTTTAAAAAACAATCTCGACATGCAAATACAAAAAAACAAAAAAATACGACTAGCAAATTTATTACTTTTCCATGCCCCCAGGGAAAAGTATATTCTACAACAATAATATTGCAAGAATACAAAAAAAATGAACGTTCCGTTAGAACGCATGTATCATCCAACAGTGTCGTTAGAATGAATGCCATTAAAACAAGTTTCGTTCAACATGTTTTTAATTTTGATTTGTTTCCACAAAACCCATTGGTCAAATATTAATCAATGTTAATTTTTTAATATTATGTTTGAAACTATCAGAATTGTTTCTCGGCTGCTTATCTTTATATACAGGCTTCCTCATTTCCTCATTTATATCTGTATTCATTTTTATTCTAACTTTATTTTTTATCTTACCTGAATAATAAACTTCTATTTCTGGCTACCTTTTAAGAAAGATCACTGAAGGTCAAAGGGTAAACAGTTTCTATCTTCTCCCTTTTCTTTCTTCCTCTCTTTCTTTTTTCCTTTCTTTCTATCTGTCGGCCTGTCTATCTATCTGTTTTTCTTTCTCTCTCTGGTGATCTTGAAAACTGTGAAAGATTAGAGATGTAACTCAAACCAAATCTATCTATCTATCTATCTATCTATCTATCTATCTATCTATCTATCTATCTATCTATCTGTCCCTTCCTCCCTGTGTCCATCTTGAAAACTGTGAAAGGTTAGGGGTGAAGCACAACCCATATTCGTCATATGAAAATGGAAACACGTAGCTCTTTACCGCAAACCACTCAGTACTAAACCGAACGGATCCTATCTCTACCCGATTCCCACCAACCCTCTCAGTTACTTCCACTTCCCTTTCCATTTCCCGCTCGTTGCCGTTGCAGCTCCGCCTACCTGGTTATCCAACTGTGGGTTTAAGGCCAATTTATTTTTTAAATGTACAAGTGACATTAACAGACTAAAAAGTAGAGATTTCAGTTTCTTTACCTCTAATGACAGAGCATGGGATTTACACTCACACACACACACACGCATGCACACACACGTGTGCACACATAAAAACACACACACATATTTTATTTATGAATGCATTACATGATATGAAATAACTACCCGTTGTTACACGGAGTATGAGTCACGTGGCTTAACATCGCTTTTTCCGAAGGACTATTTAGGTCAATGCTTAAGAACGACGCTATGTTGAAACGGTTACCTTATCGGTCGCAGGTTCGATTCCTCCAGTGGCACCATTTTTGTTTATTCCTACTTATGCTGTCAAAGACACTCAACTCTTTCTCCGTTTAACAATGGGAGCTAATTTCAAATATTATAATCCTTTCATAAACATTCTTTCGATTTATACATTATTAATGTAAATATTTGGTTATTGCCAAAATTATAGCGATGTTTCACCATCAACTTAAAGCAGTAAATCTTAACTTAGAATAGAAGTTATTGATCGAAATAAGAATGTTCACAATTCACCCTTTTCGCCAACTAGGAGCATGTCCATTTACAGTGCGGGCAATTAATATTCGTACGGTAAGAAATTGAATGTTTCATCCAATAACTTTTCTTCGTTCGTACTCTACCAAGTTCAAATACGTCACACTTAATATAGAACATTGGCAATAATACATACAAAACACGAAGCGAATAGATTTATTATGTAACAATATTTGAAACTCATACAAACAAAAAGTATCCGTACGGTTGGTATAAGCCGTTAGAAATTGGATGAATATCTAAATATAAAGCCACAAATAACTGAAGATCAGTAATCTATTGTGATTACTGCCGTCGTATATCTTCTTTCATTGCAATGGATAACTGATCTTCAATCGTTTGTGGCCTTGTTCTTAAAAAAGGTTTAAAGTTAATAACAAAACTCCCAATGCTGGAAGAAAACAAATACATCGTGTGCTCGAAAAAAATGGACACCTGACAATTGACAGGGACTAGGTTGTCGAACGTGCCCCAGAATTCTACAAAAACCTCAATTCCTTCAGATATAGAAAAATTGACAAAATGTATCAATGACAAAAAGCCATCAAAAAATACAGAAGATAAGACTCCTGGACCAGATAACATCACCATCGACCCACAGAAAGAAAGCTTGTAAAGTCATCACTTCAAAACTAACCATTCTGGTCAATCAAAGACCATTAAGCCTATTTAACTGCATATACAATTACCTACAGAATAAGCAAAACACGGGAAAAATCATCAACAGAAACAAGCTAGTTTCCGAAGAAGCTACACAACCATTGACCATCTTCATTCGGTAAATCAACTCAGAGAGAAAGCAGCTGAATATAAAATGCCATTCAGAATAAAATTAGTTGATTTTCAAAAACTCACCGACTCAGTGGAAATGCCCAAGGTTATTGATGCTTAACAAGGCATAAACCCTGTATATGACAGAATTAATAACATATCTAGTGATACAACGGTTCCTTCATCAGGCCACATGAAGGCTCAGATTCCTTTTTGCTAGAAAGGGCTCAAGACAAAGTAAAACAAGCTTGCTCAAACTCTTCACACCCTGCCCCAAGATGATCTTCCGAAACCTATACTTGGAAAAAAGAAACAAAACAGGCCGTGACTATTTAAAGAACCTCAGATTTGTAGAGGTTATTGCCTTTTTCGATGATTACATTCATGGCCTACAAATAATATACACTCCATGAAATTTTCAAAAGAAGGAATCAAGAAAGGAATTATTATAGTTTGGCAAGCTTTCAGTCTCAAAACCTCATGAATATAGAGCACAAACCGCACCTTTGTCCTAAAAAAAAGGGTCTGCAATCAATGGATTTTCCCGATAGTCACCAATGGAGCTGAACGTACAACCTAACCAGAAGATTTCCCATCAAATTAAGAACCATACAGGGCGTTCATTAAAGAATCATACTCAACATAACATAACAAGACAATATATTTGATGAAAATCTGGAGTCAAATGGCAATGGGCTAGCCATGTTGTGAGAATAGCAGAAATTACTGAACATCACAAATCCCGATGTTGATCTCGAGAGATCATATGTGAAACTGAGTCTGGCAAAAAATATATGATGGCACCACGAACTAAACAAGTTCAGAAATCATTGGCTCTGCAACGCCCATGATGGAGAAGTCTTACGAATCTCGGGGATGGTCTATGTCCAACGACGGGCGGTAAAGGACGCTGTTGTTAAAGACGAATGGAAGGCCAGTCTAATTTGAAAACCAGCATTATATTTTACCTCGAACACGTTTCTAGCATTTGTGGAGACATGCAGCTATTCTATTCGCAACAAAGCTTAGTTATTCAGTGATCAAGGGGTGAATGTTTCACCCAAGCGTGGACAGTATATTTTCTGGGACAATACGTCCATTAATGAAATAAGTTGACTCTACTGTTGGGTGAATATTGTATGACGTGCTAAAAAGGTCATAAGAGGATTAGAAAAGAACGCACAGTGTGTATAGGGGACAGGGAGAAAATTGCTTTGCATCAGCTTATATAATTCCTCTCGGAGACCGTGCAGTAAGCTGTTTTATGCCACAGGTAGCGGAGCACAGTGAGGATTGAAGGCACTAATTGCCGTCACAGATTTGCTTGCTAGCCATCAGGGTCACCCGTTTTGAACAGACATGCATAATAGATTTGATAAAATCCCTAATCCGTATGTATACAACACGTACAACATTGGGATGAGATACGCCGGTTTTGATGTCAGATAAAAGTAAAACAAAGAAAAGTATTCGTCTCTTCAAGAGATAAAACCCTTTGGTTGTATAAACCACCGGTGGCAAATGCCTGGTTTCCTTTGCATGCGTTAAATTAGTGATGCTTGCTAATTTCAAGTCTGGTCGAGACCAGGACTTAGTTCTTGCAAGATTTTATGACAGGATTCAATTCCACCCTAACCACGCAGCTTAAAGAGTACTCAAATTGATTCGTTCTAACGAGGAGTTTTCCGTACTCTTCACTCATACCGGAACCTCCTACAAGTGACACAGACATGCTAACCATAATACTATCCAGGTCATTACCGGCGTATGTTTTGAGCTGTTCAGCATAATTAACGAGAAAACACCCAAAATCCGTACGTATACAAAACGGACAACACTACAAGATCTACTGGAGGTGACATACCCTGCCACCACCCATCATTATCAATGATTCGCTAAGTCTATAAATTAAAAATTTGGCCTAACGAGGCCGGAAGATTATAGTCATTCAAAATAGCTGAAATTGGCCAAACTTTTCAATGAAAGGCTTGAGGAACAATTTTTTAGAGCTAAAGCTAATTGATAGCTTTTATTTCTATTTTCATTTTCGTGTTATTGTCTCATTAATACGTAGTATGATCATACTTTTTTGGAGCCTTTTAAGAGTTTTTGGAACCGACGATGCCAGAGGGAGTTAATAATTTTCAGGCTTTAAAATAGCTAAAACTGGCCAAATTTAATTTTCAAATGACTTACGACGACTGCTTTTGATGTATGCTTTGAGATGAATGGTTTGTTAAGACAGTACATTGAAACTTCTTCTGCTCTAGGGTATCGCTGCAGATGGTTGATATAAAGTCATTGCACTTCACCCATTTCGTCAGTCTCGAACTGCAGATCTATCCCTGGGGCACGGACGCCTCTCTGGGGGAAAAAGGATCGAAGAAACAATATAGAGCTTATTATGACACCGATTGATAGTAGTGAAACACACAGTGGGGACCGAAGTCACCGTATAGCGAATCGGCTATGTACTTACTAGTCAGCATAAGCACTTTGAACTGTTGAACATAACGTCTTAAATCTGCACACGCGCACACACACACTCACACACACACACATATATGTATATATATATATACGTAACGTACAACGCTGGAATGAGATCAAATAGTTTTCACGTACCTTGCCACCATCTGTCGAAATAAATGCTTCGTTAAGCCTATACATTGAAACTTCTTGCGTTGTCAGGTATCGCTGCAAATAGTTGATACAAAGTCATTGCCCTCCGCCCCTTTTGTCGGTCCGGGATTGCAGTTCTATCCCCGGAGCACGGACGTCTTTTGGGGTGGGGCTCGGATGGAAGAAAGAGCAGTCTAACCAATGGACGATCGTTAATCACTGATCACTTCAAGCGACGGAACGTATCCAAAGCAGCGTATAATTGCTAATACGGACTCTCGGGACGTTTATCATTGGCAAAACAATGATCTAAATGAGCTAAGCTTGGCCGATCGACATTTTATAAAAGCCAGGGGGAAGTTGGGGTTTTGCGATTGAGATAGGTTTTCAGCCATTTTAAAGATGGAGTCGGCAAACGTCTGCTTCTGTGGATTTCTGTGAACCTCTTTAAAGCCGACTGAAGTCGTGCGTGCAACGTTATTATAAGTGCACGGCACATTGATGTCATGACGTTTACGGCTTGTTGAATTGTAATAAGTACAGTTTAGAGTCTTGCTTACATGATTGTGTTCATTCTTCCCAATTCACTTATACAGCCATCGCTCTCTCTCCCCGGTTTTCTCCGGTCGTCTCCGATGTTGTGGCAAATAGGACTATTTACCGAAAGCACTACGGCGCTCAACAAGACAGGTGGTGATTTGGTGCAAAGAGGCAAATAAATACATCTGTATTTGAGGAGACAAGGGGGAAAATAAACTCTCTAATAAATAGAGCTGAGGTTTATTTTACAATATATTCGCTGGAAACTTTTCTTTCCACCTTTTACCGATCATTCTTTCGGATGTTCCTGACTTCATCCGATTTTTTCACCGGAACCCAATTTCACAATTTTCAGTCGGAATTTTTCTTCAATTTTTGAGTTGGTCTGTCCATCTATCTGGTTGGCTAAGTATCACACCACAGGTGTTACGTATATAAAAGCATTTTTCAAAAAGAGTTGAGAAAAAAAAAAACGAAACACTTTTTTTAGAGTTATAGCAGAGAAAAATACTTAGAATGGCAGATAGCGATATTAGCTACTATTTGATATGTTTCTGGAAAAATGTACCTGACAAGACATTACGTAGATTTTAAAGGAACTAAGAGGAGGATATGTTTTTGAAAAGATACACAGAAATAAAAACCTTATACTGGGTGGTTGAGTTGATGTTGGAAAAAGAAATTCATACGGCGATGCATTTGAAAAAATCCTACACGGGTGTGATTAAAAAAAAAATCTATTTTAAGATCGGGTAAGAAGGTACGTAACAATATGAGGGCTGATGGGGACTCTAAAACTGAATACTTCATTTTATTTTCAAATATTTCATGTTATTCTTAAATAGCTTTTACTGTTGAAAATACTTTTTGCGTGGGTATATGAGAAGTATACTTACGTACTTGGTCAAAAATAAGATAAATTACTGAGTGACCCTGTTCAGACGCAAAAAAAGACAATGGAAACATCTTAAATAGATTTATTGACAAGATAAAGCGTGGAAGATAGATAGCCGGTCACAACCACTTGATTAACAAGAAAACGATAAGAAGTTGATAAAAAAAGGGACGGTGTATAAGGATTCAAACTGCGGAGGTGAGAAAGACAGACAGTTGGTTTGGTTGTATGAGAAACAAAAGAAAGCCGGAGGAAACTAGATGAGAAAAGGGTAGATGATCATTAATTTCCGGTATCAGGTAAAACAAGAAGGTTGGTTAATTCAGTAAAATAGTGAACAAAAGAAAAGGAACCTTTGCCTTTAAAAAGGAGACTAAAGATTGATCACCGGAGCACCGAAGTAGTTGAGTAGCAGACCATAAGGGGTTGGAAGGTCTATGGGCCGCCAGCTCATGGCTGCTGGCAGTAGAGGGACTGATTAATCTCTCCCTCCGTCTCGTCACAAGGAGCTCACTGTCTCTCCCTGTGTCTCTCGGTTCAATATTGAATAAAATCCCAAATCCATTATCTTTCACGGGCAACACCAATGGAGATAGAGGGCTGAAGCCTATTATGTTTAGAAAAACGTATCTTTTAAACATTCATCCAAGACAGAGTTTTTCGGGGGTGGGGAGTCAATTAGCAATGTAAGTTCATTCTGAATTGATCCATTAGTTTGTATCCCAGTGGTTGCTTTGAAAATTTAGGCTTTTACTGATCAGTGCCCAACAAAATGTGTGAAGTAACATATTTATTGATCACCCCCTTTTCAATTTTTTTTCAATAGATCACCCCTAACGCGGCATCTTGCCAAAGAACGTTGGGCACGTGACAGTTTCTTTTGAGCGACTGACTAGACTGGTCTTTCTCCTTTCTTTTCTTTTCTCTCTCTTTCTTTCTTTCTTTTTGCTCTATTCCTAGTTTTCTTTCTTCTATCAGGGAAAATACCATGCTGGAAACGTTTGCATCAATGTGATAATCAAAGGATGAGTAATATTTAATTTGTCTTTTTTCAGTCTCTTATTGATTTTCATTTTATGGTTTCTCTTATAAGTAATTATAATTTTCTTATTAGTCTTCATTATAGGGTGGATTTAAAGAAGCTACTCGACCATGGACCATATCCATTCAATAAATCAGCCGAAAGAGAAAACAGAATACAAAGTGCCACTCGCTGTAGCATTTATAGACTTCAGGAAAGCTTTTGACTCTGTAGAAATTCTCATGGTCATGAAACTAATCATTCTACAAGGTGTTGACCCTGTATACGTCAAAGGACTACAATATATATACGATCACAGCAGCTCTTTATCAGGCAACATAAGGGCTCTGAACTCTTCCAGCTCCTAGAAGGAGTAAGGCAAAGTAATACCAGCTCACCCAAACTCCTTGCAGCCTGCCTCAAGATGATCTTCCAAAACCTAGACTGGGAGAATAGAGGAATCAAAATAGACGGTGGATATCTGAGCAACCTAGGATTTGCACAGGGAATTGTCTAACTAATGCTAGATGAATTGAATGAAGAAAGCAAATAAGTTGGCTAAAACATGAACTTTAGTAAAACGAAAATCATGTGCCACAATCACTGAGAGAATAAGGATATAACTGTCAAAATGGAAGATGCAAAACTGGGGAAAGTAGACCGCTACATCTACCAAGGACAACAAATATCTATGAAACCCACAATAGAAGGAGAAATCAAGCGAAGAATCACACTACGATAGCAAATTTTTGGCTGAGCAAGCTCAACCTTCAAAGATAAAATGATCCCAGGAATCATAAAAAGAAGAGTATGCAACCAATACATTCTCCCGATAGTCACCTATGGAGCTGAAACATGGAACCTAACCAAGAGACAGACTTGCAAACCGAGGAGCATGCAACGCGCACATGAGAGAATCATGCCCAACCTCACATGGAGAGATCACAAGACTGCACAGTATATCAGGGCAAAAACGGGACATAATGGGATCTAATAAAAAAATTAAATGGCAATGGGCAGGTCATGTTGCAAGAATGAAAGACAACCGATGGACATCACAATTCGTAGCATGGATCATCACAGACCACATGCGAAACCGAGGCCGACAAAAACAAGATGGAGAGATTAATTAGATAAATTTAGAAAATACTGGCCCTGCTACGCCCATGATAGAGAAATGTTGCGGATCCTGGGGAAAGTTTATGTTCATCGACGGACTTTAAAAGACTGATGATGATGATGATGATGATGATATAAATACCCGTTTTTGTTCGCCAAAAGGGTGTAATGGGTAGCACATCTGCCTTGACGCAGGAGTATTTGGGTTCAGTTGTTGTGTAAACTTTTCATCAGGACAAATTTCTCGGCTGATAACTGAGTATACCCTAGGCTGCTTGATTAGAATAGAATTGGGAAAAGAATTTCACATCCTTCATCCCAAAGGATTGTTGCAAAATGGAAGAAGAGCCTCGCTGACCCCTCCGATTGCCATTGTACTGCGGTCTTTGATGTGATATCATATTTTAGTGTTTCCTACAATGACCATTTCATTTTGTTCATAGTTTGCTGATGTAAAGCAACCTTGTATTAATTATGTGCCAAAAATAACGCCTTTTCTATTAACCCTTTGATATGAAAACTGACTGTGAGGCCTGGCTTTGGGTAACCAATAGTGCAAGTGAACAAAAACATGACACGTCATTATCAAATCAGCAGTTTGAGTGGAGAGCATTGTCCAAAAGTTGGGAAAGGTATATCTATTACCTGATATCCATCCTGCTGTTCACTTGATATCGTGAAAAAAATGACAATTTCAATGAAATTTTATGCAATAGTCCACCAAAGTAATTATTCTCTTTTGAGGCAAGTCCATTAGGAGTTCTCCATCTTAGTTGTATATCCACAACGCGATATATATTCAGAAGTTCACACGGAATTCAAATGAAATTTGTGGAAGAATGCGCAATGAGCTGAATAAAAAAGGATTAAATATTGACATGGATTCAGGAATTTTACACAGACGTATACCTGCACAATATCTCCCAACGATCTCACTGAAATTCGATGTAGTTTTCTGCAAGTGTAAACTATTGGATGAGGGGAATTAACCATTTCTCCAACATCCAATGACTTACCCTCAACTCAAGCAGATCCAACATCTTTTTATTGAGAGAATTTTTTTAAAAACATTTATCTATTCATTAATTATTGTCTGCACAATATCTGCGAAGATCCAACGAATTTTTATGGCTTATGATTGGAAGGTATGCCATGGGCTCGGGAATAATCGATTGGATTCTGGAGCGGATCCAGGAAGTTTTACTGTTAACTTTCCTACCTCGTAACGATATATGGATTGATTTTAATTTAGTTTTTCTTAGTAACGATGGCGTTGACTGAGATATGCGCTCTCTGAGTGCTTTTTACTTTGCATTGTATCCCTTGTAGGTAGACTCCTAATGAGTTCTTATAAATGACCATTTGAGTTTGTTCCCAGGAAGTGATGGTTCAGGATATGCGGTCAGATGCCACTGACCACTCGACCCAGGTAAGGCCAGAAGACATTCGCCTCGGTCCTGAGCACTGAACGATAGCGTAAGTGACTTGACTTAAATTGCTAATGACCAACGAGCAGAGGTCCTCACTTCTTAATTAGACAAGGGTTCCAGCTATTAGCCCCCTAACCCGCCTGTGAAGGTGACTTTAATTAGAGCGTAAATTGGTGCAACTTCCTCGAGCAGTCTGTCCAGAATCAAGTATTGGTCGGTTGGACATGATTCAATTGAAGAGAGTTAAGGTTTAACAGGGGCAGTTGGAAATTGAAATATCTTGCGTGACGGACGTTTGTATTATTACAAGGTAATTATTATACATTTGCATACATGCAGCTGTATTTATCTACTATCGAAGTGAAATCGAAGACATCCTTAATGATATAAGTCAAAGGGGCTGAGCAATTTATTAGAATCAATTCTCATAAATGTCCATGTGCATACCTCATGTGCTATCAATCAATCAAAATACTGATCTATCTACCTCAATCTGGTCATTTCTATCTATCTATCTATCTATCTATCTATCTATCTATCTATCTATCTATCTCAGTCTGTTCATTATCCATCTATCTATATATTCGAGGCAAAGAAACGTGTTTAAACGTAGAACAACATCCCATTGATTCATGTGGAACCCACATCCGTAAAATTCAATTTTTTTAAAACATACTTATTTAATAACCAATAAAGAGATGTGAAATCATAAAAAACACTTCAAAGATGTCCCGAACAATATGCAAAAAATGGTGCTGACAACTTTAACATCAAATATATAATTGAATATCTGGAAAACTGTTTGCGCAGCGTGGATGTAACTTTACAACCAATCGATGTGAGGGTAACCGATCAAGTCATTCTTTACGTGACATGCAGAGTTTTCTGACAAAAAATCACCTCTCCAAGTCTGCAACCCCCCCCATTCAGTCCAGATGTGGCTCCTTGCGACTTGTAACTTTTCCCAAAGGAGGTTCAGACTACTGACATGATAAAGTAGAAGGCGTCGATGCCACTGATGGTGAGTGAATTGAGGCGCCTCCTGCTGGATATTTCCTAGTCTTTGGACTTCGTTTGTACAGAAACAGATAAGGTTTGAGGCATTGAAATATAGAACGAATGTTTTGTCCATAAACTGAAAGAGACGGATAGTCTTTCTATGCATTCCATTCAAACTTTTGAAATCGACATAATAAGCATCATCAAAATGCCAAGTAGGAATCAGATTCCATAATCCACCACTCATTATCCAAATTGAAGATATGAAAACTATTCGAAGGGAATATTATCTCTAATTACAGCCATCTTCTTTCTTCGTTTCCTGTCTGCTTGTCTACCTTCCTTAGTTGAAATCTTCTTTTCCTCTCTCTTATCTCCTAAACCTACTTTTCCCCCAATGTATATTAGAATATATATATATATATATATATATATATATATATATATATATATATATATATATATATATATATATATATATATTACATTTATATGATTATTAATTGCGATCTCTATTTGAAGTGATCCCCTGTTTTTTACGGTGAGTGTATCATTTGGCGTAGACAATTTAAATAGAATAAACAATCAAAGAAAATGGAGCTGCTGCAGGGAATTTTCCTCAACTGTTTATTCGATTTATGTTGTGTCACTGAGTAAAAACGGGAGACCTTTCCAAATAGAATTTCAAAATAACATAAGGCAATTTATGATTATTTCTGTCAGATTACATATCCGTTTTTTGGCAAAGTATATATATATATATATATAAATATATATAATTTGAACTTAAGGAGCGAGACAGACTCGGGAGGAAAGTGTTCAGAGGTAAGGTTTATTAATCCTTAGATGTTAATGGTCCAGACATGTTTCCGGATTTTCTCCATCTTCAGTGTGCTGTGTGAGTATGTGTTTTTAGGGTTTAAGGTTCCTATGTGGAACCAGAGTCCACTATCAGGAGCTATGCCTTGTGGGTAAAATATGTTATAAGGGCTGCTAGAGGCCTCCTGCTGAGTAAGAGAAAATCAAGCTAGTTATCAGAGTTTTGAGTTTGTTGATCCACATATCTTCGTGTTTCTCTAGAATTTTAGTTGTGTCAATTGGAGTAGTTTTTTCTATTTTTTCTATGATGGTAAAGCTAGCGTCAGTGGCAAAATTGTGGTCAGATGTGCGAAAGTGTAGTTCTACAGGAACTGGGCTGCAATTGTTTTTTGACTTAATCCTATGTCTGTAATTGCTGAGTCTAATATAAAATTGCCACTCGGACTTGCCTATGTATTGTAACTTACATCTATTGCACTCTAAAAGGTATGTAATGTTCTTACTGCGGCAGTTGGTGCTGTGATATATGTGGTAACTCTCTTTTGTGGTAGTGCTTGTGAATGTGTTAGTGTATTTGAGATGATTGAAACATAGACTATTTCTTATGTCGTAAGTTTTGCAGAATTTAGTGGTTCTAGGGATATTTTTGTGTAAGACTTCATTGTTAATATTATTGCTGCTATCATGTCCCTGATGTTTTGGGGCCTGCGGTAAGCGATGACACAAGGGTCTGTGAATGTTTCTGTTAGATCTGTTTTAATGGCGAGGATGTTCCATCTCCTATTGATGACGTGTGCTAAGGGTAGGAGTGTGTTATTGAAGGTGGTTATAAGTGGTATGCGGTCAGGTTTATTATTGTGGGAAAGTATAAGGGTTTCATCCCTGGGTATTCTGGTTGCTTTTTTTAAATTTGGTTTTTTAGTATCATCAAGTGGATAACCTCATTGGGTGAAATATTGTACTAGGTTATAGTTGTGTCTGTTGAGTTCACTATCTGTAGAGCAGATTCTTCTAATTCTAAGGGCTTGGGATAATAGTAGGCTTTTTTAAGTATTAAGGAGGGGCTGATTTTCTGTAGAGGTAGTTGTGAGTGTCCGTGGGTTTAATGTAGAGGGTAGTTTGGAGGTTTCTGTTGTTGTCTATGTATATGCAGGTGTCTAGGAAGGTTATGGAGTCAGTGGATGTCATAAGGTCAAACTGGATAGAGTCATGTGCAGAGTTTATATGTGTAAAGAAATTATCTAGTTTGGCTTTTTCGCCTGTATATATGAAAAAAATATCGTCTATATATCTACACACACACACACACACTCGTATATATATATATATATATATATATATATATATATATATATATATATATATAAATGTGTGTGTGTGTGTGTGTTTGTTCAACGCAGAGGTTAGGTCAGTCACTCAGTAGAAACGACAATGTGATAAACATTTTTTACCTCAAGCGTGTTGGAAGTTATGATTTAAAAAAAAAAGAGGGGATGATTAATGAATAAGTTACTTATCTTGACATTTGTTGGGTAGCAATCATTAGAAAAGCAAAAGTTAAAAAAGAATAAGCGTGAATGCTTGTGGACACCAACAAAGGCTTCAATTCAGCAGTACATAGCTAATTGAACCAACTAGAAAAGATTAGGGGGGGAGGTTCTAGAACATGACGTTATAGAAAGTAAATGCTTAAATTTTCAGCCTTCTACCTCGATTGGTTCGGCTCGTACGTATGATATATACAGGGGCATATTTTTGAAAAGTTTAAAGTCAAAACTTGCTTTTGCGAGGCAAAAAGCAAAAACAGTGGTCAGCGTTCGTAGCTTTTATAAAGGCAACACATAGATAGAAAGATTTTGTTAATTTCAAAATATGCAGAACGGGCTCCGCCTTGCACTCATTCTCCTGCACCCAAGGATCCTGTTCCTGACACCACCGCATCCTACGACGATTCTACATATCATCATCTGTTAATTTGCATTCGTACATCACTTCATTCCTTCCCACCTCCGTTCTTCCATAAAATCCTTTAATCTTTCCTTCTTTCTTATCTTCCTTTCCCAATTCGATCCTTCCACCCTTCCTTCCTTCCTTCCTTCCTACCTTCCTTCTTCCATTCGATCCTTCATTCTTCCATCCTTCCTTCCTTTCCCTATCTGATCCTTCCTTCCTTCCCACCTTCTTTCCTCCATTTAGATCTTTCATTCTTCTATCCTTTTTTCCTTTCAAATTTCGATCCTTCAATCTTTTATTCATTCAATCCTTCCTTCCCTCCTTCTTTCAGATCTATGTTCCCATGAAACATTTTTTTATTCCCAAAATACATGTATATGCTGGAAATGTATGTAAATTTGGTAAGTATGTATGTATAATTCTATCTATCTATCTATCTATCTATCTATCTATCTATCTATCTATCTATCTATCTATCTAACCATGATATTGGATATAACTGTTGTTAGAAAACCTCATAATTATTATTACATTATATGGGGAATAATGATTTATGGATGAAATAGGCATACATGTACGTATCTTTTCCTCATTAGGGCAAATATGCAAATGTAATACACATATATATGGATATATTTTTGTATACACACACACACACACACACATATATATAAGTATGGCTTACAGCTTGAATAGACGTTCGAGAATCCGATTTGTCGTATATATATATATATATATATATATATATATATATATATATATATATATATATGTATATATATATATATATATAAACAGATACACACACACACGCACACATATATATATATATATGATTTAGAACCTGTATAGACGTTTAAGAAGCCAAATCGTTATACATATATATATACATATATATACTGTGAGTGATTTCTTGTTCATTCATTCAATTGTTTATATATATATATATATATATATATATATATATATATATATATATATATATATATATATATATATATATATGTATATATATATATATATATGCACGCATACACATATTCACACAGACATATATATTCCAATTTGTCCTATTGAAAAGATTTTTTTATGACGGATCTCATTTATCAAGTTATCTTGCCGAATTTCGAAAAAAAAAAAGATCTCTTGAGAACCAATTAGATTATATGCAAAGGTGACCTTGAATATCAAGGCTTTTTGGGACCTTGAAAAATCAATTTAGATATTTTTTCATATTTAATATAATTCTACCTTTATCGAGGTTAACGAAGCATATTTGTGAGATTTACATAAATGGCAAATTCTTTACGAAAAAATAAACCATATTAATTGAATAATATGCATACAAGATCTGCCCAGAAAGTATCCATTCATTTTAGATATCTCGAGAACCGGATGCAACTTGACAATTACAAAAGGCAATTTCTAAAGTCTCTGATAAAACAAACATCGAATCAATTTGATTTCACAATTTTCCATTATTTTAATCGGGAAAACTGTATAGATACCAACCATGTTTTATTTCATCATCATCATCATTTTTTAATGTTTGTAATTGGACATAGACTTTCCCAAAGATCTGCCAGATATATCTATCGTGGGTGTTGCAGAGCCAATACTTTTTGAACTTTTAGTTTGTCACGCAATCTCATATTTTGCCGGCCATATTTTTGCATATGATCTCTTTGGATCTGCGTTGTGAATCGTGATTTTCATTGGTTGTCTGTCTTCTGTGCAACATGATCAACTCATTGCCATTAGATTCTCGTTATGGTTTCGATGATAATTCCGACTGTTCTAATATAATGTGTTTCTTGTGATCTTTCCATGTCATGTTGAGTACGATTTTCTCATGAGAACGTTGGATAGTTCTGAGTTCGAACGCCAAACTTTCATGTTTCAACTCAATAAATGATTACAAGGAGGATGCATTGGTTATAGAACTTTCTCCCAAAACTAATGACTCACTCGGAAAGATCGCCACAATCGTGATAGAGGGCTGAGATCTTGGACATTTACTTCTCATTGAGTTCAGAAAAAAAATTAACCCCAACATTTTTAGTGGGAGTTTATATTTACGATCCAAGTCAGCGCTAAATTTGCCCTGTAGTTCGTGCTCGGCCCCGTTCATCCTTATTTCTTTGAAAATTTAGACCGGACAGGGTGAGAGGGACAACTCATGAATTGAACCCCTTCACTAGGATCCAATTGGGATGGTGTTCGAGGGTTGGAAACGAAAAACAAAAACATTCTTTCTGTTCATGAGGAGTAAATGTTTGAATTTTAAAGCCCAATGAATGGTGTAGCCTGTCTACGAGACACATAGATTGATGGATAGATCGATAATCAGTCAGACCCACCTAGAACTGACAAAACCTCTTGTCAGTTTCAAATTATTGCCAGATCCAGAACTGCCTCTAACATCCCAGCTCGATTAAAACTACTGCATATAAGTCCCTCCCAATGTTTGATGGGGTACAAAGGAAATGTTCCAATAAGGACTGTTAGTGTTTGCACAAACTGTTACGGTACATCGCGACATTGAGCAATTAGCTCGTTTGAGTGGCACATTGAAATAAAAAAAAAATTCTTGGATGTTGACTGTTGATTTTGCTGCATCATAACGTCTTGCAAATGTTGTGAAAAAAATGATTATTAAACTGGGGTATGAAGTTCTTACACATGTGGCGCATTCTTCGAGGAATTCATAGAAAATAAAGCGAACCTTTTCTTCACTAATGGAATACACAGTTCAGCTATTATGTGGCGTATGGTCATAGAAAGTTAGGAAATGTCTGATGTATGAATAATGAATTAACGAACTTATATGAATAAAAGATTTTGTTATAAAAACGTTTGAATTGTATCAATCTATTATGATAGAAAAGTGGTAGTGAAATTTTGATAGAGAGACACCTAATATATATACAAGGCCAGCTTGTGAGTAATGATGCTCTGAATTTATATGGATTCGGTCGCAAAAAACAATCGAAATTACCCTATTATGATGGAAGGGCACGATTCAGCTGAGAAGGGGCTTTAGGTCGTTGGAAGGCAGAGAAAATACTTCGATGACTGAATGATAATGCTATGAATTCATTTAGATTAATGATTTTGTCAGCAATGTGGAAAATCTACATCAAGCTTATTATCTCCGAAAATAGGTGCTCTGTGGCATAACAGATGTCTTTACGAAAAACTGAATCGATGGTACTGAGTTTGAGGTCCGGCCGGGGCTGTTTACGTTCATTTCACACTCGTGCCCCCGGAAAAGGCATGGATCAGATTCTTCCTCTAACTATGGATTAAGTAGCAGGATAGTTTGACGCCATTAGCCCATCAAAGACAGTCCATCAAAGATGCCATTACTCTGAGAAAATTACATACTGCTTGGTAGTCCCCATAGATTCTCCCTAGCTTAAGTAAAAAGGGGTCAGATATGAGACAAGGAACCCCAAACCATAATAAAACTCTACCTACTATTGAAGGTACAACAGATTAGTTGCAGTTCTACGCTCCACAAAGAATAAACAAAGATATCTTTGAACAATCAAAATTCATTTTCATATATCTGTTTTGTTTAACATAACGTCACAGACAAACAATGAAGACTTTACAACCCTAAATTATGTGAGGATTGTTCAAGTTGTTATTATGGAAAAACAAAAACAACTTCAGTCCAAGTGGGAAACTGGAGTTGATTTTTTTTCTATAGTAACAACATGAACAATCCACACGTAATTTAGAAAATTTACACAAATGTTACAAATTGACAGAAATGTACGTCATTTCCTTTTTTTTCCAAAATGTTTTACAATAAAACCCTACACAACACCAGTAGACCCACTAGTCGTTATATTAGCATCTTTTAGACACAACTGAGGAGCAACAGTTTTTGAAATGATATTTTTCCTGGTTATTATATTTTTGAAAATTACCAATCACGAATTTAATCAGCTTAATTGTATTAAAAGCCATCACGACAACCGTCAGTGAAAGTATCAATAGTTCTTATAAAACGCGTATCTGACGTCTTTCTGGGGGAAGAAGCTGCTGCGCTCAGGTATACCACGTGTAGATCTCTTTAGGAAGACCGCCATATTGGGACACGATGATTTCAAGCGCTTAAAAAATATTTTTGTGTGAAAAAGAAAAGCAGATCTTCAAATTATTTACCTCCAACGCATCGTAACTTTAAGTAAAAACACTATCTCTAGAAAGTCTCTGAAACTTTTCTAATTGAATGATATTGTATATTAATGCAATTATTTAATAATTATTTACATAAGACCATGATATTTGAGTCAGTTATTGTACATGCTACTCATTAGGAGGGGTCTGTGATAGTATCTTGTAAACAATTGATCTACGGCAGTGACCTGAATGTATTTAAACATATTTAGATATCACGTGGATTGCCATACCTAAAATTTCGACTGTTTATCTTACGTGTGGGAAATAAAGAAGTGAATAAAAAATTGATCTTCAACATAATTAAACAATATTATGAAGATCTACTTATTCATACATTTAAACAGTAAATTCAGATCGTCGTGTGAGAGGGGACAAAGACATATATTTCCAGGGGAAGAAGCAAAAGGATATCTTCAAAGTGTATCTTACAGGCAATCGTATGCACTCCACCCTCCGAAAGGTGCAGCATTCCCCGCCATTTGTAATGCAAACAAATATAACCCACCGTCGGATAGTGCACATGGCTGTTGACGGAGACGCATGACCTGACACCGGAATGACTCGATGGAGCAAGCAACAGTGAAAAAAAAATTTTCAAATTTTATTTTATTTTTTTACTTGCGAACATTAGCGTAGGGTTACGTAGATCGATTATACTGTACCATAATCCTTAATTGATAATAAAATTCCATATTTCGAAACCCGTCGTGCTGAATGAGAGGTCCTGGTGGAGGCATTGGTTGATGTCTCGTTTGAACCCCTTCCCAAGGCAGACGAACTTGCCAGCAAATAGTTACATAAACGTGTTTTTGACTCATTTAACAAGCACCTGCTTCTGAGATAACGGGGTATTCTTTCCCAAATAATCTATTTATAAAATTTACCATTTACGTATCTAATCATCAAAATAGTATTGTAAACCGTCATCACAGCCGCCAGTGAAAGTAACAATGGTTGATATAAAATGCATATCTAATTTGACTTCCTGGGGAAAGGGGCTGCTACGATCTGATAAACCACGTGTAGATCTCTATAGAAAGACATCCATATTGGGAGACTGCAATTTTCTTAAAAAATATATTTCTATGTAAGAAATTTGAGAAAATGATTTTGAAATCTACTTTGGGAGAAAAGAATGAAATTCTGAAGGCAGGATTTGTAACTGAACTCATTAGAACTAAGTTGTATTGGGCAAAATATCTAAAGCATTATTGGTTTGTCAGAATAAGCTTTTCATATGTGAATATGAAATCACATGCCTCATATAAAAGCCTAAGTGTAGGGCGCACACACACACACACACATATATATATATATATATATATATATATATATATATATATATATATATATATACACACACATATACACAATCTGTGTTAATCAGTAGCGAATCGAATAACCGACCACGTAAACCAATAAAAAAAATCAGCGTCGTGCACGACTTGAACCCGCATCCACGAAGCAGTTTTATCTTACCTCTGCTCCACCAACTAAGCTAACGACACAGCTGTAATTCCAGCGGTCGAGACAATGCACTTAAACAGCTAATCTCTCCACTCTGTGTTCGTGCGCATAAATATTTGCGTACATATTTATATGTTCCTATTTTGCCGATAGTATGTATATCATTATACCGGACAGTTTCCAACTGAATGTCATAATCGAAGAGACATTTTTAGCTCAGGAACATTCCAGCACCGGTGTTAACCAGAAACAAATCGAACAGCCAATCATGTAAACCAACCACCGGGGAGCAATATTTATCATTCTGTTCCAACAAGTCAGCTAACAAAACAATTGATTGACTGGAGTCCGAGATAACGCATTTGAGAAATGAGCATTAGAATAATTTTTTTTTTCGTTTAAAAAAAAAAAAAAATTCCCACTGGTAAACGCCAGTGATGTCATAAAGAACATTCTCTCGGACCATATTTATTCTTTGATGGAATTTTTTTTACATAACTTTTGATGCTCTGGTTGTTTAATAATTGACTGTGATGGCAATATTCACTCCGGATTCGATTATTCCTATTCAACAAGGAATCGATTTCTAATAACATAATTAGCGATTAGGTCTTGGTGATCCTGCCGAGTACTATAAAGATTAATCTACCAATATTGATATGACCTGCATGTCAATCGCATCCAAATGCTATGTTCATACACTGTTAACAATATGGTTATCTGTTACCAACTTTGTTGATTACGCACATAAATTAGATACTACAACAAATCATTTGCCTCGATGAATCGTTGAGAACTGAAGTAAGAGGTTCGATTCCCATGGTTATTGTTGTGTGTACATCGATTCACTGAGACAAAATGATTTGTGGCAATATTTAATTTGTGCACCAAATCAACAAAGTTGGTGACTGACAACCATATTGTAGTGTGTGGAAACGGTACAAAATGTTGCAAGGATCCAGATGTTAATTATAACTAGAAGTCCACATCAATCAACACATGGGTGCATACATATATATATATATATATATATATATATATATATATATGTGTGTGTGTGTGTGTGTTATGACTTCAAGGGCTTCTCTTAAACTGATTAATTTCCAGCTTAGATTTGAGTAGACCTGACGTTACATTCAATTCAGTGTTTTTCTCCCACATGATCAATCTGAAAGCTTTTCAGTTTTGTCTCACGTGGGCGGGAGAAATGTGACTGTTCATAAAAGCAGCCACAAAATTTATTCAAATATATATTTCTTTTATAAATTACGCGTAAACCTTGTTTTTTTAATGAAAAGATGTATTCACATATTCTTCTCTTCCATAATGAGAGCTACACCCGTATCAACCATTCTATGTTATGCTTATGTCAATAGATACATTGTTTGTTGTTCAAATCGTTGTTCCTGATGTTATTTTTACATCCATATTGATGTTTGCATCATTTCCAATGTATAAGCGAGCTAAAATACTGTTTTAATAGCTTTGTAACGATCTTTCGAAAGAAAAAAAATACTCATTCTCATATAGATTCTCACTCTCTTTCTCTTTTAACCAATCAGCAGCAACAGGTCTATTTCAGTCAAGGTAGAAATTTGTCCTGCCGGCATCTTCTTGGTCTACCTCTTCCTAGAACACTTTCGATGTCCCCTGAGACATACTTTTGCTTCTTTAATATGACAAAAGACTTTGAGTGCTTTTTCTGCCCTAAAGTTATTTTGCAGTTGGTTTCCTATTATAAATGTTAAGATAGAAAACTTCAATTCCATTGCATTGGGCTTCAATCCATGTTACACATTCTAGACCATAGGATTACAGGTAATATGCAAATGTTATATAACTTGGTCCGACTGAAATCGAGATGTGTTCAGATTTCAGGTGTTAATTTTTTGAAAAAGCTTCCCAGCCAAGAGTAATACGGCGTATAGGAAAAACAGTGTTGTTACTGGATGATGAAATTTTGTGTGCGAGATAAACAAATTTTTAGACTTGATCTGATATTTTGCTATGAATGGTTATGTTGAGATTTCGTTGATTTTTGTCAGTCGTCAGCGACTTCGTTTTTCGAACGTTAATTTGAAAGCTGGATTGGAGAGAATCACGGACCAGGCACTCTAGAAAGATTTGTGGTTCGTCAATGTTCTTGTGTGCTAGGGTGATGTCGTCAGCGGAGCCGACGTTTAAGATTATGTGACCTCAAATGGGATACTCCGTTCGGCATTATTTCTAAGTTTTTGAAATAATCGCTGCGATTATCATGATAAAGAGATGCAAGGATTTCCCCTTGTTTTACCCTTTTCAAAATATCCTCAAATCTTGTAGTACCGATATCAATTTTGACAGCTGACTTTGAATCATCTGAGGTGATGCAGATTACAGTTGAGCAAGCTTTGTCTATTGGTGTTATACGAACCTACAACTTCGAAAATGAAAATTAGTAATATTTCAATTTGTTCAGTTTATAAGAGAGTGACCAGTTGACATTGCTGACGATTAAATAAGGCCACAGAAAATATACTGGAAGTATCTGAATCAAGCTCTAAAATCATTTGCACCAACAACGTCGTATTAGTCGCTATGACGTATGACATTCACGCACACACGCACAGACATACACACAGATACAAATGCATATATATACATATTTTTCCTCTCTTTTCGGTGTGCATTTTCATATGTGTATGTGAGGGTGAAGGTGTCATATTGATCATTCATATATATACATTCGCCCTCCAAGTAGAAAACATGCACACACAGGAATACACACATATATAAAATCATCCAAAATATGTACACACACACACACACACATATATATATATATATATATATATATATATATAGCATTGAGCCAGTACAAATATAAAAACAATAATAATAATAATAATAATAATAATAATAATAATAATAATAATAATAATAATAATATATATATATGTATATGTATGCATATATATTGGATTAATGTTGGCAAAATTGTGATATGAATTTGAGAGCAAAAACGGAGAAATACACACACACACGTATATATATATATATATATATATATATATATAGAGAGAGAGAGAGAGAGAAAGAGAGAGAGAGAAAGAGAGAGAGAGAGAGAGAGAGAGAGGATAACACCAATTTATATGCATATATATATGTATATATGTCAACTCAGGAATGGTGCACTGTGGTGGATGGGGAATTGTGAGTAGGTAAATATATTGCTTAATTCGGTCTTACTAAACGTACAGTTGGGCAAGGCTTGATTATCTGTCACTAGGTCTATAGCAAATGTGTTGATCCTACCTCAGGGTACTGGAAGGGATGTTGGATAAGCCATAGCTACACCGAAGAGTTGTTATACACTGAAACAGCTGTCTGTAGATGATAAAGTTATGAATATATATATATATATATATATACATATATATATATATATATATATATATATATATATATATATATATATATATATATCATGATATGCTTCCAGTTTGTGAAAATACCAAAAAAAGAAATAAAAAACGGATTTTATCCGCTGTAGTAGATGCTTAATCACAATGCTCAATATTTAAAACAGTGATACGAGCTATTGATATATGAAACAATACAATTATCAGAATATATAACCGATGAGATTCAACATGTTACACCTACTGCACACATCAGCAACCGGCAATGTTTTTTCCTGTAATTATAAGAACAGAACGCCCATCGACATTTTAATAACGTTTTCTCTATTAACCAATCAGATTTAATTGATTTTGAAACCTAGCTATTCGAACCAATAATCACTATGTATGTATGAGGACAATCAATCAGACTTACTTCCCTTTTCCTCCAACTTACAAATAAATATATATGCAGTCATTTTCCCAATTCAATTACCTTTTCTTTTTCTTCATGTATACCTATAATTTATGTTTGTGAATTTTCCATTGAATTGTAACGCTAACGGTTATAACAATTATACCAGCTCTATGTTATATATATATATATATATATATATATATATATATATATATATATATATATATATATATTCAAGTTTTTTTTAATTTGGGTTTTTTAAATGTTTTTTGCGTACAATTAAATCACAATGGAATTTTAGAAAAGTCTCAAGGGATAGACGTTTTTTAAACTTGAAAAAAAATTATAATTATCCTGCTATAATATATGTTTATTAAGAAAATTGAATTAGCGATTCCTGTGAGCCAATTTCTACTTAACTTCATACACTCTATTGTCTGAAACCTCATATTAAAGTATTCAGAGATAGTATGAAATTCAAAACACGTGGAAAATTCACAATAATAAGCTATAGCTGTACGTAAAGGAAAAATTGAATAGGAAAAATGATTGCATAGATTTTTTTGTATTTTAAGGAAAAGGGAGGTAAGTCTGATTGATTGTCCTCATACATAGTAATTATCAGTCAAAATTGTTAGGTTTTCAGAACCAATTAATTTTGATTCGATAATAGGAATATATGTTATTCAAACATGAATGGGCGTTTTAGTTTTCATAATTACAGGAAAAACATATTGCCGGTTACTGATGAGTGTGGAAGGCACAAAATGTAAACATCCACAGGGTTTATATCCTTGTAATTCATCTCATATATATATATATATATATATATATATATATATATATATATATATATATATGAGGATGATAATCAATATTTCATTCATGAAAATCGATATTCTATTAATTGTGATTTCAATTCGATTCTCATCAATCATCGATTTTTGGATTTGTTCTAAAATATTGATTTATTTATTTGAAGAAATTACTTTCCTCGTTGTCGAACATGATTCTATCATTATATTCAAGTCTCTTCGTATCTATCTATTCGTCTATTAGCCCATATCTTTCTTCCCTTTTCTCTTTCTCGATACACACATACATGTATATATGTATATATGTATGTGTGTATGTATAGATATTCATAATAATTTCATGTAATCCCTAGTTTCACCATCAGTCAAGTAATGGTTAATGAATTTGCGATGTTGATTAATTAATCAATGTATTCGATCCTTAGTGCTTTCTTACAACTGAGGCCTTGACGCTAAATTTAGCTTAGTTTTACAGATGACTACATTAGAGGAGGTTGAACATTATTACAGTAATAATTGTCAGTATGACTAGTTTGTTTACCATTACTACACTGAGAAACAAGTGATTTGAAAAAATTACTGAAAAGGTCAGGAATTTCAAAGAATCCCAAGGGTTTTCACGAAATCACAAGTTACACTCTGTTACTGTAACCCCCCCCCACACACATATATATGTATATATATATATATATATATATATATATATATATATATATATATATATATATATGTATGTCTGTAAGTGTATAAGTAAAAATATTTATTTATCAAATTAACCACCGGTGGATTCATTGAAAGCGTGACGTACGTAGACAGGAACAAACAAAGACAACAAGGATATCAAAGACTGTTTTTGTCAACAGTTATTTATTAAACAAATACGTCAAACCTTTCAATCACTTTGATGATTACCAACACGGCAAATTCTGGCTGTAGACGACAAACTAATAAAATATTATCAGATCTGGTTAGTCACTAAATAGAAACTATCACATGACCAACCTCTTTTGGCAGCATACCGTGTTGGAAAAACGAGAAGAAAGTTGATCAATGAATAAGTTATATCAATCGACTGATTAGTGACCTCTAAAAAATGTCTGAACTTTAAAAATGCAAGCGTGAATGCTATCATATACCAACCAAAGGGCTGATTTACCATGACGTTACTTTAGAAATTTGAACACCAACAAAAACATAGGAAAAGTTTTTTTAATAGACACATTAGGTAGTAAATCTATATCACTCTAGCTCCATTACTGCGACTCCTTACGTGTGATAATAGATAGACAACCAGCCGGATCATCTTAAAAACTGAAGAAACTTATGTTGGCAGTTTTGTTGACTGCTATGGTTGAATGCTCTATAGAGATTGTATTCAAACACCTGACTTACCATTTGATAGATTAGAAGACCAAAATTGAGCAAATTTAGTTCTGAACAAAGCTATTTGGTTCCGTGAATGAAGATTTAATAATGAAAAACAGAAAATAATAATCTCTTTCATGAATGATATGATACGACATAAATACACGAATGATGAAAAATGTTTTCAATCCGTTTTTCGTACAATCTGGTTCTGATGATTTTAAGTTTTTTTCATTATTTTGGTGCTGATGCAGCTTAATTTGGTTTCAAAATCATTGGAATTTAGTTTGATGATGGATTTGATGTTCTTTGATTAGCACTGAAGCTACGCAATTTGGTCCTAAGATCATAGAAATTTAGTTCACGGATATATTTTGATTTATTTGATTATTTTGGTACTGGAAATACTCAATTTGGTCCCAAGAGCATCGAAATTTGGTTCGGATTTTAATTTATCCGATCACTTTGGTACTAAGGCTACTTAATTTGGACTTGAGACCATAAAAAATTTGTTTGTTGGTGGATTTCAAGTTATTCGATTATTTTGTTACTGAAGCTCTTCAATTTGGTCCCGAGACCATAGCAATTTGGTCTGATGATGGATTTCAAGTTATGCGATTATTTTGGTACTGAAGCTACCTAATTTGGTTCGCTGATGGATTTTGATTGATTTGATTATTTTCATACTGAAACTAACCAATTTGGTCACAAGTCCATAGAAATTTGGTCTGATGACAGATTTCATGCTTTCCAATTATTTTGGTAATGAAGCTTTTTAATTTGGTCCTAAGATCATAGAAATCCGATCCGATGATAGATTTCAAGTTATTCGGTTATTTTGGTACTAAGGCTATTCAATCTGGTCATTATTTCATACTCATTTGATTTTGTGCTGTTAGGGACACCTGCCATCTCTTATTTAATGCAAGCGCTACTGACAAAATAAGGCTATTTTCTGTATAATGAAAATGCATCGTAATGGTTGCGCTGTAGAAATGCAATGAACGAAGGAGTTATCAGAAATGAATGCACACATCACTAGCGATGTAAGAGATAGCTAGAGATTTGGGAGCCTGGGGCTCAGAAAGATTTGATGAAAAAAGGAAAATTTGCAATGAATAGACATGCATTACATAATTGTGGAAAAACAACCCTAAGTATGAATTATTATTTATGCTATTCATGTATGTACAAATATATCCTTTTTATCATATAATGTTAATCGAAATGTGGTCGGTGAACAGAACTATAATTTAAATAGCTTTTGGGCCGATTTTCGTTTGGGACCCGGAGACGTTTAAAAAATATCCCACTTTCCTTTCTTCACAGCTATGCCTAGCAAGCATTTTCGACTGAATTAGGCTATTATATATATAAGTGAATGCATTACTAATGGTTTTACAGTAGGAAAGCGTTGTAGATAAGGGTTTGCATTGAAGAAAATGTAAACAGCGATTGTCAGAAATTGAACTAGAGTTCAATTCCTCTTTAAACGTGATGCATTTGTCTGTGTTTCTGTTTTAGTGAGTTGGTTTATGTGTTTGTGTATTCCAGCGCTTTTGACCATACCGTTTTGTCTACAGACAATCAGTATTCTACGAGACCAAATTCTAAATTTTATTTTCTGATTAATGGAAAAAAAGGCTTCTTCAGAAAACCTTATTTGAGAGCTTTTATAACAGGTTCAATAATGACATCTGTATTCCCCAGAGTCTAGATGCTTTTAAACGTTTTCTTTCACTCTATTTGACATGTTCTTCAGTGGACAAATCCAGTATTATCATGAATGAAATTAATTCTGATCATATGTAGTGGAATTTTGACGCCACAGTTGTTAAAGTATTGAATGCTACGGCGTGTTAGTGTCAGAATAAGGTTTTTATATGTATCTGGCCAATATATCGAAAATGATTTTACTATAAAAATGCATTTTACTATTGAAATCCATGCAAATCTTTGTACAATAGAAATGCATTTCATTTTTTTTCTCAAGAAAAGCTTCGCAGTTCAGGAAGAAGGAATATTATCAATGGCCAGGAATTAATGCAAACAACACTGACAACTGTATTAAAAACAACGTGTTTGATATTGCAATGTCCTATCCCCCATTCCGTCGATTAGTCATTTGAAGAAACTATGAAAGCTTAGCTTATATACAAGAAAATGAAGGCAGGCAATCTGCAGGATCAAATTCTTCTACTTCTATTTCGACTCAAGATGATTCCTGCAACTCTTGTATTGTGAATAATCAAAAGATTATGTGTTCATAAGCTACTAAAGACCTCTCTTTGTCAATACCAGACATAATAGGCTGTAAATAAATCACACAAACCAGCTAAGCAGAAAGGAAAAAAGCAAATAAAAAATATGGCTTTAGATAACATGGAAATTAAGCAATTTTATTATTCAATATTTAAATTTTTTTTGATGATATGGAAATGCAATCGGTGAAGAATCTCCCCCCCTCATTTGTTCTTGTTGTCTTTGTTTTCGATGTGGAAAAACAGAGTCAACTCCAGTGTCCAACTTAGATTGGAGTTGGACAAAAAAATTTCTATTCCGTCTGAAGATGATTACAGCAATTTTTGTATTGTACAGATATTCCAAAGGTCATGTGTTCATAAACTACAGACCTTTTTGATTAAAACTATTTAGGGAAGACAACTCTTCTCAGATTACATTTTCAATTTTGGAATTGCAATCAGTGAAGTTTGATCTCCCTTGAATTAGGTGAGAATTGTTCTTGTTGTTCTTGGTTTTGATCTTATTATTACTTTGAATGTCAATTCCTGCCCACGACTTGGACTGGAATGTGACAAAAACCAATCTCTCTGACGGGTGAATCTGCATTTTTAGTGCCAACAAATCTGCTTCGAATTCCAGCAACTTTCATAATATCCTCTGAATCTTTTGTAATATTGCAGCTTGTTTCACGTCTATTTATTTCTCGTTGGATTTCCTATCTGTTGCAGTCATCCCTTGGAGGAATTCTGGGATTGTTATTGTGTCAAATTCGCACAGAAAGTTATTAAAGATGGTGGAATACAGGTTTCTTTTGTGCTGGTGCAGCAAAAATCCAGGAAGTTTAGCGCGCCAAAGAAAGAAGTCCTTTGTTGCTGCGATGGTTGACCCGGGGTGGCGTGACAGTAAGGACAGTAACAGTAGCAACAGTAGCAGCAGCAAAAGCGAGAACGATAAGGACGAAGGGAGAAAGAAAACCAGAAATCGGTAGAAGTGTGTGCGTGTTCTTCGACAGACAAAGAAAAATTATATTCCAAGGAACGGGGAAATAAGCCTCGCGCAATTTGTAGAATTATTACCCCATTGTTATGTTATCTCTTCTTCTGTATACATATATGTATGTATGTATGCATGTATTTATGTATGTATGTATGTATGTATGTATGTATGTATCCTAATCCGTTCATGTCGATCTCAGTTTGTTTCTATTTATCAAACTACTCATCTATACATGTATACGTGTACGTGTGCGTGTGCGTGTGCGTATGTTTTTCGAAGAACAGGACCAAATTACTTTATTCAATATATATATATATATATATATATATATATATATATATATATATATATATATATATATATGTATATATATATATATATATATATATATATAATGAGGCTTCATTTTCATCTGGTATTCATCTGAACAAAAACCAACAGTATCCGGCGCTATTTTAAAGTAATGCCGGGGCACTCATAATTATGTTCCTGTCCAGGAACCACGTCTGACACCAGGTTCTTCATCTGATGAAGGATTTTTTGACTGCACAACTTGTTTTCGTAACAGTGCGTGTATGAAATTACATTTTATATTATATGAATACTAATACATGAAAGAATGGCTAGGCTCCGCGAAAGAAGATTGTTGGGAGAGATTTACACACCACTTGGAAACGATAGTAGTCAGCGGGACCTATGCACTGTATGGCCGAGCAGTGATGTTTTAAGGTGAACTTAGCCAACCACACCCTTCATACTTAAGGTTTGCATCCTATGTTCCACGGTAGTTGCACGGATATGAGTAAGACTTCAAGGTTATAGCTTTGATAGGAGTTTCCTTCTCTAAGCAGATGCGAATTAGCCATGGGAGTCTGTAGCCGCTTCGTTGGAGTGTTTTGACTACAAAGCTGATGTGTACTTGAACCACATGACCAGAACATCTCATAGATGGTAGATACCTAAACTGGCTATCGGGTTCTACCGTCCCTTCAATATATACACACACACACACACACACATATACATATATATATATATATATATATATATATATATATATATATATATATATATATATATATATATATATATATATGTGCCCTATTCATTCTGATAGGGCACAATACTAGTTTAATCATAATCATGATCAGTATCCCAACTTCCAACAGTATCATCGTTATCCTTTTAACGTTCCCGAAATTCATTAGATTTTTCGATCGTCGGCTTCAAAACCATTTTTCTGCCGGACACATTTTAGTGTACGATATCCACAGATCTCGATTGTCGATTGAGTTTTCTAATGAATTTTACGGTATTTCTGACACCTGTTTTTTTCTCTAAAATACTGAGTTGTCTCTTCATTGTTCCATGTGTCGTTCAGCATGATCCTTACACTTTACATGGTTCTCAGTTAAAGAGCCAATCTTTTGCTTCAGCTCCATTGGTGGCTATGGTAAACCCTTCTCTTATTCAGTACATTGCATGAAAAAGAGATAGAAGAAAACAAAAAGTAAGTCTTTTTTTGTCACGATTTGACTGATCACCTCGGATTGTGTGGGTTACAGACCTCAGGAAAAGCAGAAAAAATAGAGCAAGTCATGTATATAAATATCGTCTACCGAAGTGACCTGGCTGTCATTGGTTGCATCAAGTGACCAAATATTCTACAACGTACATAACGTGAGCAGCCGTTTTCGAACACTTCTACGCTCTTTCGATCTTACACACGCATACACTGGTTCGAATCTAACAATGTTTGGTTTGACACGGTAGACGTTTTAACTGACTAAAAGTTGCTAGATTTATCGATGACTGGCTTAAAAATGTTTGAAATTGGCTAAATCGTGGAAGTTTGTAAATCTAGCCGTTTCTAGCCGTTTAAAATGGTTGCCACCTTCTGGACTGTCAAACCAAAGATTGTTTCCAACCGAAATTACCAGGTTAAGAGAGGTCACTCACAGTTGAGTACAGATATCTGTAGAGGAGATATTCTAAGACCCCGAGAAACTAAGCATTGTATACGTGTATCGAGAACCTAAACCAATAGATGACAAGTGTCTTATTTTTGTGAAGCATCATGGTGCTGACAAGAGACGAATGTCATCATGTTAACAATTTTGTATCGGGTCACTTTGCACCAATTCGTCATAGCCAGACTTTCAGCGCAAAAGATCGTCGCCAGCGGCTCAAGAAGAAATGAATCTGTCGGATCTAATAGGAATGGAATAAGTCCCATGACAAAAATGTATATGATTCAGTATATAGATAAATTCATAGAAGGAAATATGAAAAACTGAGATAGATAGATCGATAGGTCTGACTAGTGATAATATATAGATTGATAGATTTGCATAGATTGGAATGAATTGATAGATATGAACAGATTCATATAGATATAAAGAGATTGAATAGATAGATTAATAGACAGAAAGAAAGAGGGAGGGAAGGGGTCAAAGGAGGGAAAACCAGGATAGAAAAAGAAAGAAAAAATGGAGAGAAATTGAAAAAAAAATATAAAAAAAAACAAAAAAAACAGACAAAAAAAAAAAAAAAAAAAACAACAAAAGATGGTGGGAAAATCTGAACAGAAATCTTGCGATAATTGAAGAGAAGTTCTCATCAATTATTTGTTGCTGTCATTTTCCAGGACTTGACAAGCAGCTAAAATAATGCACAATTTCAAAGGCAGAAATGAAATGATACACTCATGTTCGACTAAAGATGGAAACGGTCTCGCTGAACGACTCAGGAATGACAGGAAATTCTTAATATCACTGCCAAATGCAATTAAAAAGCAATATCTATCTATTGACACAAAAAATCATGACAGTAGAAATTGTAACAAGTCATTGGATAGAGACTATGACGTGACCAGCGTTTTTTGGCGTGTTAGGGCGATCAATTAAAAATTTAGAAGATGACCCATCAATGAATCATTTAGTTGATGCCAGAATAATTGCTGTTTTTGTTATTTTAAATTTTGATGCTTATTTTGGGATTAACTACAATGTAACTGTTTATAGAATATACGATTTTACAGTGTGAATTTCACTCTAATTATGTCGGCTGAATGTTTTCTTTTTACTATTCATTCTGGTTTATTTGAGGCTGTCAGATCGAAGATGGAAAAAAGCAAAGTCAAGAAATTTGTTGAGTTTAAAATGGGGTGTAAAGCAGCAGAAACTGCAAAATCTACCAGTTATTCAACTGGGGGACCACCATTACACATACAGTGTAATATTGGTTTCAAACGTTTTGAGAAGGAGTTGACAGCCTTGAAGACATGGACGTCATTCTGTAACTGACGGCATCCAAGTGAATGCCGTTATTCAGACGGATACACGCAGAAAAAACTCAAGAAGTACCAGAAAAACTAAAGGTTGACCATTCAACGGTTGTTCGACATTCGTTCTAAATTGGAAAAGGAAAAAAAAGCTCGCATGTCGCACGAATGGCCCTGTGGAAATCTAACGAACTAAGCTACGAAACTCAACGTTTCCCAGCTGACTCAGCATACCTATTTCCGGTCTTTGTTTCAAGCATTTTGACCACTTCAACAACCAAGCAGCAGCTCAAAACTTTGAAGAATCCATTGCACCAGGTTCCCAGAATTCTGTTTCCGGGATATATCGACATTTCTAGTCAGATAAAGTGTAGATGTTTTTATTTCAATAAATAAGTTCTTTCTCAACTTAGATATACTACTTCAAAGTTGATGGTGGAAAACTGCAATTATTTATGCACCCACCTAAAAGTTTTCTTTCTGCATTTTGTTGAATCAATAAAGCCCAAATTGAAAAGAAAGTGTGAATGCTTCTGGGCACAAACAAATGACAATTTTAATACAAACTTTATTGTAAATTGATCCCTCTCACTAAAAAGCTATTTGAGAGGTTGAAATAAAAAATAAATTTTCAATAAATGATTAAGTGTAATTACTTGAATTGTTGTCCCTTTAGCTCTGTAGTTGTGTTCCGTATGGGTGACACATGCATAAATAGTCAGCCAGCTACACCCACTTGAAAGCTGAAGAAGCCTTCGTTGTTTTTGACAGTTTTGGATGATGGTTTCTAATAATTATAGTTTTGTGAAAGAGCCGACATCGTCTTGACCCAGTACACGTAGGCAAAGGTTTGGCTTTGTTTCCACCGTTATTCCTCTAAACGAACGCTTTTTTTCAACACTATGGAAGTAAATATTCTAGGAGATAGTAAAAAAAATAGAATCTTAAACTATTCTTTATTTGACATTATTTTTACGGGTGTGTGCACGGCAACAATTTATTGTTCTTTAAAAATCAGAAGGAAAGGATTGTCAACCGTCGGGAATTAATGCAATTATTACTGACAGGAAAGCAGGATATTATTTATATGATGAGAAAGCATTGTCAATGATTTTTCTGTAGAAGTGAATTGAAAATTAGGAAGAGAGGGAATACTAGTGGTCGTACAACCTCGAAATAAGTAATGATTTTATGTTGTAGAACCGTAAGCTTCATGTAAGTGGGTATAACAGCCCCCAGATGGTTATTTTTAGCCATTTTAAAAAAAGCCTTGAGTTTTAATTACTGCCGATAAATTGAAAAGATTTAAAAGCAAATTTTGAATATCATAAAAGTAACTTTTCAAGTTTGTGTTAGAATTAAATGTAGACTTTATTTTAGATAAACTAATAAATCGGGCTAATCTTATTTTTTGTGTTTGTTAACTCTTTAATGAAACAATGTAAAATCGAAAAACAATTGGGTAATACCGTGTGCTTTATGAAAGTAAATAGCAGTTCAAATCAATATAATGGTTTTGGTCAAGAACTGTTGTTGTTTTCATACATAGCAATCGCTGTAGAGAAACTTTTTTTTTATTTCCTTACCTTTTATGTAATATCATATAAACACTAGAAAAAATAGAACCCCTATCGAAATAGATGTATTTACATTGAAAACAAACAAACAATAGAATTACGACATGCAATTTTGCACGCATGGTTAGTGAACATAGGTGTGGATGGATGAAACCATTTGCCACCATCCCCCAAAAGAAAAGTTTGTAACAGTTACATAAAGGAATTCAATTCACCTGTAACTATAATGCAGAACTGAATCCATACTTTCCCTTCAATGCACATATTTTCATTTTATTACAGAGGACAATTTCTTTTTCACTTTTTCTGGTTCCTGTGTTATTTACTAATTGACTTTGTCTAAATAGGATAGAAAATTATCTTGCCTTGCTTTTGTGACCAAGACAGTGATAATTTGAAATCTAATTATTTCCCATTAGACAACGAAAAATTTGAACATCTTTAATCACATAAATTGAGAAAAAACAATTAAATATGGATATCACTGTTTTGGTCAGAGAAACAAATTTTGAAGAGAATAATAGCCATTTTTCATTACGTATAAGCAACTTGAAAATAAAACTTATTACCCAGGAATAAAAATTGCACTGAACGATATTATCACTGTCCTATTCACAGACACAAAGTTTAAAAGGAGTAATAGTAATTTCCCTTGCTTTTCTTTGCTTTTAGAAAATAAAACTGACTACCCGAGAATTAAGATAGCATCGCACGATATTATCAATGTCCTGGTTGGTGAAGCAAATTTTTGAAAGGAATGAAAGCCATCTTCTGTACTCTTTATATCTGAGCTATTATGAAATAACACTTAATACCTAGGAATGAAAATTACGTTGCAAGATGTGATCACTGTCCTAGTCACAGAAGCGGATCTGGAAGAGAATATTAGCCTTTTACTGTATTTTTTACAGTTGCTCTATTATAGAATAACACTAAGTACCCAGGTATGAAAATTGTGTTGCGGAATGTTATCACTGTCCTGGTCACAGAAGTAAATTTCGAAAAGAATAATAGCCTTTTACTATACTTTTTACACTTGAGCTATTATACATAAAATAACACTTCCTACCCAGGAATGAAAATTGCAATGCATAGTGTACATTATCTTCAGAGAAATAAATGTGATTTCCATCTTTTTCTATGTAAAACTTGAAGTCTGATTCGCCCAGCCGATTTTGTCTCGCCGACTCAAAGGACCTGGGGGGAAAGTTTAAAGTAAAAGAGATAAGTGCACAGTATGTCAAGTAGATATTATTGTTATTATTATTATTATTATTATTACTATCATCATCATCATCATCATCATCATCATTATTATTATTATTATTATTATTATTATTATTATTATTATTATTATTATTATTATTATTATTATTATTATTATTATTATTATTATTATTAAGACCACCACGGCACCAATTATTGTTTTACTATTTTTACTCTTAGCACAGCGATGATTAATCACCTCATGGTAGTTTGTGATGAAGAGCTCTCTCAAGGTACGATCTTCGTCAATTAAAAAATCAGAAAATTAATAAAGAAAATCAAAGCAGCGGGAAGAATGAATGATATAAATATTAAATAAAAGAAAAAAAACATGTGAAGACTTTGAAGAGTTCTTCATTAGTCTAAATAGTTGATTTTTTCCCTTTCGATTAGTTGAAAATTTTGCTCTTGCGCCATATTGAATCACACTCTCTTGTGGCTATCTTTGTTTTTTAAGTTCAAAACGTTTATTTAAATGCTCCTCTGGGGATTTCCCACTGAAATCAAACTCGCATATCTCTCAGCAGGCCTGAACTGTTCGATATAAAAGTACTCAGTTATCTCTGACGTTGGCTGCAATTGTTTGTTTTCTACTTTTATGAAGCATAGACGGAAAGAGAGCGAAAAAATATCTGTTGTTTTTTTCACTATCCGGTTATGTCTCGGTGTTATGAAAATTTTTTTACTTGTGTTTTTGACGATGAAAAAAATTGTATAAAGAGCGGCAAGAGTTCAGAATGATACCCAATGAAATAAAGAACCCATTTCCGAAGAATAGTTTGGAATAACAGAGATAGATTCAGGATTTCGAGCTGAACGGGGGTCCAAATCTTCTTATTTTGCCAACTTAATTGGACAATAGATATCGTAATGTTTATTTTTCAAGGTTAATTTATGATTTTATTATTCTTCTGAGAAACTTGAAAAGTTAATTTGGATTTGTTAGAGCAGTGGTCTCCAACTCTCATCGGGTCTGAATTATTCGATATAAAAGTACTCCATTTTCTCCTGAGTTGGCAGGAATCTTATTTGTTTTTTATCTTTAAAAAACAATGTTGGAAAAAGAGGGAAAATATCCGTTGTTTTTTCAGATCTCCGGTGATGTATCAAACATTGTTTTTCATAGAGTTTTTGTCGACTAGAATATTTATAGAGTGTGGCACAAAAGTTACTTTCCACGTGGAAACTTGAATAACATTTTTTTTAGAATAGAGATATAGTTATTTTTGACCTCTGAAATTCTTTGAACTAACTTTGGAATACGATATCTAGCAAATGTTGGTTATTGTAAAATCAAAATGGACTTTTTTGCCGTATTCAAAAAGCAACAAGAGTTCAAAACGATACCCATTAAAATAAAAGAACCCATTTTCAACTGAAATATTTGAAAAAAATCAATTCATCTCACACAAAATGTTGAAAGAGTGCAAATAACTATTATACACTGATTCAGTCAAACTATTTTCTTCATCTAGGTTGTTATAGTCACAACAGACTAAACTGTTCGATATAAAAGTTCTCTATAATCTCTGAAGTTGACCCAGGGTTGTTATGTTTTTTTTACTTTAATGAAACAGAGACGGAAAGAAAGCGAAAAATAACTGTTCGCTCCTCTATAATCCAGTTATGTCTCAATGTTTCTGACTAATACAAATTTCAGACAGGTTTTATCTCACTTATCCGGCAATTCCATGGTCTACTACTGTTTGAATTTGAATTGATTACTTCGTGGATCTGCAACTATAAATCTCGGATTCAGTTCCAAACTGTGGTTTCAATTGTAATTTAATGGTTTATAAACTTTTTTGCCACATCGAATGGAAGGGAAATAAATTAGAATTCAATCATTCTTTCTGTAGCCCATAGCTTATACCCCGGAATGATATTATCAGAATTCATTGGACAATTCTTGATATATTGTATTGACAAATATAAATGAATAGATGAATGAATGAAAACAGATTGTAAAAAATATCGATCAATCGTAAAAGATTGCTAGATCCGTCCCCATATTTAACTGATTCCTCTTAACCCTAAAACCAACCCTTCAACAAAATTCCATTGAAATTCACTGCGACCTTTTACTTTGGAGTTATCGTATGTACATATCGCTACAATACAGGGGAGGTAACTACAAAGATTTGACGAATCTGCAATCAAATTCAATCCTTCCTCCGTAGTCCAATTCTCAACCTCCCACGTATGGAAATATTGTGTGGTGTGGGTATATAACTACGACGCAAGGTAGGTACCTGTACCTCCAGTTGTCCCCCAATTAAATCACTTTTACCTATGAATCCAAAAAATTAAATTAAAAAAAAAAATTGAAAACCATTGGAAATGTAATTTGGCATGGACACATAGATACAATATTCCAGAGGTAATGATGACTCTTTTCAAAAGTACAGAAGATATGCCTGTAACAAAATGGATTAGACTGAAAACTTGAAATGTAAATGTATTTCGATGAAAATAATGATTGATACTCTTCTCAAAATTGCAGGAAATATCCCCAACAAAAAGAATGTGATCAATAATCCGAACGTCTCTGGAAGTGCTAATGATTCTTCTAAAAAATGCGTAGAAAATATATCAAACAAGGGGAGATTATAATAATAGCCCAAACAACTCCCAAAGGTATATTCACTCCTCCTCTCAGAATTATAGAATCTGTACTTAAAAAGAATGTTTTCAGTAATCCAAATACTCTTGGAATCATAATGACGTTAAAACTAGAGAATGTGAGAAAATATTTTATTCAGAAATTATTTTTACAGTTTTTCAAAAAATTATTGCAACTATGATTGAAGAAATCTTTTTGCACACGCGTGTATGTGTGTGTTTACATGCGTGTGTTTGAGAAAGTGTGCGCGATTCACTTGACGACTGTTGTACGGGCTGACATTTGCCAGTGTTTTTTTTATAATTATTTCCCTTGACCTGCTCTCTAAAATCGTCTAAATATCTCAGGAATAAAATATCTTAATTGGCAACACCGTAGAGACCGAAATAATTGGGAACAGTATTTTAGTAATACTGACGAAAAATTGTTTTGCATGACAATAATGCCAGGCTGCTCCACACACCAGGAAGTCTTACCAAATCCAAACAAACACCTTGGGGAGAGAATTTAGTTGTGCTGAGGTTCCTATTTTTACGGTTTCAAAGAAATTATTGCATATTCTTAATTGATATTTCGTTGTCAAAATATTTTCGGTGAAAAATACTTGACTGTTTTGGTAAAAATGTCGTTTTATTCTGTTCAGTTTTTTTCTAGTTTTATCAAAGCAAAAGTGAAAGGGCTTCATTCCAGGATTTTTTTCTTTTTACACTTGTATGAGTTCTATTCGATTCAATATAGACCGGATACTATCTGGAATACGATGGGAGAATGAAAGAAAAAAGACACGTCAGGATAGTCACTCGATAGGAACCATCAATTAACCAACGTCATTTGGCCGAACGCTGTGTTGGGGGTGATCAATTAAAGATAGGGAAGAAGCTTTGTGAATGAATAGGTTTTTTCTCCCATCCTTTGTTAGGCAGTGATCACTAGAATATGTAACCAGCTAAAAACGCATTTCGTCAGGGTATTAAAAAAACAGACTGTTTTCCTAGACATGATAAAGAGTAAATGTTCAAATTTTCAGCCCTGTTGTTTCATTGGTAAGGCCTGTAAACAGGATAAATGGCCAGCAGGTCGACTCACGTGAAAACTGACGAAACCTCTGTTGACAGTTTTGATGAAAGTTTTGGTTGATTTCTTATCTATATATCTATATATCTATATCTATATCTATCTATCTATCTATCTATCTATCTATATATATATATATATATATATATATAGGTAGAGAGAGAGAGAGAGAGAGAGAGAGAGAGAGAGAGAGAGAGAGAGAGATGGGAACAAGAAGATAGAAAAAAGTCGGAATGTGAGGGAGAAAGAATGAGAAAAAGAATAAGACAGTGGAGGAGAACGAGAGTGAGGAAAAACGAAAAGAAAAGGACAAAGTAGGAGAGAGAGAGAGTAGGGAAAAAAGAACAAGAAAATACGAGAAAGAAGAAAGAGAAAGGGAAAAGAAAGAAATATAAGAAAATGAGGTAGAAGTCGGGAAAGGAAAAGAGAAAACATGAAAAGAGATTGACCAAGCTTGTAAGAAGTGTCAGTTTGGCTCAGGCGCGAAGAGAGTCGCCCACCAATGGTTGTGAAATATTCATCTTATAGATGTGTTTAGTCATCAGAATTAAATAAATCATTGTGATAAAAAGAAAAGGGAGAGACTCAGAGAAATCAGGAGAAAAGGAAAAAAAATGAAAACTGAGGAGAATAGATGGATTGATAGATTGATAGATAGACAGAGAGACAGACAGACAGAGACAGAGACAGAAAGAAAAAAAGAAACAAGGAAGAAAAAGAGAAAATGAAAGAACCCAAAAAGTGAATGAGAGAGAGAGAGAGAGAGAGAGAGAGAGAGAGAGAGAGAGAGAGAGAGAGGGAGAGAGAGAGAGAGAGAGAGAGAGAGAGAGACACACACACACACACAGTCAGACAGACAGAAAAAGAAAGAAAACCTCCTTCTAAAATTCTGTTGATTTCATTTCAAAACATTTTTGACTTTTGGAGGGCTTTATTATGGTGTGTTTGGTAAAACAGTTGGATTCTTCCGAATCTAGATAATTTAGATGTTTTTTAAGCTGTTTTAGAAGTTTTGGAAAACTCCTGAGAGGGAAAGAGAATGAAAGAAAAGAAAACAGAAAAGGAAAAGTGAGAAAAAGAGAGACAGAGAGAATACTGAGAGTTAGAGAGAGAATGAAAGCGTAAGTAATAGTGACACTAGAAATCAAGAAAAAAAAATGAAAAATAGAGAGAGAAATTAAAAAAGGAAAAGCATGAATGTGATTGCAAGAAAGGAAAGACAAATGAGAATCAAAAAGGGAGACAGAATAAAGAAAGATCTGAAAAATAAGGCTGGCCTTTTCAGTGTCACACTCCACTCTGAGTGACTCTTACAAGAGTGAAGAGTAAGTGTTTAAATTTCATTCTTCTTTCTCCATTCGTGCAGTCTATCCAAGAATGAGTTTTATTTTTCCTTACTCATTGAGGAGTGTGTGTAATTGACCAATTCTAAGTTCCAAATACGGACGATTGTGGATGTACATGTGAAACACACACACACACACACACACACATACACATACACACACATATATATATTTATATATATACATATGCCTTATTTTCAAAAAATCAGTCTCTTCTAGTCATTGAGGGGAGTGTGTGTGTGAAATCCCAAGTATCTACTGTAAACAGTTTGGGTTGTACAAGTGACACATACATAGATAGAACACGCAACTACATCAGGTGTTAGACTGAATTTTCGAAGAATATTCTTAGTGAATGTTCTACTTTGACTGAAAGAAGGTTACATGCAGTCTTCTTGTCAGTCTTTTGCTAAGGAACACTTTAATCATTGTCATTGTTGTTATCGTATAAGAAATGAAGTCAACTCCAAAGTACTAGTTAGGCAATAAAAAGAAATCAGTCAATGATCAGAAAAAAAAAATCACGTGGCCATTGTCTCTTTGTAGCATGCTGTGTTGGGGATGATCAATTAAAAATGGAAAAAGGGATAATCAGTGATAAAGTTACTCATCTCACCCGTTCTTCCGTAGTGATCACTAAAAGGGTCAATTTAAAAAAAAATCTTACATTGCAAATTGAATCCCCCCTAAAAACCTATTATGGGGGATGATTTTGGAGAAAAAATTCTAGACCTAAGGAGTCAAATTAAAATGAAAATGTTCATCCTTTTAGCTCCATTGGTGCGACCCGTACACCCTTAGCAAACTATACCAAAAGATGTTCTTGACAGTTCTTGACAGTTTCTAATACAGACCCAATTAGTAAAGTGAGAGGAACTGGAAGAGAGATAGAAGAAGAGAGAGGGGGAGGAATAAAGAGAGGAAGAGAATGGGAATGCTGGAGAGAGAAAGAGAGAGAAGGTGAAAAATAGAAATCGAATTGAGCAGATAGGATGCGAGGGAGGAAGACAGAATTAAAATTATGAGTTTATAATTTTCATTCTGTCTTCCTCCCTCGCATCTTATGAGACAGAGAAAAGAGAGAGAGAGATAAAAATTAAAGAGGGAGAGAAAAGTGAGAGGGAGAGATAGAGATAGAGAGGGAGAGAAAAGGAGTTGGAAGATAAGAAAACAAACAATCAGGAAGGTCGGATTAGAAAGTGAAGCAGAAGAAATGAATCGAGGGAGAATGTGACAAAAGGAATAGACGAAACGAAAGAAAGAGGAGAGAGTTTATGTGAGAAAGGAATAGAGAAGAAGAAATAGACAGGGCAAAAGATACAAATAAAGATAGATAGATAGATAGATAGATAGATAGATAGATAGAGAGAGAGAGAGAGAGAGAGAGAGAAACGGAGAGATGAAAGAGAATTAAATTGTTTGTGAAAATGTCGGGTCAAGCTTGGGTCAATTTGTTCAACATAAACATTTAAGACAGGTAACAATTGTCAATTTATTCATATTGGAAATGCAGTGATTTAACTCCTCTGAATTAGGTGAGGAGTGTTCTGGTTCTGATTCTTGTTATTTCTGTTACAGTGGTCAAACACAGTCAATTCCGACTTTGACTGGGGTTACAGAAAGAGAGAGAGGAGGACGAGAAAGAGGAGAGATTACAGAGAAAGAGAGAGAGAGAGAGACAGAGAGATAGAGATAGAGAGAGAATTGGAAGATACCTTGATTTTCCATACTGTTCAAAAGTGCACTGTTTACAGTCTTATAATTTAATGTGTGTCTTTTCTGCTTACGTTAATAAGTGGAGCAATACCTTCACCGTACGCCATGAAAACCTATAATAATCTACACTGCTCTATTCGAAGTATTGCTGTACAGGTATACATTAATTACTGCAATCAGTCCGTTCCCAAAATTCCCGTACTGTTCAAAACTGCACCGTCCAAGGTCTTTAATGTAATTAAATGGTCAAGTCCAGCTTACTTACATCAATTCGTACCAAAAATCTTAACCCTACTTATCAAAACCCGCATTTATGAAAATCGCACTGTTAAAGATCTTATCATGATTTTATGTGTTTTTGTTTTCAGTTACACTTAGATAACTTCAATTCATACAGCAATATTTCGACCGTACTACATTAAAACCGGTACAAATCAAAACCGCACTGTTGAAGGTATCCCCGTATTTGCGAAAAGTTCTGGGGCGTCATTGCCAGCCATTGTTATCTTGTCTCTTCGAGAGATGCGGCCCCAGCCAAGCGTAAAACAGTTTCCAAGTCATCCATTACACACCGAGATGTCCGTTTTCAATTTTAGACCGGGCAGCCGTGGCACTGGCTAATCACAGGGTTAGTATCAGCAAGCAAGCGAATGACAGGCCCACAATAACTCTCTTGCAACATTTGCCACCATTTCACCAATTCTAGTAGACGTTGGGCCAATGACCGGTCAAAGGTCACCAAATCTCAACTCCAATTCTCGGACAAACAGCAGAGGGACTTTGGAAGGTGGTAGGAGGACGTTCACACGATGGTGAGAATCTCTCCGTCTCTAATTTTTCTCCCTCTCTCTTGAATATAATTTCTTTTCCTTTCTGCTTTCTTTCCGTTTCTCCCTTTCTCACAGTCCATATCTTTTGTTTTGTCTATTTTCTTACTCTCTCGCTCACTCTTTCTCTTTAGACTGATTTATCTTTCTTCACATATTCTCTCTCATTCTCTCTGTGTATTCATTTCGTCTATTTCTCTCCCTCCCATCCTACCCCTCTGGTCAATCATTCTCCTTTTCTCTCTTTCTCCGTATCTGTCTGTCTTTCTTTTCCTTCCAATCTATTCCTCTTCCTCAAATCTATAACACTGTATCTCTCATTGCCAAATCATCAATGAAGGATGGGAGGGTCCTTCTTATTCATAAGTATCTTGGTAAGTAAAAATGAGTCCAATTAATTACTCTTTCTTAATTCCTTGTCTCTATGTATCTGTCTCTCTCATCTCATATCTTTCATTCCGCCGCTTTGTCCTCTTCTCCACTCTCACACACTCTCTGCTTGTTTCTTTCATTCTATCTAAAAATTGTGTCCACATAGTGGAATAGGACGAGGTGGGGTTCAAAGAGGAAGAAAGGCGAGATAGTCCAATGTTGGTTGGAGAATAAAATGTGAAACCAATCTGGAAACTCATGAACCACAAAGATTCCTGCACGATAGATTCTATTAAATATCCTTATCTTTGGTGACAGAAATATTTCGCATCAACGTTTTTGCAAACTTTTATTCATCGATGGAGACGATTGTCCTTTGATACGTTTACAAACACACGTATACACGAACAAAATCATATGTATACACAACACACACGTATATATATATATATATATATATATATATATATATATATATATATATATATATGAATGCGGTATACCTTGATTAGCGTGATCAATACGTTGTAAGGTGTTCCACGCCGTTCGAAAGGCCTGTTGAAGGCCTTCTTACGATGTAATGTATTTCTGTAATAGCTTGAAACTTGCACTGAATGCATTATATATATATATATATATATATATATATATATATATATATATATATATATACATATATATATATATGTATAGTTAAGGCACAAACTGTTGACATTCATCGGGTATATCTTTTTTTTTGGTTAGACCTTACCTGGTCCATCCAGATATTATCTAACTATTTTAAATATAATAGAAACAGGCTGCATTTCCATTCTGTAATTTTGCAATCAATGGGAAGGGACTCCTTTATCTATGCATGAACAGACACTACAAAACTTGCTACATCCATGATAACCTAATGGGAGAGTTCCATCCAGGGCAATAGCACCCCCTTAAAAGAACCCTTTGAATTTCAAAAGCCCATGCGTATCTTCCACTTTTCAAAATAGTCTGCAATGTACCAATCAAGGCTGACCATCACTGGCGCGTCTTAATCTCCTTAATCTTGTCAACGGTTTTGAATCTCTTCAAGAAAAGACCCCCCTCCAGGAAAATCAAAATCAAAACTGTAAGGAGACTGATAACTTTGCATAATGTGATATTTTGCCAATGAAAATCTACACGAGACACGGATAATTATGAATGCCACGGTCACACAGTATGCAAGCTCACCCAATATCGACTCGATAATGAAACGGTAGAATGTCCAGGCATGCGCATCAAGGTCCCCACTTGTCGGCTACCAACTTACACCGTACAACTGCATGTGGGGATATTCATAAGAGCTTAATATCTTCCGGACAGATCTCGTATCAATGTATAATGAGGATAATTCATCATCTCAGACATACAGGCCTTGTAAGTTATTCAGGCGAATCAATTATATTTTTGTCAAGCTCCTGCCTAAGTCAGAAGCCGCAGATGACTTTGTCATTCCACCATAACAAGAACAAGATAAGTTACCTCCCTTATATTTTTGTGTTCGAAAGTGGGGTTCGACCCTGCAGTAGCAAGGCTTATCTTCCTCTATTTTACATGAAACCGTGAAACTATTTTGCAGTTACAATTCGTATGTTCCCAAGATCTTCCTGCATAAGTATCAGGGAAATATCTTCCTCGATCCACAATTAAAAGGCAAGTTTTTTTTCTGATGGGGTGGAGAAACCAGCTTCAAAGTTATACCCTCCGGGTGGCCCAATCAAGTTCTCTATCGGTCGACCATTTTACAAATAGAAGATATCACAAAAGGGGCCGCCATTTGATGTCATTGCCAGTTATACGTGTTCGCGTCCCTGAGGCGAAAAATTGATCATAATATATATATATATATATATATATATATATATATATATATATATATATATATATATATATAATCATCCAACATAATTTATGGTATATTATTGAAAATTGTCGATACGACTGAAGATCAGTTACCTATTTGCACAAAATATACATCTATACAGAGATTATCTATCTATCTATCTATCAATCTATCTATCTATCTCAATCTGATCTCATATCTATCTATCGAAATCTCCATATCTATTCATATATCTAAATCTGTTCATATCTATCTATCTATCTATCTATCTATATATCTACCTATCTATCTATCTAAATCTGTTCATATCTATCTATCTATCCATCTATCTATCTATCTATCTATTTATCTATCTATCTATCTGTCTATCTATCTATCTCAGTCATATCAGAATGTTCACCAACATGTCAATGTACGTTCCTTCAGTTTTCAAGCTGGTCTGGCTGGCGTCTTGGTTATATATGTATCAGGCGTACAGGCTGCACTATTTGAGCTTAGGCTGCAACTGAAACATTATTCATTATGTCTAGAAAAAGTTTTTTTTCAACGCCCCACCAAGTACCTTTTAGCAAAGACTTTTGCTGAATGTCCCCCCCCCCAGTTTGTGTTCGGCACTTTTAGGGAAAATTCAATAATTTTCATGATCATTGTTTAACAAAATGTCAGAGATGAAAAACTTAATTTATCAACCTCTTTTTGAATTTTTTAAATTGATTACAACCAACTCAGCATGCTGAAAAAAGTGTTGATCGCAAAGCAGTTTCTATTGTATGACTAATCAGATCTATCTATCTATCTATCTATCTATCTATCGATCTATCTATCTATCTATCTATCTATCTATTTGCACGTTCAAAGAAATCTATCTATCCATCTATTCCAGTCTGTTCTGCCTTTCATGTATCTGTCTAAGGCTAAAAACGTAACCTAATGGGATCGGGCTATTCTTTCCGATTCAATCTCGTCGTAAAACACATTTCGACCATTTTCCCTCTTCTTCTGATTCCGTTTATAACTCTTCTGGCTGATTGCCAGATCCTAACAAGTCTTTTACTAAAGAAATCTCTTTTGTTTTCTAAGAATTTACCATTATCTGGCGGCAATTCTATTACGTCCAGACAATTTCAGACATTCCCAGACACATCAAATACAATGGAAAATAAAGAACCTTTTCGAGTTCCTCATTTAACACAATCTCACGTACACTTATAAATGTGTCTGCGAGTAAATAGCTGGAGGCGTAAAGTGGGGGACGTTGAATTGACGAAACGAGTTCGAATTTTCTCAAGTAATTGGAGTTTACAAGTATGATTTTTGCGTCAGGATCTTGCTAGTGGGAAAAAACACGATAGAGAATTCTTTTTATTGGTATTAGGTAAAAAAAGAAAGGAAAAAGGTCTTTTGGCAAAGGTAATATATATATATATATATATATATATATATATATATATATATATATATATATAGATAGAGAGAGAGAGAGAGAGAGAGAGAGAGAGAGAGAGAGAGAGAAGAAAAGATAGAAATCACTCAAGCTCAGTATCTATCTATCTATCCTTGTTTCGAAGTCTGTATCCGTTAAATAAAGAGAGCTTATGCCGATGCTGGCCATATCAGTCGAAGAGAAAATAAATAAAACCAGGAAAGTAAATCCAAGGGGTGATAAATCTTGGTTCTTCGTATACGGAACCGGATGTAGATTTAGTCAAAGCGTATAAAGTTGCTGAGTGAAAGGGTTCGTGAGCTCTTTCAAAAGTCGAGTCCGAAGGTGAGGGAGGCATGTTGGTGCACGTGTGAGCCCCATATTCATCTCTGCCCGATAAGACTTACTTGATATTATATTTCTGATACTGTCGCCGAAGGTTAGCCAATATTTTTGTTTCTCTCAGTCACTACACAACAGCTTCTAAGATATTATCCATCAAATTCTGTATCTAAGATATTATCTGAAGTTTGTAAAAAAACCAACATCGATCAAAGTCTGTACTCTACAGACATCTATTTTCGTATCTAAGATAATATTAATGTCCCTAACTCTATCAGAGTCTGTAACTACAAACATCTATGTATGGTTCACCCGGAAAGTATCCAGCCATTTGATATCAGAGAAAATAGTCATATTAAGAGCAATTGAATATATATGAGAAAAAGTAAAAGAGAAACACGACGACGACGACGACTACTACTACTACTACTACTACTACTACTACTACTACTACTACTACTACTACTACTACTACTACTACTGCGACAGCAGCAAAAACAACAACATTTTGTTCTTTATCAGAGGCCCAAAATTTTGAAAAACTCTGGAGTAGTCGCCCAAAAAATTTCTGTAATGATTTGGGACGTTGGATGAACTGTTTCTGTGCCACCAAAACTAATTCATCATGTGCGATACTCTGACAGGGAACAAATTATTGCTTTAGATTTTATTATTGTGTTAATATCTGCTTAATGGAATTGCGATTAGCGTAGACGGTAACAGCTTAGACAATGGAATCGGCGACCCAGTTTCAAACTCCAGTTGTGGTTGTTTTTGTTCAATCCAAACTAATACCCTTCGGAAAGAAATGGGTATCATAAGAGGGCAGATTGAGCTTTTTAGTCTTTGGAAGGCGACCAGTGTCAGAAAGCAACTCTGATTCAAAACCTGGGAGTGAAGCCTCCTTATGTCGATTTGACATCTTTTTAGTAGTCGATGATGTCACTTGTATCACCCTCGGATTTCCTCTGGACTACAACATTAAAATCGAGAGGGGAATTCCGAGGAGCGTGCATCTCAAAATCTCATATATGCTTCCCCCAGGCATTCCACTGTCTCTAGAAACAGAACGGAGGCCATGTAATCAATGCTTTGTATGATTATTTCTTTTAGAAGCTTTGTATGCTGTCTCCATAGTTATTAAGACAAAGGATTACCATTACCTCTTATTTACGACGTAGGAAAATAGCAAGAACCCGAAGTACCAAATATTGATATGATTATTACTTGTTATCGATGGTATGTTTTCCCTGTTTATGTTACTATTTCTTTCGAAACGTTCTGGTTGTGTCCCCTCCGGTCTTCTTCGCGTGATCTCTATTTATGTCCTTCAGCGCTTGTGCTTGACACGTCAAATGTATTATATTTTGGTACAAAGCTCAAGATTCCTTCCCACACATCAACCACACTATTATTCAATCCCCATGGAATAATCAACGGATATATTTTAACTTATGTGAGATGATTTCTTTAAAGAATAAACCACTGGATTTGTTTAAGTGGAAGAGTTAATTTTTCAATTCAATAGTTGAGAAGGGGTATTTCATCCGCAAAATTGTTACCTATAAGTGGGAGAGTCCATTGTTACAGGAAGAAAAACAAATAGGACAGGCTTGTGAAAAGTTGAAGAGGGGGTTTGAGACTTTAGGAGACTTGCTGTCATCGAGACCCCAGCGATGACCCCCAGGCAAAGAATAAAAATGCAAAAAAAATCATCATCATCATCATTATCATTATCATCATCATCATCATCTCCCCGCCAATAATGTATTATTAATATTATTTTTGTCTATAATTTTAGCTCCTGATATTTTGCATTCTATTTTTATTTGTTATGCCGGGTCAAACCATTTTTTATTATAAAAATTTATTATAAAAACATACGACTCTCATCTAGTTTTTAGTTCACGCTGATTCCACCGATAAACAAGAAATAGATAGTGTGTGCATATATATATATATATATATATATATATATATATATATATATATATATATATATATATATATATATATATATATATATCTATTTGTCTGTATATTTATGTATGCAGGAGCATTTATATATCCTTTTATATGCGTGTTCGTTTAATATGCATTTTGTCCGATGACCTTTACAGTCATTCGAAGAATATTATTTTCAGTCGGGGACCATCAACTTGTCAACAGAGGTGTCGTCAGTTTTTAAGTCGTTCTGAATGCCTGGCTATCTATGCATGTATCATGCTTATAAATCTCAACAATGGAATTTTTAACATTTACTTAGCCTCAGTGGTCCCTTAACGTTCAGGCTTGTTTTTTCTAGTGATCACTGCACAACAGAACTACAGAGGAAGAAGGAGGAGAAGGGGAAGGTTGGATGAGGAATTAGATAGAAGAAAGAGAAGGGACAGAAGAAGAAAAGAAGGAAAATGAAAGTGAAAAGGACAAGAATAAAAAAAGGAGAAAAAAAATACAAAGAGATGATGGAGGAGAATGAGAAACCCGTGACTTGTGCGGCTCTCACCATGACTTTCAGCTGTGACGTCACTGCTACCTGCTCGGGGTCGTATGTTTTATATTTCCAGTACTCTCCTCAGTATTTGTTCGATCACCAGTGGTGCCGTGGTCTGTATATTCTCAATCCTTCCTCTTATCCTCAATTCCTCCAATCTCATTTTCAGTGTCCTTGATACAGATCCGAGTGCACTATCACTGTCACCACCCAAACTTTCTACACCCTCTTCAGTTTCTTTCTGGTTTGGATGGGCTCGTCAGTTTTGATGTCAACGTCTCAGAGTAATTTATGGATATGATTATCCAGAGCTGTGCAGGTACAACTTTTCCGCATGGTTGGATCCCATTCATTTGCTCAGTTCTCAGTGTATCACTGTAGCTACCCTATCATGTCTGTTTTTACATTCCTTCTGGGCTTGTTGACTACATTCGCTAGTTATGCAGTTTACAGTCCCATCCCTTTCTCTGCATAGGGGACATTTGCTAATTGTTTGGATTCTGTCGATTTTTTGCCCTGATGCATTTGTTTTGCGCAGCCATGATACGTGATTCTGTTTCGTTGTTCAGATTCTCTTTGCGTAGTCATATCCATGATATTTTGTCTGCCACATCCTGTATCTGTCTTATGAACTATTTGTATATTTTTTTTCTGTTCCCATTTTCTTTCCATGTTTGCTGTGCTACTCCTCCGTTGGCTACTTTTTGTTGTTCGTTACACTACTTGGGGGTTTCTTTATATTGTCTCTACTATTTGCTTGTACATATTTTTTTCTAGTCCTGTTTTGGTCTTTTGGACACAGTCTTCAATGCTGATGTGTCCTCTACCATCTTGTTTCCTCTTTGTATACACTCTATTTATGTCATCTTGGATGTGAGGCCTTCTACGTGATCATGAGCCGTCGTTCTCTGCTTCACTGATTGGAGTTCTCCATTCGTCCATCTATGGAATGGTCCTGCGTATCTTACAACCGATATAGTCCATATGCTCATTCCTTTTATCAAATTCCTACTCCTGCTATTTTGTTTGGTCTCTAGTATCTCCTTCATCCTAAATTATTATCTCCTTGTTTTCTCTTTCATTTCTTCCTGTTTTATCGTGTCACATTCGAGAACTCCCAGGTATTTGTATTGGTCTTGTGTGGTCAATGCTCTGATCTTCTTGCTGTCCAGGAGTTTGATTCCTTCTGCTGCTGCAAGCCTCCCTTTGAACATAATTGCAAATTTCTCTATACAAAACTTCATCCTGAAGTCATCTCTGTATTCCTTCACTTTTTTGAGCAACGTTTCGATCTCTACCACATTCTATGCAGATAGTTTTATGTCGTCCATGTATATGAGGTGCTTGACTCTTACCTTCGTTTAAGAAAATTGGTATCTTTTGCTGTTTTTCAGGATTCTGTTGAGTGGTATCATAGTTAGAACAAACAGCAGTAGGGATAGAGAGTTTCCCAAGAAGATTCCCCTTTGTGGTTCTTTCCACTTAGCTATTTTTTGAAGGTTTGTTTCAATGTGGTTCAATTCAATACTATTTGTTCACCTTCGTCTATGTCTTGGAGTTCTCTTTCATGCTGCCCTACCATTCCAGGGCTTTGTTATATTTTTTCGAGTGTCCCCACATACCATTCGGGAAAATATCCGTCTCTTTGGTATCCGTCTTTATGTTCTGTTTTCTTTTCCCCGTCTTGGTGAAGCTTTCTCTCGTTGTTTTTGGAATGTGTAGCTCTGTGTCTTTTGGGCAGTCCTTAGCCCATATCTCTTCAGTCTTGCTACTTTGGTATATTTCTTCCACAGTCACGGGCACACCTTTTTGTCTTATCCTATATTTGTCCCGTAGTCTTGCAGGTAGTCATGTATTTTCATTTGTCCTTCATCTCCCCATACTTGGGAGATTTGTTTTTTTTAAAAATCTAATTTCCCAAGTAAGCCTTTTGTCCCTGTTATTGGAAGTTTCTCCTTGTGTTGTAAAGAAGTTCATTAACATTTTTTCGCCAGCGTAGATTAGATTGTTGAGCTTCGTTAAGTCGTTTATTTCAATATGCTGTAGGAGGTAGTTGACATGTTCGGTTGACTGTTTTAGTTTTTTCCTGTCCTTGCACCCCCACCCCAAGTTGACAGTGTCATCTTCTCTTCATTATTATTATTATTATTATTAGGAATCTCACACCAGTTGCCTGGTGGTAACCGCTGGAGTTTGAGTGACAGCAAGTCTCCTCAAGTCTCCAGCCCTCCTCTCCTCGTACTCATAGATCGCAGTAATTTTGCGACTTACAGTTTCACACCGGTTGCCCAGTGGTTATCGCTGAAGGCTGAGTGACAATAAGTCTCCTCAGGTCTTCAGCTAACGTCTCCTCTCTCTTTCGCATATCATGACAGAGCTACGATTCGTTGCAGTCCTTATATCTCTAGCACCTTCCTCAGTATCCGTCCAGTGCCCAGCAGTGCTGTGGTCTGTACGGTCTCTATCCTCCCCCTAATCCCGATCTCCTCCAGTCTCTCCCTCAGCGTTTTGGGGACAGTTCCTAGTGCTCCCACTATGACCGGTACTACCCTTATTATTATTATTATTATTATTATTATTATTATTATTATTATTTGCAATCTCACACCAGTTGCCTGCTGGTTACCGCAGGAGTTTGAGTGACAGTTCATAGTTCTCATAGGCCACAGTAATACTGCAGATCACAGTTTCACACCGGTTGCCCAGTGGTCATTGCTGAAGGCTGATAGACAATAAGTCTCCTTGGGTCTTCAGCCAACATCTCTTCTCTCTTTTGACTATCATGCTAGTGCTGTGGTTTACGTTTCCGCTTTCATTTCCCTCCCTTAGGTTAGGTCACGGTTAACAATTAGTGTTGTAGTCTTTATTACTGCTACTACGATTATTATCATCATTATTATTATTATTATTATTATTATTATTATTATTATTATTATCAACTCAGAATCAATGGGAGATGTACAAATTAAACGAGGCATATTTCAAGGAGGCTCACTTCCACCACAGTTATTCATAATGTCATTGTTGATAATAATGGTGTGGGGGATCTTTTACAATGATGCAACGTTCTGGTGGCACTGCGAGAGGGAACGAAAGACGTAGGACTCTTGTCGGGATTCAAAATCGAACCAGTCTCCTGCGACCGACCGAAAGTACATCGTCTTCGACTGAAGACTCAACAAAATCTTCGCTCAGAGAGAGAGAGAAAGAGAAAGAGAGAGCGAGAGTGAGGAAGAGAGATATAGTGACCTCATCGAGAGCGAGTGAGAGGGAGTAAGAGTTCAATGTCTTTCTTCTGTCAGCAGCCAGGGCCGGCGGCCTGCAGACCCTGGTACTCTCTGCCTGCCTACTCTGGTCTGCTGTAGTCGTCTCTAATCTTGAGACTAACCTTTGGTCTCCTTTATAAAGGCAAGATTCACTTTTCTTTCGTTATCTCTTTCACTAAATTGCCACGTCATCTTTTTTAACCTGATACCGGAACTAAATGATCATCTACCCTTTTCTTTTCAATTTTCTCCTGCTTTTTTTTTCGTTTCTCACGCAACCAAACTTAAAATCTATCTTTCTTACTTCCACCGTTACAATCCTTATATGCCGTCCCTTTTGTATTAACCAATTTTCGTTTTCTCTCTTCTAATATCTATTTAACTAGGTGGCAGTGACTGGCTATCTCCCTGCAGGGGTTCCATGCAACCACGTGTTATCTTTTCAATAAATCTATTTACGATGTTTCTATAGTCCTTTTGGCGTCTGAAAAGGGTTATTCTGTAGCATTTAATCTTTGACCAAGTATTTAAGTATAACTTCGCATATGCCCACGCTGAAAGTATCTTTAACAAAAAATGCTATTTAAAAACGAAATAAAATATTCAAGAATAAAATCAAACAATCGATCAAATAGTCCCCATCAGCCCTCATATTGTAAAGATTAATCCCTATTGCCATCTTTTTCAAAGAATAGGAAAAAAAAAGTTACTAAATAGGCAGGTGCAAATAAGTCATCTCCTCTCTATGGATGACCCAAAAATACATGCAAAATCGGATAAAGAGACATAAAACCTAATAAATACCGCCAGAATGTCTTCTGAGGATATCCACATGGAATTTTGACTGAGCAAATGTTCAAAAGTTACTATCAATAAAAAAAAACTGGTATCAGATGAAAATGTCCACCGGAAAAGCAAATAATAGATCTTAATTCAGATTAAACGCATAAATACTTCGCGATCAACCAGTCAAATGGAATGGAGGACAAGGAGATGAAAGGAAAAGTCGTATCTGAGTTGTACTATAAGCGATTTCGATCTATATTGAAACTTGAATTTAGTAGTAGTATCAAATAACTGCAATTAACACATGTACAGTCCTAATTATAAGGTAAACAGTAGGAATAATTGATTGGACCAAAGAAGAGCTGCAAAGCTTCGGAAAAATATAAAAATTTACAAAAGCTAAAAAGAAATCCTGAGGACAAAACTGTACATAGAAAATATGCTGAAATAGTAGGCTAAATGGACAGAAATATTGGTCTAATACTGCACATCTTGATTCTGTAACAGAAGTGCTGACTACTTCAGCATAGGGTCAGGGGTTTAATACTGATGGGCATGCAAACTATATTCTTGGAACAAAATCGTCTGGCAAGTGTAGAGTCTGTAACAAATTTGGAAAAAATAGATTAGAATCGTATCTATCACTATTGAGCATCGGTAGCTAACCACACATCCGCTGAAACTGAATACCAAGGACAATGACATCAACCAAATGCAAAAGACAGAACTTTCGAAGGTATCAAATATGATCAGGAGTCATTTTGAACTCCTATAATCTCGTTGAATTCTAGTTCTGGATGAACGACAAGACAACCCTGTATTAAAGCGGTGATATCCTGGAATAATAATAATATCAATAATAATAATAACAATAATAGTAATAATAATAAAAGGTGGCAAGTGTGCAGAGATTATACCAGTCAAGAAAGATGGGTGTCAGGAACCTCATTCCACTAAAACTCTCATACCAACATCCAAACTACCAACGACTGGATAAAAGAACTGATGAAAAACACTAGAAGAGCAGAAAACTGCATTACATTACAAAGGAGGTGAATGAGTAGAGGCAAAAAAGGATGAAAACCAACCAGAGGCTAACTCGCCAACTAAAGCAGCTGAGAGAGACAAGGGCAATCAAGACAGAATGGAAATATTACACGAGCACTAGCAAGAAAACCACTCAAGAACCAATACCCCCTTCAAATCAAAAGAACTTATACAGATCAGAATTGAACCTACCAGTGGTTGATTGGCTCAGGATGACTACGAAACCAGGAAATTGTTATTAGCAAATGAAATGTATCATCCAAAGGCTTATGTAGATAGACTCTACCTGGCAAGAGGGTGGAAGGGGCTTCATTCAACTAGAACTAGAATATATGACAACCACCATTCACCTTCGAATTTGTATCCAAACTACCAACAATGGAAGAATAGGTGAATATGCGAGAATAGCAGAAAAGTTGTCAATGAATACAGGGAAAAATTGATGAAAGCCAACGAGAGGCTGACTTGCCAACTAAAGCAGCCGAGAGAGACAAGGGCAATCAAGACAGTATAGAAATACTACACGAGCATTAGCAAGAGAAACAACTCAAAAACCGATACCTGCTTCAGATCAAAAGAACTTATACCGATCAGAATTGAACCTACCAGTAGTTGATAGGCTCAGGATTGACGACCAAAACGGAGGCCTTCATACAAGCAGCCCAGGAGCAAAGTCTCAAAAAACATGAAACTACCAGACTAACATAGTAAGATATCGTACTGACCATAAATGAAGACTCTGATGACAAGATAAGGTGATAAACAAATTACCACACAATAGTAGGATGCGTTGTCCTTGCAGCGAAAGAATATGGCACACAACAGAATTAAATGGTATCTACACTGAAACATCAGCAAACATTATAACACCCCATATGCTAAGTACACCAGCCTGAACCAATAATAGATGCAAAAGCCGACCATATTATGGGACTTTCCTATATTTACCAGGAGAACTATAAAAGGAAACAGGCCAGGTATTATAGTGAAACGCTTTAAAGAAAAATGTACTTCTTAGTAGATTTGACTGTCCCAGTGGATAACAAAACATTGCTGTGAAGTAATTCAAGAAACTCTCAAAAAATAAAGACCTGGAAAGCCCAGCATATATGAAATACAGAATATAGCTCTTACCTCCACTACACACATCAGAAAACTTTTGTCAGTGTGAATATATGAACTACACCAAGCATACACCATCTTATGAATATACGGAAGTTATATTTACGAAAGTGTTGTATCGTTTGTATACGTGAAAACGATATGTCCCTCTTTTCCTCTAAAGCTCAGGATGTCATAACTTACAAGATGCTAGCCCTAGGTTTCTGGTTAAGACCAGGTTGATGACTTACATATACTGAAATCAAAGCCATTAAAGCAACAACAACAACAATTAGGACATGATACATAGGACCCCCAGCTCATATCAATGGCCTAACAGCCAAGGAGGAAGCATGGTGAGGGCGTCCCAAATCACAGCGCTGCTGTGACAGGTGGGAACAATATGAGAGGAGGGCTGGAGATCTGACGAGATTTATTGTCTCTCAGTCTCCAGCGATAAACAACAGGCAACAGGTGGGAATCCGTTATCTGCAGCATTGCTACGGACTTTGAGACCGTGGAGAGGACTCTGGTGACTTGCAGACACTTGCAGTCGTACAGTCCACGGTGGTGACCACCTGGCAACTGGTACGCAAATGCAAATGCAAATGCAAATGCAAATGCAAATAATAATGATAATAATAATAATAATAATAATAATAATAATAATAATAATAACAATAGCAATGTTAATAATAATGAAGGAAAAAGAGAGAGAAATAAATCAGTTATGTCCACCTCTTTTCATTTTCATTATTTTTCTTTTGTTTTGTTTTACAAAGAAATTACCGATCTATTATCTTATATAGACAGCGGTAGTTTTCATTCGATTTGAGATCTGATTGATCACCCAAGTTATATACACACACACACACACACACACACACACACATATATATATATATATATATCTGTAAATCGTCAAATCATGTTTGGGTGAGATTCATCATTATAAAAATAAATAGCACCCGTTTCTCCTGCCCTGAATATCGTATGCTTAAATTCTTCTTATTTGCAACTGAATGCTTGGGAGAAACCGAATGGACTTACTTCTCCCGATATTTTTCTTCTCTTTCTTTCACTCTGTGTCTTGTCTTCCTCGGTGTTTTCCTAATTTCCATGTGTAAAATGGAGACAACTCCTGTTAGTCTTGAAATAAACAAAGGATTAACTCCTCTTTAAAAAAAGTTATTGTTTCGAATGAATTGATATTTTTCATTCGAGTGCCGTTTTTTTGCATCGAGTGGGCAAGTGTGTGAAACGTTAACGGTTTATTAGTAAATTAAGTTTCCTTTGTTGATGTTGAAAAAAGCATCTTGAGGCTAACAGGAAATACCTCATTTTACTCACGTTTTTTTGGAGGTGGGCTGTGTTTTTTTTCTTTAGTTCGGCGACGAATAGGTGTTATTTGATCGTTGTAGTGAAGCCTTGAGTGATATTTTCTCCACAAATACGTTTGTGATTATAAAACGAAGTTGAGAGTGAAGTGAGAGGAAATATCTAGAAAAAGTGAGGATAAAAAGTGTCTGGAATAAAGAAAGAATTTTGAAAAAAAAAAAAAAAGAAAATAGATCTATCTATATATAAATCATACATTGGCGTTAAATCATATATAAACTTATCTGAAATGATTTCCCGTTGTTATATGGTTCATATATAATTGACTTTAGAATAAATAATTGAAGAAAGTGGTTGGAGCATTATTCCGTTGAAGTTGCTACCCTATCGGTTGCAGGTTCGATTCCTGCAGTTATTTCCCCTTTTTAGCTGTTTATCCTATTTACGTTGCCTGCATTGAGTGATGTATTAACCGTGTAACAGTGGGAGAAAATTTCAAATAAGTTTCTATGTAATACATCGCAAATGTATAATTCATTCTGTCGGACCAAATATGTTCATTTCTTATATATATATATATATATATATATATATATATATATATATATATATATATATATATATATATATATATAAGGATGATTAGGCAACAGTTGTTCATTAATGCCAGATTGGTTGAATACAACCGATGCAGAATGTTATCTTAAAATTTTTTGCAATTTTTCCTTTCTTCTCACAAGGGGATGAATTTCAGGGTCAAACTGACGTACACATTGACCAAACATCAATTCAGACCGAGCGCTTCCGACTGATTCGTCAGTCATTATCAATATCATAAAACTCCAAGTATTGGGAGTGAGAATGATAAGTATTTTTTTAATTGGCAGTTTTTTTTTTATTGTGATGAGTGATCTTTCCTTTACGGGAGTTGCGTAGTGATTATTAAGCAATAAAAGTACTCCCTGTCTATGTCCATAGGAGATCTTAACATATATATATATATATATATATATATATATATATATATATATATATATATATATATGTGTGTGTGTGTGTGTATGTGTACACTACCAATTTTTCGGTACACTTTGTTCATGAACTGAACCAGTTTATCCCTTTTGTCAGACCAAACGAGGTTATGTCATAATGTAGGATACCAAATTTTTTTCTGTATCCTTTCTCTTGGCTCTAACAGTGCCATCAAGAGTTCCCTTCTCCTGACTTGTTAGTGTAAGGCAGCATAGGTTTCTGAATGTGTGACACTTTTATTTCCCCGCGTTGTGTTAATTTTCGGTCTGATCAGGTGAGTAACAAATGAAATCTGGGCAGTTGAACAGGATGAAAGAAGGGTCTACAAAAGGAATGAAGCACCGATATGCTTTTCTGGGATCTGCAACTGTTGATCTTGGTAGAGAGGATATTTTGCGTGCTATTCCAGTAAGCCATAATGTGTCCTCGCAGTTTGAAATCAAATCTGGTTTTGTTATTTTTCGTTTCTCAGAAGACCGGGAACTTTCTATTTTCGTATGAAGAGGTCAGACGAAAATTGTAAATAAGATTCCTTGTCGGCATTCTAAAACTAGGAATTGTTTGATAGCTCGAGAGAAAGAAGAATTTCTATCGCATATCAAAAGTCCAGAATTACATTTATATCCGTTGCAGGCGCTTCTATATTATTATCATCCCTTATTTGTCTCTTTATTTCCTTTTTACTCGGCCAACTCGCCGCAAGCGACCAGCGTTCTGGTCTTATGTGTCTTACACTAGCTCACATTGTCAACTGACTAACAGATATCAAAAATCAAAATCCTTTCTTTCAAAATGTTCACTATTAAATCAACGGCTCTTTTCTTAAGGAGTATAACAACTACCTAATTCCCCTCCTATGAACGCTCACCGCCCACAATTTAATTTTTGATTTGTGCTAAGAAAGATTCTCGTCTATTATTGTTATTATCATCAGCGTTGTAACGTCTGCCGTTGGACATTGACCGTCCTCTAAACTTACCAGATCACTTTATCTTGGGCATTTCAGTACAATTGTATCACTACCTGTATTAATCGTCATGCTATCTTATATTCTATCGGCCACAGTTTTGCATACGATCTCTGTTGTGAATCGTGATATCTGACATTCTTGCAAAATAGCCTTCCCATTATCGTTTCATTTTTCTCATGGATTCTGTTTTTTCTGTTTTCTCTCATATACTGTGCAGCCTTCTTAGCCGTCCATATGATGCTTAGTATGCTTCTATCCTGTGCTCGTTACATGGCGGTCTATATTCACGGCTATTTATTATGTTGGTACTGTTCACTCAGACCCTCAACTCCAATATCGTAACAAGTGAGATATTCAACCTCTATCTTTATTGCTATATATACGCAACTTTAACCATTAGGCTGTGTCTTTACAAGAATATCCGAAGTGTCTGCCATATTATTTGCTAAGGAATATGGTCGATTGATAGAAATGAAAACATCAAATACTTAAATATTTGCCAAAGCTCCGAACATTGTGCGACAAAAAAACCAAAAAAAACCCGGTAATACAAAAGCCGCCATTTTCTACTGTAGCGGCCATTAAACCCCGATCGGGTCAGGTCAATTCGCCACTCAGAAACCTTTTTATTATGTTGGGAGAGGAAATTAAGAAGACCTGAATTTACGTTATCGAAGAACAAGTTGCAAACGGCGTCTTCTGATCGTGAATTCGCTTTGACTCGCCAACCCTTTCGCTTCTTCGACAAACTATCTGTTTTTAGTTCATTTAATTTCGTTCAGCGCGTTAGAAACAGTCAACCATAACTGCCAACACCAGTACAGTCAACATCAAATTAAGTTCTTATAGTTCCTAAGTTGGTCTATCTGGTTGGTTGCCTATGTATGAGTCATGTGCGCTGACCACACCGATTGAGCTTTGGGGATGAAATTTTAAACAATTACTCTTTATTATGTGTAGAAAGTTTTAAAAAAAAAAATCCCGCCCTGCAAAAAGGTTTTTTAGAGGGACAGTTGAATTTACAACTTATTTTATGCTAAATTGGTCTCTTAGTTTAGGTTTGGTAGTAATCTCAGTAGTTTGAAAATTAGAACTTTCTTAGTGATCGAAGCATGACAAAAAGCAAGAGAAGTAATTTATTCATTTATTATTTCTATTTTTAATTTCTCAATTGTTCAGCAACAACAGTACATACTGCCAAAAGACGTAAGTCCCGTGACAGTCATTATTCTTAGAATAACCTGACCTGTCTCTTTTTAGTTTATCTAATTTAGTTCATTGTGTTGTTTTTACTTTTTTTTCTCTCTTCTGTCTCGCTCCGTCTGAATTGGTTTGGTCGTTTTTTCTATCTATCTCCTTCGATGTGAAACTATTCAGCATCTACATTTTCCATGCTCGCCCACTATTCACCCCTTTCTTCCACTATCTTTATCTTTCTCTCTAATGTTATCTCTTCTTTCATGTATTGCTTCTTCTCTTTCTTTCTTTTTTTCTTTATTTCTCTTTTCCTATTTCACCCATTCTTCTTTTCTTCCTTCCGTTTTACTTTCATATTTTCAATCATATTCCATGTATTATTTCTTTCTTTTATAGGAACCGTTGCCAAAACGTCAACGTAGGTTTCTTCAGTTTTCAAAACAGTCTGATCGCTTCGCTATATACCACGCGTACAAGCCGTACTAATGGAGCTATAGGACTGAAAATTTAAACATCTACCCCTTATAAAAAAAATTTATAGATAAGTTGTCAACCTGGGTCGTGTGTAAATTCATATCAAATCGATATGTGCAGTTAGGTTCACGCTCGTTTCTGAAAATTTAGATTTTTAAAATGATCACCAGCCAACAAAAGGTGTGATAAATGACGTATTCATTATTAAATTGATTATTACCAACGCCCCATGCTGTCAAAAAATGTCAGTCATATAATGGTTTCTCATGATTGACTAATCAAGCCTGTTTGTTCTTTCGTTTTCAATTCGTCTTTCGGTCTTTGATGGGAATTTTTTTTCGTCTACATTTTCAACATCATCCTTAGTGTCTTTCTCCCTTTCTTGTCTTTTCTCTTTCTTACTGTCTTTCCTGTTTTTTTTTCCTGTTTTCTTTTTTCTTTCTTTGTTTTTCTTTGTCTTCTTTCTCCCCACCGCCGATGTCGTTCATTCCTTTCTTTCTCTATTTCATACTAACTTGATTTCTTTCTTTTATACCTTCATTCTTTCTTTTCTTTTTCCTTATTAAAATTCATTATTCTGTCTCTCAAATGAAAACCTCTTCCATTTTCATCCCCCACCCTTTCATATTTCCTCGTGCAGATCGATTCTCATCGGTTTATTGATTTTTCAAAGTTTTTTTTAAAAACTTGGATTTTGAAGCAATCTTTGGTTTGAAGCTGGCTGAAGAGGATAGCCATTCTAAATGGTTAAAAGTGGTTAAATTGGAGTTCCACATGACTATGTAACTATACAAATATATATACATATATATATATTTATATATATATATATATATACATATATATATATATGTATATATATATATATACACATATGTACATGTATACATATATTTACATATATATAAATATTTATACAGATATATGTACAAACACATACACACACACACACAAACATATATATATATATATATATATATATATATATATATACGTGCAAACACACACATATACATACACATATATATATATCATTAAGAGTGACAGACAAAAAGCATATTTTTAATCTTTTAGTCATCTTTTCTGGTTTTTTGAAAAAGTTTCAATGGATCTAGTAATTGCCAAAAAGATAAAACTCTTTCAGTAGTATTAATAAAAGAAAATTTGCTTCAAAGGATATATATATATCTTTATATATATATATATATATATAGAGAGAGAGAGAGAGAAAGACTGAAAAGTTTTACAGCTTCAATTAGTAAACATAGAAAAACCTTAAAAAAAAATTCTGTCACTTCAGTCATTTATTTCCCAATATCTGTTCATGTAATTTATATTAATTTTTTCCTGTTTTACGTGTAATTTGTTATTGTGATTGAAAGTGTAAATTTCTCTTTGGTTGGGGTCATCAGTTATTCACAATGTAACCGTTTTGGGAATTTTGAAAACAAGCCATAAAATCAATATATATGAGAGTAGTTCTAGCTGTTCTCAAACATTCTGTAAATATAGCTTTGTGACACACACACACACACACATATATATATATATATATATATATATACATATGTGTTTTTCTGTGTGTGCATATTAATATATACACTCCTAAAGACTCTTACAAAGGCTCCAAAAGTATAATTATTGATCAGGTATTGAATCACAGAAATTGAAAGAAGAAACCATTAATTTGCTCTCGCTCTGAAGATACCATTCTTCAAGTCAGTCATTAGAAAAATAAGTTTTAGCCATTTGAAATAGCTATCCTCACCTGGCAACGTCAAATAAAAGATTCACATTGTTTGCTTTGGCTCCTTTTTCCGTTTCCTTGAATTTTTGTCTTGTCTTTTTTTATGTTTAGTCAAGTTCCACTCTACCGGCAGTATTTAATAGGACACGCTCTCTAACGGCACGTTTTTTTTTTTAAACTTTTACTATTGTCGGAGATTAATATTTTTCGAAAGCAAATTAGAGAGTAAATTATTTGCATTCCCTGTTTTTTGAATTTGCATTTTAATTTTCATCCACCACTTATAACTGAAGATTCGTCACAACAGCACTTCCCAAGAATATCTTGATAAAAGGAATCTTTCAGATAATACTTTTGGAGACTGGCAAACAGAACAGTCAACATAGGTCAAAATGGGTTCCTTCATTTTTCTAAAGTGGTTCTGGCCGGTTTGCTGTGTATACATGGATGCATTCCACACCATTGGAGCTAGATGGCTTAAGATATATATGTTTATTCTCAATAGTCTTTAAAATATATTAAAAAACAAAAGGTTTTAAAAGGAGCTTAATTTACAATGTAATTTTTTAAAAATTGGTCCTTAGGTTGGTATCTGGCAGTTTTTTTTTGAAAATTCAGTGAGGAAGTAACGCAATCATTGCAACTTAGTCATATATTTCAATTTAGCCTCCTCAATATGGCATGTTGTCAAAAGAGGTTGGTCACGTGACAGTTCATATTCCGGGACTAACTAGACTTGTCTTTCTTTTAAAATTTCTTTCTTTGTTTTTTCTTCCTCGCCTTCCCACCATTCTTCTTTTTTTAATCATCCCGAACGAGGCGAAAGTTAATTAAAAAATGCCACAATGACATTTCTGATTGAGAGTTTTTAATTTCGAAGCTTTTATATAATTTATGAGAAATCAGGTCACATTTCTTTCGAGATTGTCTGTGCATCTGTCAGCGATGTCATCTTCAAATGACTGAAATGAAGGGACATAACTCCTGGAAAACACAGACCAATTCACATTACCTCCTTTATAAGCATTATTAAAAAATCTAAAAACACAAATAAAAGCCCTGTATGAGATAAACTTCCGGATCTCTGATTGCCATTTTAATTTGACTAAATAAGCTGAATACAGTGAGAGCAAAATATATCCGATACATTCCCAAAAGTTTATTTCAACATTCTTATACAGCTTCAAAATTGTCAGAATTTGCATAAAATATTTCTAATTCTTGCACGTACTTTTCTAATGTTCAGTCTCGCTTCAAAATGTTCTTGATATCTGGATTTTCGAATATTTGGTACAAATTTTATTAATTTTGAAACTATGTAAGGAAAGAGGTGTCCAATCCTCCTTATGTACCCACTAATATGCCTTTGTGCTTGGCTGATCTAAGCTTTGAGAAAAGATAAAACCATAGGTAGATTATGTATAAAAAAGTAATCAAATATATAGATATACAAAACAGAAATCAAGACGTCTTTCCCTCAAGAAATCAATATTTTTATCCGATACTCCAAAGGCACAGTCTTTATGAAAATCGGTAATCTTCTGTATATACATTACGCAGAATTTTTTGTGAAGAGAAGTTTGATTTCACTTAGATCACGTAAACCTTTGATTGTAAAAATCATTGTCTTATTTCCTTGATTGGATTCGATAAATTTTTGATCAGATTAAAAGGACGTATCTTTTAGTTTTTTTTTTTGCATTTCACAGATCCGGTGACTGGGAGATAACACGTTGTCTTGAAGTCTGTTTGTCTGTCACGCTATAGAACCCACCCACATATGGGCAATGCTCGACCAAATTTGACCAGCAAACTCAAAGGACTAAATAAAAATCTATAAAGCAGAACATTTTGAAAAATTTCCTTAAATGCTTTAGAGGCTCTTCTATTTACAATGTAACTGTAATGCTCCACCAAATTCTTTTTTCTGTTCTATATAGATATATACATTAATATCTTATAAGATTAAAACCATTCAAGTTAACGAAAGTAGAGGAGAAGCATTTCCCCTTTTAGTGGTCAAAGTGAAAGAAAATCTTGTTTGCCTTTAAGGAGTCAGAGTTGAAGGGGAACTTTGTTTGCAAAGGGTTCCCTGAAGTGACCCACATATGTTTGCTTGCCATACCAATTTGATCTCAATAAATAACGATAAGGCCATATCTAGGTTAGGTGAAGGAATTATATATATGTTCGGAATAATACAAAATATTTTCAATGAATCAATAACTTTACCTGATAACCCAAGAACCCAGTCCATATTGAAAATCGGTAATCTGAACTAAAAAAACTCAAGTCTTTGTGAGAAAAAGCTGTCGGTTTCTTTTGATTTGATTGGCCATCAACCTAAAATGTTTGACCCTTTGCACCTCGAAGCCATAAAAGGAAAGTATACCCAAAAGAAATTCTTAAGCGAATATGTGTAATTTCGTCTTCGTCTATATTAAGCCATTATCGGATTGTAGACTTTTTGATCAAATCAAATGGGCTTACCTTCAAAGAAACAATTTTCACTTTTTCATTCTGGCGTCAATACCTCTAAATTCGGTAATAATTTCGGTTATTTTCGCAAGAATATTGCTTATCAATGTGACTGTACATGTGTGAAGGCGTGCACTGTGCACATTAGTCGAGTATTTCAACGAAATCCAATTACAAATGAATGATGATGATGATTATGTTGATGATAATAATGATGATAATGATCATCATCAGGAGCAGCAGCTTTCAGTGTCCATCTTTGGACGTACACCCCCCCAAAGATTTGCCAGAACTTTTTTTATTTGGCGTCGCAGAGCAAATACTTTCTGAACGTATCCAGGCCACGGACACTGTATATATGACCTCTTGGGGTCCAGCGATTGTCTGAGACTCTTGCAACATTGCCATTTGTATGTGTGACTTTTATATATTAATAATGATAATTTCGTGTGTATATATAACGGAAGCTTAGTCGATGAGTCCAATGTTTTAGATGATGGGTTGAAAATATCATCATCAGCCATATTGTTACCTTTAAATGGAAGAGTCCGTTGTTATCGAGAGAAAAACAAATAGAAAAATACACTGTTCATCATATATACAAGCAGAATATTCCATCCGATGTATTGGTGTTGAGCTAGTCTTTCCAGCTATTTCTTATTTCGCTTCTTCTATTTCATGTGTCCGATACAGAGGGGAGAATAAAGATTGAATAAAAGAATGCAAATTCTGACGGAACTCATCAATTGGCGATCAAAGTCAAAATTACTGGGTCTTTAAAATAAATACCGTTCTATTCTCTGATGGAAGTCGAATATAAAAAAAAATCCAAAACATTTAAGGGGTCGTCAAATAAATTGATATCATTTGGCTCAATGACACATTAGTAAGTCAAATCGGGGAGAATTGACTTCGTGTCACATTTTGCCTTTTTGGATGGGTCTTATAATATTTCAATGGTCAAAAGAAAAAAGGTTTGAAGACATGCTGAAAGCCAATCATCGTGACCCAGTGCTGTTTTCATGTAATGTTGGTCGTTGGTTAAATCCTTGGCCAAGTCACATCAAAGGTTTTTAAAATTGTACAAAATATATCTCTACTGAGCACATAGCATGAAGAGTAAGATTAAGGGATTGTGTCGAGAGAGAGTTTTGGTGTGCAACAGTCTCCTCCTTTCTCACCACATACGACATTTCTCTGACTGCTGCAAGAAAGAAAAGATGCAACTACTGCACTCACCTTCAAATAAAAAGCTAAAATCAAATAATGTTCGTATAACGTTTCCCTAGGTCACCACTCAACATCGCCTCTCTAGAACCAATTCAGCATGATATGATCCGGGTGTCACAGGCCATTGACTCCATTGTATAGTTGCAAAGTAGGACATTGGCAGCATGTGTCTAGTATACTGTTCTACACTATCTCACACACAGTTCGATGATTTAGATCGGTCTGCAATAGAATTTCTGCAAAATATTTGACTTCGCATTATGCAGTGGTCGTAGTCCCATTTATTGGACATACCCCCAAACATATATCGTTTCCATTTGGAAAAATGGTTTAAGATAAGCAATGAAGTTACCCACGTTGCCTTTACAATTTATTGTGAAGGTACTTTCGTTTCCAGATACACGGTACAAAGGGTGGAACATTTAAGGGAGATAGCTGATCGGATCAAAGGCAACCTAGAGCTATTCCGTACAATGATTTGAGTTTTGAGGACATTAAAGACTGGGGCCTCACGTAATGGGACAGAGTCACTTGTCCTTTTGGAACATTTTTGATTCGTATACTTATAAATCTATTTACTTTTTTGCATAACCAAGATATACATTTTCTTCCCAACAGAAGAGACGACTTCTTTGCATCTAAAAGGATTATGTGGTGTCGGACTATAATTGAAGTAATCTATGCCTGCATGTGTGTGTGAGTGTGTGTGTGTGTGTGTGTGTGTGTGTGCATATGTGCGTGTGTGTGTGTATGTGTGTGTGTGTGAGAGAGAGAGAGAGAGAGAGAGAGAGAGTGTTTACATTCACCAGATATATCAGTCAGCATACAAGACAGTGCAGCGTTGAGTTTGAAATTTTAATCAGCTGTTCACGTGAAATATGATGAAATAAAAAAAAATACAGTTTTTTCCTTGACTTCCATCTTTAAAATATTTAAATTTAAATACAAATACTAAATTGGCAAGATTGAAGAGAAGTAACCAAAATGCATCAGAGTCTTAGTTTGTACAGCACGTTGAAAACTTTTTACTTGACAATTAAAACTGAATGACACGAAGTCCGGCAGCTCCCAAAGCTCTTTGGAAGGAACGCTGTCCTAGTCTGGGAAATAGCCTCATATAAGCGAAGAAGAATCTGTTATTGGTATAATCTCCTTTATGGCTACTCACGGGGCAAAGGGTCAAACATTTTAGGCGGATGGCTGTTTGAATCAAAAGCGACCGATAACTATTTTGTACAACGACTTTTCCCAACAACCTTCCTTATTGAAAATCTGTAATCTGAAATAAAAGCGCAACGACTTGAGTTTTTATTTCAGATGAGCGATCTCCAATAAAGAGGGTGGCCTTGGGTTATCGGATGAAGTCACTGATCCCTTAACAATGTTTTGCGTTTCATATACTTTTATATTTATTACATTTTTTTTCTTACATAACTTGGGTATAGATTTTCTTCCTTGTTGAAAAGACCAATTCCTTGCATCTAAAACAAGTCCATGGTATTTCATCCGATGTGGTATCATACCATACACAGCAGGCAAACAATATGATTCTCATTTAACAATCAAGACAATTTGAAAGAAAAATGGAGATGGGCTGGGCACCTAACAAAAAGCAAAGATTACAGACGGTGCCAAAAAGGTTAACAGCTCTAAACATGGCAAATGGAGTACAGGAAGACCTGTGACAGAACAGAGATATGAAATAAAAACAGTAATACATGGCAGAGGTTAGCAGGGTCAACATGAAAGGAGCTGTGAAAGGACTTTGCTCAGCCGTAAACTTATGACAGATGATGATAATGATTATATTGGTAGTGAGGAAGCGGAGGATTTTCTTGTTATTGAGCTTGTAGAACCAAAAAGGAATTTATGAATTGAAATCCTAGAAAATTGATATGAAATTCTGCACATATATTTTCTATACTAAGGAACACATAAGCAGCCTCATGGGGAGAACCCACCATAACCTACATTTTTACCATCTTTATATATATATATATATATATATATATATATATCAATTCTCTTACTATCGAGCTGAAAAGTCGCTGGTTATGTAAAGGCCCAAAAATCTGTTTTCACAACGAATTTTCATCTTGTTTATTCTCAGTCTATTCTCTTCTTTCAATGCAACAGTTATGTATAGAGAAATGGATATATGATCCGACAGAATGATTGTAAATTGCCTTATATTATATTGAAACTCGTCTGAAATGATGTCATTACACGGTTAATGTATCAATCAATTTAGACAACGTGAATAGGATAAACAATTAAAGAAAATGAGGAAGTAGTAGGAATCGAACCAGCCACCATTACGGTAGCCGCTGAAACAAAGCGATGTAAGAGGGGAGAAATGTTTTTCTATTAGTTTGAAGATTTTCAGCAAAATCATGTGGTATACGACGCCATTCAATCTATAAGTAAAAACCAAGATAGGGAAAATCTTCCTCAAACTAATAGAAAAATGTTGGCAACACTCAACATTTCAATTCAACAACGTAACCAAACAACTCACATACATGTATAAAAAAATCACAACCGTAGCTATGCTATTCTTCTCGTAATTATTAGTAATAGAAGTAATATTGTGTCACTATCAGCATTATTATTCCTAAACACTTTGAGAACATCTGAATCATCTCATAATTATCTTAGATATATAGATGCCAACCCACCAAGAATATTAAGAGAATTAAAAATAAACAGCTGAGGTCATGTAGAAGTGAAGCCTAACACTGGGAACAGATAAATGTAGGAAGAGGCACTTCCTGAGATAAACATCACAAAAAGCTGATGAATAAACAACACCGATAAAAACAAAAAATTAAAGTAATTTATAACAACTAACCAGGAATCCATTTCCCCTTTGGAAAAGTGAATACAAACAGGGATCAACAACTAAATGAAGAGAAGGAAAAGAAATATGGATTGAATAAGACAAAGGTTTTCCACGCATGAAAATAGACACGCTTTAATAATGTCCTCAATAGGGACCCAAATAAATCGAATCATTCATCTGAAGAAGCCCCCAAAGGGCAGACACCTAAACATGTTTGTGTAGCGTATCCATGAATTCACTCTGTATATATACATATATATGAGATACATTCAAGGCAAATATGAGAATATGAAATAAGAGGTATATTTTAGATAGATGTTTTGTACTTTATTGTACGTATCAATCGGGAGAAACATTTTATTTGTATTGGGTGTGCGAAAAGAAACAGAGCACATATATGTAGTGACACACCTATATAGATATATATAAATATATATATATATATATATATATATATATATATATATATATATATATATATATATATATATATATATATATACATATATATATATATATATATATAGAGAGAGAGAGAGAGAGTTTGCCATCAGTCTACGCTTGGGAAGGTGAGAAAGTAATTGTTCAGTTTAGCACCTAACAAACATTTCAAGTTGATCATCAACACACAAATACACACGAATTCAATTTTATGTTCTCTTCCTTTCGAGGGCCTGGCGCTGCTTTCGTCGGCCCTGGGTACACAACACTGTATCCTTACGGTGAGTAATGGTTGGAATAATGGCCAAGATTAGTGCCTTGAAAGGCGCCAACCTTCGAGACATAAACTTCTTCACACCCAAACGCAGAGCCTCTAAGCCAAATCAAGCGCAATGGTCGTTAGCCAGTCACCATCAATGTGTGCTTAGGCTAAAGGTTGGTTTATGATTGCGCTTTGGCAAATAGTTCCAGTGAGGCGAGGTTTGTGATTTCACAGCTGAAGGGTGTTTTATGACAATTTCGGATACCAGAGCGGGTCTGGTAGGGATCCGGGGTTTTGGTGAGAAAGGCCGGGAAGCGTTGACCAGCTTGAGACTGTCATAATTTTTGTATCTAAGCAAAACTTCTTAGTTTGCTTCGAGTTTTCAGTTTGTGAGCCTCGCATTGGAGCAGTGATTACCATATAAGTTCTGCATATCATTACTACTGTAGTAAATTCGATTCTCAAAGAAATCCCAACCTTCAAAGTCTTGTGCTGAGAAGCAATGTTTTATTTGCTGATCCTACATACTATTGCTACTGTACTGAGTTCAATCCTCCATTTGTACGCCGTATTTATTGGCTCATGCTATACTCAAATAATCTTAACAATCATCAAAGGAATTTTGCCATGGATAATTATAAGTTTTTTTCGTAGTTTACTCACATTCCCATGACAATCAACCGTGAATAAATATGGAAAAGTAAATCGTTTATTCATTTTCTCTTTTGTTTCAGTATGTTCGGAGGTTTATTTTAAAAGTGTTTTAGAATTTTAGATTGCAAAAATCCTTAAAAACTTTAAATCTTACAAATTCTCAATAATGTGTGTCCCTTATGTGCATTGTCTTTACTGGTATATGCCTTTTATGTACATCTTACAACTCTTTAGTTCATTGTCAACATCTCAATTGCTAATCTATAATATATCTAAGAAGAAAGAGGCGTCTTTCCTGTCCAATCATGTAGTCCTGATTAATTTCTGTGTCGGATTCATCATTGTTTGCTAATGTAATAGCCTAGAAAATCTCATTTATTTTACTTTTTGTGATACATACGTCTCGGTAGACTTCTGAATAGTTATGCAGGACCAATATATCAACATTGGAACTTCAAAATATATATGTCCCACGAATTAGGAAATAGTCTTGCATCACTGTTTTCGTTCCCACAAATCCTCTTTTCTTTCACTACATTACACACACACACACACACACACACATATATATATTATCCATTATATTACATAATACCTATATTTTTTCAATTTGTATTTACAAAGAAATAACAAATGATAGCATATTATATCTATTGTAGATGTTTAATTGCTTAATGTTCACATCGCAGAATAAACTACACGTTAATCGTAGAACCTTGTCTGATTAATAGAACTCTAAGCAGAGAAAAGTATAATCCAGACTCAACACCTCACAAGAGGTACTCACATATATGCTTTATTTTCAATATAATCACTTTTATCATTCAGTTTTGAAGACTCTCAGTTTGTAGATTTTTTTTATCAACAATCAAAACAATATGATTCATGAACAAAACAAGAAAACAATAATAGTAATGCTAACAATAAATACTTGTATTTCAAATCATTTAAAATCTGCAAAAATGTGGCTAAGTTTTATCATCAGTTACAATCAAAGCAATGTAAGTTTTCGAACGGCTTCTAGCTCAAGGAATCGGTAGTTTTTTGAAAAATTTCTCCAATTTTCTTGGTATGATGATATACCGAGAGAGATTTAACTGAATATTCCCCTGAGTCACCTTCTATTGGACGCTTTAAACGCTAACACTGAATGCTTTCTCAAGTATGAAAAGATAGTATATGGCGTTAAAATACCCTTTAGATTGAACATCTAGTATACATAGAGAAAATGAGGTACAGTTTTCTTGGGGGGGTAATAATCCAGGAAAAGGGAGGTAAGTCTGATAGATCATCTGTATACATAGTAGCAATGGTGGGAACCGTTAAGCTTTCTGTAACATTCAAACCCGATTGGATAATTGTAGTATAGGTTATCCAAATGCAAATGGATATTTTTTTCATAATCTACAGGAAAAAAGAGATGAGTGCAAGAAGTACGAAATGTTAACATTCACTGGGTAAATGTCTTTGTAATTCTTATATATATATATATTTGTAATATCGGAAGACTGTTAAGACAAATGACGGTGAGTTTTGCTCAGATTAGGTTGATTGTTTTGTTGAAGTATGTAAACTGAAGGAAACAACTTATGATTATCCAAGGCAAAGTTCCTTTGATAATTGCTAAGATTGTTTCGTTCATAACAAGCTGCGTCAGGAATGAAGTAATACAAAAAAATCAGGTGAATATATAAATGGATTGTGAGTTTTGTGGTTGGTGTGGATGGTAGTGTATGGTAGGTATGTGTGTTACGACCTTGAGGTAAAGTCAGCGATGGTACGTGACGGCATTTCTATGTGGACTTCAGTTCATTTGCTGGGATAATCTGATGTTCAGTATTAGGTTAATTTACAATTAGTTTTTCGGGAATTACCGTTTCTAGGGAATTACGAGGAATAAGTTTTTGTCAGCGGAACGTTCTTGATGACACGTGATGTATTTGAGGATCTGTGAGTTTGTAGTGGGTGCTAATGGATAGTGTGTGTGTGTTGAATGCGTGTGTAATGTATGTATGATAACCCTGGGAAGTTCACCTGTGGAATTTATGGTCATCTGAGGTAATAAAATCAAACCCAGTGTTTTGCACTACCTTAACTCCTGATATAACTTTTATTGAGCGAAATGTGGGAATAATATGTTGTTTTTGTCTTAAACGGATATTCTCATTCTATTGACACATACACACATACATACGAGTCAAATGACAAAATTCGATCATATACGCACGCACACATATATATGTATATAATTGAAAAAATATATGCATTATGATACACACACACACACACAAACACACACACACACACACACATATATATATATAGATGTAGATATATAATGCAGTGAAAGAAAAGATGGTTTGTAGAAACGAAAACAGGGACACATGACTATTTCCTGACTCCTAGGACAAATATATTTTGAGATTCCAATGCTTGCTGTAAAAAATAGGTGATGTATGATTCTTTTAAAAGTCTACCAAGACGTATTTATCACAAAGTAAAATAAACAAGATTTTCCCGGCTTTTACATTAGACAATCACAAATCCCGCACAGAAATTAGTCATTTGTCTTAAACAATCTCCCGTCATTTTACTCACATATCTTTCGGATTAACCATAATTCCGTACCCTCATACACATGACAAACACACGCATATATCATCTAGCTGTTTCAAAGGGGCTGAACAAACCTATTTACCAGTCTCTACTTGTGAACAGGGTGGGACACAAAGTCCATTCATAATGGGGAACTTCGAATGTATGTGAAATGAGTTGTGCAAATGATGCAACACAATCTTCCCACCACAAAATAACTGGGATTATTTTGGGAATAGTTTCAGCCGTGGATAGAGTTGCAACAAGATGTTCCCCTTCCACCCTGGAGTTTCGCTGTTCATCAGTTTTTCAATGGATCATCTCCAAACTGATGGATTCGGAGGCGTAGTCCGACCCAGGATCACCTGCTCCACCAGATGTCATCAGCCTTGACTTTGATAGTATAATGGATTGCAGGTCTGCTTCATACTCAGAGGGTTTGATTCTCTATTTCAGTGGAAAGTGTGAAAAACTGTTCATTAGAACGAATCCCTCTATGCACACAGCAGCTAGTTGAGTACGCTCTAAGCTGTGTAATTAGGCTTAAAGTATATCTTTGGTCGATATGCATCCTACCAAGTTAGAATGAAGTCCTGGTCTTGACCAAACTTGAAACATGCAAGAATTGCCAACTTGACGCATGCAATGGAAACCGGATCTTCGTCGCCGGTCTTATAACTTGGTGGTAGTTGTCTCCTAAGAAACGGACGCTGTGCGACACCAAGGACAAATTGTTCAGTCTAGCTGTTCCTATTATTCAAACTTTGGTGGCTTTAGCGACGTTGACTGAAGAGATGTTGAAGATCACATGGCGTGAAATCAAATATCGCTTGGGCGATCTCCAGACACAAGTTGCAGTTCATAAAGTACATGAGACTGTTTTTTTTTGCATTTTGGTATAATTTGCTGTAAACCATCTTATTGTCCCCAGTATAAGTTTTGTGTAACATATCTCTGTAATCAGAATAACAATTGGTGCTCACTCTGTACATTTTATTTGTAAATGCTATAATTCAAATACAAGGGGAGATATATCTAGATAAATATTTATTTAGCTGTTGGGAATTGAGGTAAACTTCTGAGGTACTTGAAAAACATGGAAAGATAACGCGCCTTTTCTTTGTCTCTTATTCATAATTTTTTAGCCGTTGGTGGTACTTTGTTTTGCATGAAAGGAAAACTTAATGTTCTACAGAAGAGATGTGTCTGCTTGTGATTTTGTATTGGGAAAATATGCAAAATTACAAAAACAGTAGCTTGTGATGTTTTCCCAGAAGTTCTCTCGCAATAATGATAGAGCAAATGCACATTCACATTCACACACACACACATGTATGTGTGTGTGTGTGTGTGCGTGTGTGTGTGTATGAAATAAATACAAGAGGGTGCGTTTAGGAAATAATACTTCAGTTTTTCATTTGGTGGTGTTAGTACTTTTCAGTTTAATATTTGTGAACATAGCATATTAGTTTCGGACATCTTCGGTGCTTTGGTTGGAAGAGTTGAGCTCTTGTTTGGGCTCTGATATAATAACGGTTAGGGATAGGATACTGACCATCTCATCCTCTAAACTATCAACGTCTGTCTGAGGAGAACTGGTGTCATCAAGTAATGAAAATCATTTTAGTGCATAGGTTAGGGATTTGACGTTGGTTTTCTGAGTTTTTTTTTATTGACAATGTTAAATAATTTTGGGATGGGAGTAAATTTGTGAGTGTGTGGAGGTTGTATCGGTGTGTTAGTGTGTCTGTACATGTGTATTAAAGATATACAATAATCTTAATCCGTTAGAATCATATTTATATTTTATCAATGGCAAAATTAAAAATAGCAAAGTATGATTAAAAGCCATCCATGCCTTGAGTTTGTCAATAAATCGGTTGTGTACAATTTTCTGATGCTTATCCATCTTCAGGGTGCTGGCTCATGGATTACCAGAAACCGTCAATCAAAACTGTCATCTATACTACCAAAATAGGTTCCTTGCAGTTTTCATGTTGGTTTGGCTGGTTATATATGTATCCCTCACACAGACTGCAACAATTGTGCAAAAAGCCACCAAATTTAAACATTTACCTATCATATCTAGAAAAACGTCCTTGGGTTTATTCAACATTCCCCTCTAAATGATTTTTTTTGAAGAGGCTTCAGTTTACGTAGTAAGTTTATTCTAAAATGATCCCTTAGTTTGTATCCACTTGTTTTTTTTTATATTCAACATTTTTTAGTGGACTCTACACAAGAAAAAGCGAGAAAAGTAATTTATTCTTTCGCAATTTTCCTGATTGATTACCTTTAACACGGCAAGACGTTGATTGCGTGACAATTTCTATCGAGTGGCTTATCTTTTTTATTGATCATCCTTAACATGTCATGCTGATAAAAGTTTTATTTATTTTTTTAGAACTTTTTGTATTTTTTAATTGATAGTCCTATTATATAAGTAGAGCTCACTTTGCGAACGTTGCATCATCATCATCATCATCATCATCATCATCATCATCATCATCATCATCATCATCATCATCATCATTCTCTTGTCGTCATTCGTTTGACATAGACCTTTCCCAAGATTCGCCTGAACCTCTCTATCATTTGCGTCGCGTAGCCAATGCTTTCTGAACTTATTTAGTTCGTATTACAATCTTATATTTTGTCGGTCACAGTTTCGCATATGATCTCTGGGGATCAATATTTTGAGTCATGGTGTCCAGCAGTTGTCTGCATTCCTCAACATGAGCAGCCCATCGTCATTTTTTCTGATGGATTCTATGATATCCTATTTTCCCTTTAATATATTGCGTTGTCTTGTGATCTCTCCATGCTACGTTGCACGGTTCTCAGTTTTGATAATGTTACATGGTTCTGGCACGAACCAGAATTAAATGACCCTCAAGTAAGTGGAAGAGAAGGACAGGGAGAAGGACAACACCTTCAGTTTAAACAATGGTATAGTTGGAAATCCACCCATAATTATTTACGGAAGTATCTGCGAATAAACAGAATTTCTCAGCCATGAGAACGATGATTTGGATTGAAAGTCTTTACAAGTGCATGTACGTAGAATCCTCTCATTTTGACCAGAAGGAGAAACAGAATTCACAGGACAGCTATGCAATGAAGACCTAAACACCAAAAGATATAGCCTGTAACTTCCCATCATTTCCACTTTCTTTCATCTCATCTTGTTTGGACTTTTTTTTTTTCGTTTCCAACTCAAATACTCTTTCGATATCATGTTGCACCTTGTCTGTCGTTCTGTTTTCTTTTTGCAAACCGTCGAATAATAACAAAGCTTTGATCTCGCCTGCTACATAAAAGCACATAGTAAAGCTACTTGTGCTCATGTTGGTGCATAACTAAACGCCCGTAATGTTACATATACACTTTCAAAAACAAGAATGTCATATGTGGACTCAGAGAAGCCCAAATAGTATAAAAACGATATTGACTTCATAATAGCTGACAAGATCAATAACATTAAAGATGATACCGTCTAAAACAAAGTATATATGGAACAGCCATAGAATGATAGCGTTTAGAATTAAATTTATTTCCTAGACTGAAAAGGACACAATGGTTCTCGAAAGGGAAGACGGCTTAATAAGATAGAAAAGAAATTTCGGACCCTCTTGAAAAGCGACGGTAACATAAAGGGCAAGAATAATAGCCAGACGGATATAATCAAGGGGGCAGCAGAGGTTGTTGGAAATACAAACGTAAACAATAACACGGGAAAATACTCTAAAGAGACAATCATCATCATCATCATCATCATCATCATCATCATCATCATCATCATCATCATCATCATCATCCTTTTAGCGTCCATTTTTTGACATATACCTTTCCCAAGATTTACCGGACCTCCCTCATTGGCGTCATGGAGCCAGTACTTTCTGAACTTATCTAATTCCTAACATCATCTTATACTTTGTCAGTCACTGTTTCGCGTGTGATCTCCGAGGATCCATGTTGTGAGTTGTGATGTGCAGCAGTTGTCCGTCTTTTTTTGCAACATGACCAGCCCATTGCTATGCGAGTTTCATAACGGATTCTATGATATCTCAGACTCCTATTTTTCCTCCAATATATAATGCTATTTTGTTATCTTCCCATGTGATGTTCAGAATGATTCTTTCAAGTGCTTGTTGCATGGTTTTCATTCGAAGGGTTCGACTTTTGCCTGTGTTGCATGTTTCAGCTCCATTAGTAACTATCAGGAGAGAGCATTGATTGTATACCTTTCTTTTTAGCACTAGTGGAATATTCTTGTTCTTTAGCACTAGCGGAGTTTCTTGTTCCTGAAGACTGAACCTGCTTTGTCGAAAGCTAGCCAACCTAGTATGATTCTTGGCTTGATCTCTTCTAATTTTGAGGATTTCACGGAGATTCGTTGTCGTAGGTCGATATAGTAGTCTACTTTCTCCAGTTTTGTGTCCTCGATTTCAATTGTTGTGTCTTTGTCTTCAACATATTCTTTGTACATGACATTTTTTTCATTAAAGTTCATGAGGATGCCATCTTTCTTGCCTTTTTCGTTCAGGCTGCCCAAAATCAGCTAGAAGTCAAAAAGTTTCTCAGAATAAAACAAACAATGTCAACTGCAAATCTGAGGTTGCTTCGGTATTCGGCGTCTATTCTGATTCTTTGATTTTCCCAGTCTGGTTTCCGGAAGATCATCTCGAAGTAGGCTGTGAGAAGTTTTGGTGAGCTGGTATCTCCTCGTCTTACCCATTTTTTCGAGCTGGAAGGGGCCCGAGTCTTTATGGAGCCCGATGAAAGAACTGCTGTGTCGATAGATATGCTGGAATACTCTAACAAATACTGGGGTTATGGCTTATTACATGAGAGCATCAATGGCTTTGGGGATTTCCACTGAGTTGAAGGCCTCCTTGTAATCAACAGATGCTATAAAAAGTGGTATTTTATCTTCTGCTGCTTCCTCCCCAAGTTGATTTATCGAAAGGAAGCGGTGAATGGTTGAGCATCTTCTTCTGGAGTCAGCTTGTTTTCATCTAGTGCTTTTGTGATTCGGTTGGTGATCACTTCGATGAGAAGTTTGTAGATGCAGTTACGTAAGCTTATTGGCCTGTAGTTGTTGAGATCTTGTAGGGTTCCCTTTTTTATATATAAAAAAATATGACTGCAACGTTCTTATCTTCTGGGGCTTTACTTTACTTTTAGGCATAACTTGAATAGAGTGGCCTTATGGATTATGATCAAGTTTTTGATTCGGCAGTTTTCAACCCAATCCAAGAACAAGGTGTTAACGAGATACAAATCATTACACACAAATCATTTACATCGAATACTGGGGAGAGTGAAAAACAGACGTAAAAATGAGCAGAACAAATCGAGGTTAGAGAAAAGAGAAGTTGAAGAAAGATCACAGGCACGAAATGAAACTACGCTTAACGATCGGCAGGGAATCATTTGGTATGAATAGAGATACATCAAAGAGCACCCTGCCAAAGATTCAATGCGTCAATGCATAATACCAGCTATGACTTACGGATGCGAAACATCAGAAGTAATAAAACGAACTGGGAACCAACTTAAAATGGAACAGAGAGTCATGGAAAGAGCAATGCTAGAATTCACTTATAGAAATAGGAAAAAAAAAACAAATTGGATCAGTGGAAAAATTAGATTGAAGGATATTATACAAATAATTAGGCACCCAAAATGAATATGGGTTAAGACGCTACAAGAAGAGATGGCGACAGATGGAGCATCTATTGGACTATGATTAGCGTTTTAAGCTTGAATCTTGAAGATCATTACCCTCCATTTGAGGTTAACCAAGAAACAGACCCGTAAGCTGAGAACCATGCAACGTGCACATGAAAGAATAATGCTGGGCCTCACATGGAGAGACCACAAAACAGCACAGCACATCCGGGAAAAGACAAGAGTTAGAGACATCATAGAATCCATAAAAAATCTCAAATGGCGGTGGGCTGGCCATGTTGCAAGAATGGCTGACAATCGATGGACATCACGACTCACAACATGGATTCCCCGAGACCTTATGCGCAACCGAGGCCGGCAAAATGTTAGATGGAGAGATGAGCTAGACAAGTTCAGGAAGTACTGGCTCTGTGACGCCCATGATAGAGAAGTGTGGCAAATCCTGGGGAAGGTCTATGTCCAACGACGGACGCTAAAAGACTGATGATGATGATGATGATGATTCCATAAAATGAAAAATAAAACCAAGAAGAAATCCTCTGTGAATGTGTACCAAGTAATATGTTTCATCACAAAAGGCACCACTGGCTTGGGATTTTCAGCTCAGGTGTTCACTAAAAAGTAATTTCCATAAAGCGATTACATGTTCTGGAGGACATGTTTTTTTTTTTAAAGCCTGGTCGAAACTTCCATACGAGCAGTTGGGTATCAGGCTAAAATCAATTAATGTAAAATTTTAACTTATTCAGCGGGACTGGGTTCTCTCTCCAGGGATTGGAACCCGACTGGAGTCTTCATCCTGGCGCACCGTGGGATCAATAATAAATTATCTGCCGAAAAGAACACAAAATAAAATAAGTGATAAGTGTATGATAATGATTTTTTGCATTAATCTTTTACTGATCTATCTAATTTCACTAGTTGAGTAAAGTTGTAATTTTCATGTGTTTTTAAAATGTTGACTATAATAGTATTAGCAGAATGTTATCCATTTTATTATCGGGAATATACTAATGGACTTGGGATAAAATCAAGTTTAATCTATTTTGATCATCTATATTTAGCTGTGCTATAAAAGTTCATAAATTGAAGCGGGCTTTCATTACTCATGGGTAAAGAATAGTGACTCAACACTCTCTAGACCATTTTATTGATTTTACAGCGAACAGACGCCCGCTGTAGGCAAATGTATTCATCATTATATTTCGAGGAAATGCTCTTAGTTGTGTCTAGTCTACCATTTGAGTACTTGAAGCTATAGATATAGATGTATTAATCATTGGGGGATCGGTTTATCACGTAATGTCAATAGGAAGCCAACCCCCTTCATTTGACGTTAGCACATATTACTGTAAGACGCATTAATAAAGGACAGATCAGTTTATTACTTGATGACAATAGAAAAATGATCTACCACTTCATTGTTACTCCATTCCATGCTCAGTGACTTCTAAACAGTCTGAAACATGCTTTAAGTATGCATTTTTAAACATTTTTTGATATCATTTTATTCTAATATAGTTTAGGATTATGTGTACAAAACAAGAAAGGTTAAGCTTGTTTACGCAAATATTTATGAACGTATGAATATTTAGCGTGACCAGTCTAACGTTTCAAAGCAAAAAAGTTTATATGTAGAGATATATTGAGGTGGCAGGCTTTACATATGAATGAATATTTAATCCAAGCCATAAAAAAAGATCATATATCTTTTAAAAAAAGATCCTGTTTGTACGTCCAATCCTATAGTACTTAATTGCTGGATATATCATAATGAAAGGGAGAGAGGAGGAGACAGAAAGGGGGAGGTTGAGAGAGATTAATGATAAGAAAGGAAGATAAAGAAAGAGAGAGAAAAAAGTAGAAAGAATGAAAGCGAAAAAGAAAATAAAAGAGGGAGAGGAAGGAAAAGAGAGAAAGGGAGGAAGGAAGAGTAAACAGATTTATGAAAGAAAACAGGAAAAAAGGAAAAATATTGAGAAGGAGAAAAATGAAAGAAAAGAAAGAGAGAAAATCAGATATAGGAAGAGAGAAATAATAAAGACCTCGAAAATGAACGAAAGAAAATGTAGAAGTAAGAATAATGAGGGGAAAAAAAAAGAGAAAGTGAAAGAAAGATGAACGGCGATGAGAATAAAACGAATGAAAGGAATAGAAAAAGAAAGAAAAAGATGTATTGAATAAGTCTTGAAAGAAAACAAAGAAAATGAACGACTGAATATGGCCGGTTATGCATGATCAAAAAATTGTAAAAGAATGACACAGACGGGGAAAATAGTCCGACTATACAACATACAGTGGAAGAGAAAATGAAATACTGTATATTTGACTCTTTAAGCGTCAACTATTTTCCCTAATGAATCATATTACTCTGTTTACACCATATGGACTTGACACTCAGATGGACTCAATGTTTCTTTATGTTTGAGTTGATCTTTTTCTTGAAAATCAAGTATTTCCCCGGTTGATTATGGGATTGACTTTTAAGCGAACGTATGTGAAGAATGAAAAATCAAAAAAGAGGTACTTATCATAACAGTCAATAACTGAACAACTGTAGCGTCAAAATTTGAAGTCAGATGAAAAAATCCATCAATAAAGAAATATGATGAGAATAAACTCTACTCATGACGTCATTGTCGTTTAACACTTGGAAACATGCTAAATAGTGTAAAAAATGTCATTCAGATCATTAGAAATCTAGATGCTATTAATAAACCATTCAGAATAAGACCCTCCAAAAAGTAAAAAAAAAACAACAAAAAAATCACAACATGTTAGAAGGGGTTTAGTGAATTACTGATGCCAAGTCCTAAGACAAAACGGTATGGCCAAGTGATCTGGGATACACTGATGCATGAACAAACACAGACTCATAAATATAGATAAACTCGCTTATAAGAAGAATAGAACTCATCGCCTTATTTGATCGTTACGGTTTGAACAAGAATGATTGGATGGAGTTAAATTTTTCTAAAAGCTGGAACGGAGAAATCGAAAAGAAACAGTATCTAGACATCAATTTTGAAAGAAAAGGGAAGAACCTTCGAAAAAGCAAACATTCTTTGTAAACTGTTGTTTGAAAAAGCAAAGATACGCAAAGAAGAGAGATAATTCCAACCCAAAATATCGTTTTTTAATGCATTTCTCTCTTCTGCAAAGTTCATCTTATAGAGAGCGACATCAGACGGCAAATGGAAAAACTAACATAATGCTGGGGAAAACAGAATCAATCATAGATATATAATTAAAGATTTATGAAACTGTTGAGTGACATTTTTATTCGAAAATGACGTATTTTGTGCCATTAGCAAAAATAGGCGAGTATATGATACTTCCTGGAGATCTTTAGAAACCGTCAAATAATACTGTTAACAGAGTCAAGGTTTCGTCAGTTTTTGAGTGATTCCAGTGGGCTCCCAAGCTATGTATGTGTCACACGTACAGGCATCACGAACGGAGCTAGACGGCTAAAAAAATGTCTTTTCGTCTATTATGTTCTTCAAATTTATCACTGACCAACCCCAACACTCCCAAAAGACGTTGATGGTTTCTGTGGAGTGACTAACCAAATCTGTTTTCATCATTTTGAGATATTCCAATGAGACTTTTTTTTCGCCGTTGGAAATATCTATTTAAATCAACAGAAATGCAAAGAAATCTTCTTTTCTGTAGTTTTCTTGCAATTTAAAGATTGAGTCGTACCGACGTCGGTTTTAGTGCCTCAGGCGATGGAAAGAAAGTGAAATCTTCAGAAGTGTCTTTATAGAATCCTTACATCACTTTTTTGCATAACTTACGTCAGCTGCAACGTGTTCATTTTTCGTCACAATGCTACAATATTCACTATGCCGGCGTATATTTCTACATTTCCAGGCCCGTGGAACGAACAATCAACCTTTGACTTATGATTAAAAGCTCGCTTACAACGCTCTCTCAGAGAGCCAGAGATATAATCTTGCGGGAACAGGGGGTGAAACTCAAGACTTAAATTACGTATTTTGCTAAATATTTTAGTAGCTGTTACTGTATGACCATATCCAAACTCTTATCATAGGTTCCAAATGTATATTTCAAGAGGACAAATGGAAATATGGTAGAAGAAATGTACAAGAAAATCAAACTTTTGAGGGGGAAAAATCAAAGGGAGTGAAGGTAAAGAGTCAAAGTTTCAATCATTTCAACTTCGACCTTCATCCCCAACCCAGTCAAATTTGACGGGAAACCAATCAAATACAGAATAACAAATTATTGATTTCAACAGCTGAGTGACTAAAGTAACGAATGTTAAAATTTCTGGCGAATGAGAAACAAACGCAAATATCGGCAAATCATTTTGTGATCTACAATGTATTTTGATTACCAGTTAATACCATGGGAAGAATTTACGAATATATTTAGATTTCTATGAAACTATTTTCCAAGTAAAATAATTACAGATTCGTTTCACTAGAAGAGTCCATAGTTTCAGAGGCTGGGAGGAGGGTAATTTAATGAGCAAATTTTCCCTCTATGAGACAGTCAAGCGTTAAGGACAGTAAACCAAGACATTCACAATGACATTCACAATGTTCATTATATAAGGATAGTATTTCAGCATGAATTGATATCAGGCCCTGTATAGTGAGTGATCTGATGAGGATCAAACTCACTACCAACGGCCAGCAAGATCAGGTTGCTGATCATTGCTATACGACGTGTATCCTGATCAATTTCTTCCATCTGGTCTCTTCGTTGTTCCAAGTTGAAAAAACACGGATATGTTTGAGTGGCAAAGATATGTTTTGTTCCAGGAAAAAATAAATACTGATTTCGTTTACAAGGAATAAAGAATAACTTGAGAAAGTGCTTAAGAATTATTTCTCCTGCGAATCCTTCCGGAGTGGAACAGTCTTTGTTATGACGAGCAAATCATGAAAAACACACTTTATCATTTGAGTTTATAGAGTATTGTAACCCAATGGATCGAACAACCGTAGCCATTCGAGATAGTAAACGGTTTTATCCCCTTTTATTTGTACGTGTTCGTTGGTTTATCTGTTCTAGTGCTCCTGGCGATACCGTTTAGTCTACAAACTTAAAAACTGGAATTAGCATTCCACTATATCCTTTCTAAAATGTTTTCTTAGGGAAAATGCTTTTTTGAACTTTCGGGGCCCTCAGTTTGACGGGTTTATTGATAACATTTAGATTCTCTGAAATGTAGATGTTTCTGGATGTTTTTTAAAACTATTTTAGATATTTTCCGGTGGAAAACTTCAGTAATGTCTGACCTTATTTCTCCGATGGAATTCTTTCACATGACCACAAATTACGACGCTCTGTTTTTTTTCATTATTGACTGTGTTGGCGAGTTTATAATGAATTTGATTGGTTTCGACATCAATCCTAATGTTACGTTGCTTTTCATTTTTAGATTGTTAGTTGCCTTTTCTTCATCATATCTTCATCATTTCAATATTCTGTTACAATACTTCATGGATAATAAATCAAGGACTGCTTCATTAAGACAACAATGTCTAAAGCATAAACTCACATGGCGTTAAACGTCGGTTGTAAGGAGTCTGTTTAATGGTGTCAAATCATCTTCTGTTAACAATGGAGCCCCGTGGCTGAATGCTTTAATTAAATCAGGAGTACTCTGGATTCCCTCTGGTTGGTGAGTGTGAGTTCGATTCTTACCGTGGTCTTACTGTTTATTTCTGATCATGCTGTTCTTCCGTAGAATGACGCTCAGAGTCAAAGTTGTGATAAAAGGAATTTATGAGTCGAGATGAAGGACTCAGTTCGAAACGATCATCCCCAACAACTTTGTTAGACGAAGAAAAAGCACATAATGTTGCAATACGTAGCCTTATTAATGTATGTGATATATGCCGCCTCCTTCAACTTCCTCACTCTCCAACCATGCTCCAACAATACTCTTTGCTAATTTGCTAATCCTAAGGTTTCACCAAGAGGATGTAAGTATCGTATTGGATAACGAAAACTCGATTCACAACTGAAAAAATTTATAAACGTTTTGAAATTCATTGAATATTTTCTGGCATTTTTTTATCTCTTTTTTTTTTGGTTGATGCAGGAAATACAACTCTATTCGCTCAGATAGCTGATAGATTTTGCACTTAATTCTGACCTATGATGCAGAATGATTAGAAGAATGATCGAACAATAGAAGTAGTCTCTTCTTCTGTGAATCTCCGAGTCAGAGAAGGAACAAAGCTTCTTTATCTAATTATCGCTTAGCCATTACAACCGTATTTAAAGTCAGGGGAGAATTATCTTAGTAAGAAACCTTGCTCATTGGATGTTTACAGGCTACTTTGTATAAGCTTTATAACATCAAATCTACGTAATCACAAAGTGTACTTAGGTCACATGAATACAAGCGATTTACCTTCATTCTTTTACATGTATCACTGACATGTCATTTAAACTCGGCATCTACAACATTTATCTTGAGTTATGTCAATATATATATATATATATATATATATATATATATATATATACCATCGGTCAATGTTCTAGCCAAAGTCAAATTTCAGGGTTTAAATAATGATTGGTTGAGGCGAGCAGGAACTCTGCCAGACATAAACTAAAGGATCAGTTTAGCATAAACTTATATTGTGAATTAAACTTCCCCAACAAACATGTGAGGTTATTTTCAGAAAAAGATATCTACATTTTTCTTTTAAAGCCAGCCAAGCAGAATGACTTAAACCTGAAGAAACCTATGTTGACAGAATTGGTGACATTTTTGATTAATGGTTTCAAATATTACTTACTTATTAATAATCGTCTAAATGGCAATTTCTGGCTTCTACGTGCAACCAAAATATCTAGATTCAGATGAAAAACATCTAAATTGGCAACACTGAGCTGGGGATGTAACAAAAATGACAGCGATTGATGCTAGAGATGCTAGTACAGAATGAAATCGAATTTCGAAGAATTGATATAGTCAAGTATTTATTTTCGGTTGCGTTATTGAATATGGAAGGATATGAGGAAGTCATGAATAATTCGGAGAAATAATAATCTACACATTTTTCAGCAAGTCAATGCGAGCAAAGAGAAAGATGTTACATATTGGGAAAGGAACACACACACATACACACACACATGCACACATACACGTACACACACACATATCAACTTTTCCATATTTACGCAGGAATACATCATGCAATCCAGCTATCTAAATCTATTTATATCTATCTACAGTGTTGCCCATAAATGAGTAGGCTCCCAAAATCAGTTTAAAAAAAAGTTAATTTCGTTATTAATCGAAAGTAAGTTAGATATTATCATTTCCATCATTATCAGTTCCCTTTAGTGGAACATTACACAGCCAAAAGCGATATAATTAGGTATCAATAATGACAAAACTCTATAGCATCGGAGCCCTGTTGCTGAAAAACTTCTTCGTAAGAATTTACCCATTTTTGACAACATATTCATATTTCTGACAACAGAATTTCAATACAGGAGAGAATGATCATTATTAATACTGATTGTGTCCATTTTGATTGTGTAAAGTCCGACTAGAAATGATAAAATCCTATTATGTTTGGTTAGAAAGAATATCAACTTCCTATAAAAAGTGGTACGGTGTACTCATTTATGCACGATAATATATCTATATATCCTTCTATCTCAGTCTGTTTATACCAATCAGTTTATCTCATCCCGTACATAACCATCCACCTCAGTCTATTCATATCTATCTATCTATCTATCGATCTATCTATCTATTACGTTTAGTCCAAAGGTGAGCTTGAGGACCCTTCTCTATTCCACCAGGAATTCAAATACAGGAATCTTCTCTAACTGTGTAGTCAGGAAGAGTTTGAACATTTGCCGATTGGACTTGAGATTTTGAATGCTTGCCTTTTTGGCAGTGTCTTATAGTTGCGTAGATATTCTGGGAAATGCACGACGGAGGCATCCCCCCCGGTGGCCAATGTACTTTCAGTTATTTGATACACTGCTGCTCACAAATACTTGAACAAATAGAAATTTCGAGATCAGCAGAGTAGGGCTTGCATTCTGGTATTTGTTTTTCTATCCCGCTGAGAGTTTCTTCTGTAAAGATCAATGAGATCGAAAAGGTTAACTAACTTTGTTATTTGGAACAGTTGATGAATTAGTTGAATGACATTAAACTAGACCATTGCATATGTTGAAAGAATGCAATTGGAGACAAGGAATACAGAGTTTGTGTTTGTTCAAATGCATATGAGAAATACCGTAGATATAAAGCAAATAACTATTTTATGCATACATAACATATTCATAAAGTAGGTGCCCATAAATATTTGAACAAGTAGTACTCAGCACTAACTGTACGAAAATAGCAACAAAAAGCTGTTACCCCTTTTGTCAACCTTGGGAGGGGCTGATGATAAGATACAAACAAAATCTTGCTAAGACTTTGTTGAAATGCAGGATTTTACTACAAGGAGTTTTGGAATAAACCGATAATCTTTACTCGAAGAATTCCAGAGAGTCTGAAAGTCAAAATAAGATGAAACGAACAGATCGAAGATTGCGAACGTAAAACTTTATGTTTCGAATAAACAAGCTTAGAAGATCGAACTTCAATATTACAGGTGAATCAGGAATAATGATGCGAAATCTCTTTGTTCTTTGTTGTGAAATTTCTCAAAAAGGCTGTCATTTTTATCAGGATCAGGCAGAGTAGACTGGGGAAGGCTTCGTTAGCCGGTTGGCATAGGTCTATGATTTTGAGGAAGCTTCCTGCTTACCACTCCATTTTTTAATATTACTTCTAGTTCTTTCATTCTTAACGGTGCTGGATTGACTGGATTTATGGGCTGAGCGGGTTGATCTAAGCTAGGGGTCGGTCCCCACCTCCTCACCCAACGGATCTGAATCGTCAAACTCCAAGTCTTGAGTTCTACCATAGCAACAAAAACAAGTGCAATCTGCTCCAAACTTAACTTTGTTGGTCCCACCATGGTAAGCCAAACTATATGTATAATCAATATTCCCTCCCAATATTTGAGGTCACCAACTGATTAGTAGGCAGTTCTCTCTCCGACTGAGCTAAATTGACAAGTCTTACATACCCATGAAAATTTATGTTACAAACATGCATTCATTTAATTATAATGAATAAATACATTTACAAAATTGACATTTCCGTGGCATCATTGGTAGCTGACTCTTTTACCGATTGAACCAAACTAATGATTTTTACACAACCCTCTGAGGGATTCCAGTCCCTACGTTGAGAAATTCTGTTCAAGCCCTGCGCCCCAAGTTGCTTTAATCCAGCACTTCTTGTAAGTATGAGCATCATATACAAATATATGTATAAACCATGCAGAATCGATGAAGTTTCCTAATTAGCAGATTTTTTCTCATTAAAAAAATTCATTTAATCGAAAAAAATACGTAACAACATTTTTTTCTACAATGAAAACGTGGTGATGTCAGAAAAAATAACTGAATGTTTAATTTTAATTGATTTGATCAAATGTTCATTTATTTAAAACAAATATATCAGACAACTATTTTCTACGATCAAAAGATCATGTAATCAAAGTGTAATCAAATTCGTTTTTTCACAAAAAAAGAGTATATTTCACCAGGTAATTTCACTGATTCGGCCTAACATATATGCCAGTAGGAAAGTAACACTGAGTAGAAAAATATTAATACCCTTGAGAGAGGTATGGATCAATTTCTCCATCAGCTCTGCATGGAAGACCAAGAAAAGTCCATATTCTCTCCCAGCTCCGTTAGAGTTTGGAAACAGATAGAAAAGATAACGTGCACCCGAGTTATATGGTTGAGGAAGGTTGCACTGGATTTTCAACAAGCCTAGCAAGCCAGAAGTGGATTATGACAAATGCTAACACGAAATAATACTGCAACGATGATATAAACGAAAAGTTCTGTCGTTTAATTAAATAAAAAAAGAAAGACATTTGAAGTTCAACAAATACTCAATATTACATCTCATTAATTGTTCTGTTCCACCATCTTCTGCCGTATTTCAGGATTCTATCCTACCAAAACATTCCTGGTAAATGTATCGTTGGAAGGTGGAAACGAACTCTATTCTATTTGAGCCAATGAGTAGCATCTGTTTTGTTCGGCCCATTCTGCTCTGATTATTTATTGATAGCTGAGGGTTCATGCTTTACCTAAGGGTATCAGTACGAAATAAATTTCCCCGTGCGTCTATTACACTTCTCGCACCTCTTTGATCGTAAAGGTGTGCCTTTAATCGATCCTGATCGTCATTCAATTTTTCCATTGACCAATCTCCTTCTTTTCAATTCTTTTGTCTTTCATTTTTACAGACTGTCAAACAAAACTATCACTGTACAGGCTGCATCAATGGAGCTAGAAGGACGAGAATTTCAACGTTTACTCCCGATTATGCCCAGAAAAAAAATCTTAAGGTTTTTTAGTGGAAGTTCAACTTGCAATTAATTATGCTGAATTGGACCCTCAATTTGTGTCTGGTTGCATTCATAAGGGTTTCTTTTAAAAATTCCCACTTTTTTTTAGTAATCACTGCCTAACAAAAGGTGAGGGAAGTAACTTATTCATTGATCACCCCCAACATGGCAAGCGGTCGAAAAAGGTTGGTCACGTGACAGTTTTCATCTATTGACCCACCAGACCCGTTTTTCTACTCATTAGCGGTCATTAAAGACATTTGTCTTGAATCTTGAGGGAATTTTCGACTTGTTAGTTTCAAATCGATCATATCACAGCGAAAAATCTGTTTGTCTTCGCACTGGTTATCTTCAAATCAGAAATGTCTCCTGGTTCAACATCTGAGTAAGTATGTATCTTCATCTGTTTAACAAAGGTGCCTTTTGCTTTGTTTGTTTTCGATTTGCTTATTCTTTCTTCTTTTGTCTTTTACAACTAGTTACATCGTTTGTATGATTTTTACTACCATCTCTTGAATTCGGTACCATTAAAACCCTCACCTCATGGACTATTTAGCTGAAATCCTCATTGGCAAGTTGAGAAGAATTTTTCCTAAAACTCCTCAAATTGCTCAGAAACCACAAGATTTCTACACGTGGCTGTTGCTAGTAATTTCGCAAAATCGTTCAAGAACTTCAGGATATACACTTGATCTAAATGTCTCAAGATACTCAATTAATTTTGGTTTAGTTCATGGTCAGACTTTTATTTCACCCTCTCCCATATATATATACATATATATATATATATATATATATATATATATATATATATATATATATATATATATACATATATATATATATGTATACATATATATATATATATGTATACATATATATATATATATATATGCATACATATATATGTATATATATATATGTATACATATATATGTATGTATATATTTATATATATGTATACATATATATATATATATGTATATATTTATATATATATGTATACATATATATTTATGTATACATATATATATATGTATATATATATATATGTATACATATATATATATGTATATATTTATATATATATATATATACATATATATATATGTATATATATATATGTATATATATATATATATATGTATATATATACATATATATATATATATATATATATATATATATATATATATATATATATATATATATATATATACTACTACTAAGAATAACCCATTGAAGGGTAAATATTCAGAATTCTGTTGACCCAAAGAAGTTGACGCTGTATATAAACTCCTGGAGAAAATGAGTCAAGTATTTTCAATCACATAAAAGATTTTAACACCGTAGAGAATAAATAGGTGCATACTGAGGCCAAAACTGGTTAAGAAAATTAGATAACACTGACTAGCTGTCAAAACCAGTCAGAGATAAAGGGAACAATACTGACGAAGCCAACTGTGAACAACTATCGGAAAAAACCCTTAATTTCCTGATGAAAGACAAAAGAAAAGCTATCTGGTTCTAGGACGTATTTGGTGTAAAAAAAAACAACGTCGCGTACCCTTTTGTGTAACATTGTCGTTTATTTCTAACAATTGTTAGACTAAAATATGAACTCCAAAAAAAGCTTTGCAGTTTTTTTGCTCAGGATTATATAGTAGGATTGGAGAGTAAACTTATACTCTGAATTTTTTCCAGGATACCGAATTGCTTTTTCGAACAAGTACTACGTCTCTCAATAGACCAAATAAAATTAACAATCGACAAAAATCGTTTTGAATTAGTTAAAGAATATTCCATTTGGATAACAGGAGAACGTATGTTTCTTTGTCGACCAGGTACGTATTATTGCTACCTGGTTTGGAAGATTTCCCCTATCTGCTGTAACCAAGAAATAGTGCACATCCGGGTTACCACTCTGGCCTTCACTCTTAATGGAAAATTTTCAATTCCCCTATGTGACTGGAAAAAAGCACCTAGAGCAGTTCTTCGTTGAAAAAGGAAAAAAATCCGTGAAGAAGGAATGATGAAGTTACCTGAGAGATGGAAGAAGTTGAAAAAAACAAAAATGGTGCTCATATTGGGATCAAATGTAGAATCCAGGCCCCCAAATCAATTCAAGTTGAAAGAGTAAATTTTCGGATAACACCATTATCAAAATTTAATTTGAGCTATAAACTTCTCAAAATTTATGATACTCTTTTTCCATATTATTATTTAATGTACTGAATGGGGTCTGCTTCTGCATAACACCCTTGCTTTGATCGAACAAACTGAAATTTAAAGTAAAATTCTGATTACTATATAATCTAAAAATCAGAGATGCAAAAGACCACATTGAATTTAACATGAAAGTTGATGACAAAAATAAAGTATTTCTCCTGTTTTTAATTGATGAACAAATTTAATAACTAATCCAATGGTTTTTAGTCCAAAGAGAGACTTTTACGTTGAGCAGGAATTCTCAACCTCTTCCCCATGTTGGCCCATTTGGGTTAGTGTCGCAACCAAGAGATATTATATGCTACGGGTGTCTGTTGTCGTTGTCTCCTTTTATCAATTAGATAAATTTGTGATTCCTGAATATATTTCAGTGGAATTTCGTATATAAGCTCACGAAGAGGTCTCATCAGTGGATGGTGAGTTATGGCCGATCAAATTGCTTGTTAACATCTTATGAGCAAAAACTGAGTATCTCAGAATTAACGATAATGGCAATTGAAATTATAACTTAAATTTTTTTTTTCAAAAATATATAATTTGCAATTTAAAGTGTAGGAGTAGCTTCCCTTACTTTTCTTTTACTCCATGACAAAACAAATGATCGGTTATTTCTTTCATGGGAAAATCATTTAAACGAGACAATCTATCAACCCTCAACTCTCACTCCCTTAGGGGCGATATTGCCTTGCATTGAGAAGGGCTGGTGTAGTGTTTCGTAGCATTGAAGATAAGATTGATTTAAGCGCAATATATTCGATTTCCTGGGTACTTATCTCAAGGCAATAATTCCGTCTCACCTGCGAGAAGGAAGAGAAAAAATTCCGAGGGCGTAATCAATCAAAATTGGCTTCAGTGGGAAGGAAGTGTCACGTGCTTTTGAGGTCTAAAACGAAAGGCGATTGAAGGACTTTGGTAAACAAAAGCAAAAGCAGATTGCTTAGATTGAAGACCTGAATCAAAGGATGACGTTACAGGTTTTTCCTTGCGGCCAGGGAGTGCGGGAATCGAGCAGTTGAAGGCTGGGCTGTAATATACAATTGGGAAATCAGTCAGCAGCAGCCATATTGAGATTTGTATTTCGCACGATATGGATATTCTCGCCAGAAGGCATCCAATGCAAGACGCAATGCTCATATTAGGGGCAGTCCAACAACTAGATTTACCGATGGCGATTAGGAATTATCAATAAACGAAAAGAAGAAAAGCACTCAAAAATATTTACAGGGGATGCAAAAATAGTTATAACAGATGTTTGGCTCACAGGTGTTTTTATTTACATACATATGTATATACGGAGTGTGCTAGAATAGTCATACTGTCATTATTAAAAACATACTGATGTTCGGCACATAAGTATTCATTATTCACATAAATATGTAAATGCATGGTGTGCTAAAATAGTTATATAGTTATTATTATAAAAAATACATACAGATGATTCACACATAAGTGTTCATTAATTACATAAATATGTATATACAAGGTGTGCAAAAATAGTTATTGAGTTATTATTGAAAAGGTACCGATGTTTGGCACGTAATTCTTCATTACTCACATGGATATGTATATATAAGGTGTGCTAATACAGTTTTACAGTTATTATTAGAAACGTACGGATGTTTTGCACATAACTGCTCACTATTTAAATGGATATGTATGTACAGGGCGTGGTAAAATAGTTATCATTGAAAAAGTACAGATTTTTGGCACATTAGTGTCCATTATTTACATAAATATGTATATACAGGATGTGCTAGAATAGTTATACAGCCATTATTGAAAATATGCAGATGTTTGGTACGTAAGTGTTTATTCGTACGTACAGGGTGTGCTAAAATAGTTTTACATTTATCATTGAAAAAGTATGGATGTTTTGCACGTAGTTCTTTATTATCAATTTGTCAGGATTCCCAACGTTGCCCCGATACAAAATACTTTCATGCGTCCAAAGTGGAAACCTTTCTCTCCTCCGCATACAGATTGACATTATTTCTTCGCTCATAATGTTAAATTTGATTTCTTTAATTTAAATTGAGCATCAATCAGCATTAAGGCGTTGGAATTTAACATATTATTGAGAACTATACATAACTTTGTAATCATTGATATTCTCAAAAATAAAAATAATATATATATATATATATATATATATATATATATACACACACACACACACACACACATATATATATATATATATGTATATATATATATATATATATATATGTATATATATATATACACACACACACACACACATATATATATATATATATGTATGTATATATAAGTGTTACTTGAAAAGTCACTTTTCGCATTGAAACATAGGACCAGTTGTTGCGTGGTACTTTTAAAAATATATCATTAATTATTATATGCTCTGTTTTATCGAATTATTATGATACTTTTTTAAAACACAGGGCAGTATGTATTTCTCACAAGGATATAAAAACAAACTATCCATATATATATATATATATATATATATATATATATATATATATATATATATATATATATATATGTTTGTGTGTGTGTGTGTGTATGTGTGCATCTATGTGTGCATACGTGTATACATATATGAGATATTTATATGTTTTTATAATGATATTAATAGGTCATGTTTTCATTAGATATTCACAGTTTTTTGCTGTTTATATCAGCCCATATCTAACTATGAAGAAAATTAAAAAAAGAAATATAATATATTCCAATTCCTGATATTTCAGAGTGCACATGACGGGTGTTAGGCGGGTGGATATGAGTTTTGGTAACAGATTTTGAAATTCGAGCATATATTTTTCCATAGTCAAACTGTCTGTTTCAACTCATTAATCCATATTGTTCTTACCGTCTTCATCTTTCTCACTTACACTCTCCCTGTCTCTCTTTTTCTGTCAGTCGGTCTGTCTGTTTGTCTGTCTATCTATCTATCTATCTATCTATGAGCTTGTGGTTTTGAATTAAATCATATTTTATGTCATCATTCAATAAAACTTTTCCCACTTTTTCACCTTTTTCCGGGATAAAACCTCGGAAATTTCTCAGCATAATCAAATCTTTGGAGAAGACAAAAAAACACAGATGAAAAAAGAATTTCCATTCTATTTTCCATAGACATGTCCTGTCGTCGTATTGTTAATATAGTATTTTTTTACAGGTTTTCAATTTTATATTAAACTATTTTTTCGTTCATCTAGTTTCGAAAAGAATATGGATTTTTTTTTGTGGATGCAATGAAATTCTGCAGTTCGCCAAGAGTCCCTGTGCTTTTCAGGCGAAATATCGCCTGAATTGTCGGTGCAAAATTGTGTCGTGGACGAACATGGAATATTTGATTGTAGACGTGTGCTTAGAATATACAATGCCAATTTGATTTCCATGTCGACTATGTCAAACAGACATTGTCGGGGAGATGGATATCAAATATCATATTTTTTTCGTTCCGTGGAAGTGGAACGACGTCAAATTCATGCGATCAATAATTGAACTGATGGCTTGGCCCTGCGAACAAAGATCTGGGAGAGTTTTCAACGTCATTGCAGATCATAATCTGACAGAGCTTGTATGTGAATAGCCCAATTGTCTGCGCAGTGGAGTTTCAAGGAGAGCATTGTCGATACCAGCTTTAAACCAGTGGTTTGCATACCATGTCGACCGAAATGGGGAATACAACTCTGTAAATGCCACACAACAACTAAAAACTGAATGAAAGTGAAGAAAATAAAAAACAGCAACAAAGGGTACACTGTTAAATGCACAAATATTAAGTTACTCCCTCTGGAATCAAAATAAATCCTTTATCATTAATTCATTTTTAGTCTCTTTTTCTGTAGAATAATAAAATACATATCACGATCGAGAACGAATCCTTGGATCCATCTCAAAATTGAATCACTTCTTTCAGAGCCCATGATTTTTGTCTACAACATTTAACTGAAATTCAGTGGAAAATTGATACATCATTTGTATAGACAGAGAGACATATACATCTTCAACCTTTGTTGGCAGCAGTTGATGAAGAAGTTCGAGAAAAAAAACTTTCTTGAAAACAACTGTTCTCGTTAAATTACTGTAGTGGCTTTTTGAATTCTAACTTCAGACGCACCTATTCACATTAGATAAAAATCTTTAGTAAAAGCATGAATCCACGTCACCTTGTATTCATTCGTAATGACAATTGTTTTGCAAATGTCATATAACAGACAGGCAACAATGGCTTTCTGAGGAGGATGCGATAAGGTCTGTGAATCGTTTTTGCTACTGATACTTTGTAATCGAGTATTATAGTTCTGCAACATACCTACCGACTCAGCTGTTTCTATATCAGGCAACGTAAAGAATAGGAGCTCTTCGAGCTTGAAAAAGGCGACACCAAACTCTTCATAACATGTCTCGAAATGATCTATCAAAGCTGAAACTTTGCAAAGAAAGGAATCAGAATTGATGGTGATTACCTGTAACATTAGATTTCCTGACGACAACGTCTTATTTGCTGAGAACTTTCAAGACTCCATGCTATTAAATGAACTGAATGGGAAAAAAGCTAGAAAGTCTACACAGGACCTTAAAAAAACAGTGTTATGTGAAACACGTATCTTGAAAAAACAACGATCGAAATCAAAGATGCAGAGCTGAAGAAAGTAGACCATTACATCTACCTTGGACAACGAATAAACGAATGGAAAACTCTCAGTAGAGCAAGCTCAACATACGAGAACAAAATGATCCAATCAATCCAACAAATAGGGGTTTATTACAAATGCAATAGTTACCTAGGGAGATGCAACATGGGATGTAATGAAACAATTGGCTTTCGAACTAAGAACTATGCAACATGCCCTGGAGAGGATCATGCTCAACATCATCAGCAGAGAGATCACAAGTATCACAGCACAAAAAGAAGAAAAAATAATAGTCAGAGATATCATATAACCAATTAGAAAATTCAAGAAGCGATGGGTTGGCCATGTCAGACAACCACTGGACATCATGACTCAGATACACTGAGATCAAAAGCAAAATCATGTCCGGCAGAAATTCAGATGACTTAACGATTTGGTCAGGTATCGAAGATATTACTGCAGTGACGCCAACGATCAAGAGGTCTGTTGAATCTCGTGGACGGTCTCTCCAACAATGAACGTTGAAAATTTGCGGCTGTTGCTTATGATAAGTGACGTTAACCACATTTTTAAAACCTTTGCTTAGTATAACATCCAGATTTTTCCCTGGAGTACATGAACTACTATCAATTCTTTGACACATCATAGGTTTTATTCATCCCACTTACGAGAGATCTGAGGTCATTATTTATGCCTTTTTTATCTTCATTCATCTAGGAATACAGAGATTTATATTCTGTCATCATTTTGTTTAGAACCCAGGCTTATCAACAGATAGCGAAATAGTTCAAAGAGAAAGAAAAAAGAAATAAGATTAGAAAAGTGAGGCATTATGAACCCAATCAGCACTTGAATGGGCGATTGCTTTGTATCACCATATATGGACAGCTTGTGAACAGAGGCGTAGCTGAGAGAAGAGGGAGGCTTTTTGAAAACGCCCCTGACCTACCATTATGGGAGGCTCTCGAAACAAAAGCTTTATAAATTAAAGCTCACCTGCAGCACTTACACTGACATTATACAATAACAAGGATATATAGGACTTGTTTGTTTTTTTACCAAATAAGTGATAATGTATGTTTATTGCATTTTTCCTTTTCATCAAATCCCACTAAATTATAGAGGAGGTACCTTGAGAAGGCAAGCTCCTATCCCCAAATCTCCAGTTCTATTTAGCTACATCTCTAACTGTGGTAGGCATTTTTCAAACCTTGTCTTTCATATCATTACCAATGAGTTTGATCCTCACCGGGTATACCATACTTGTGACCTTATGCAAAAAATAGTTCCAGCTTGATAAATACCCAAAGTGTATTCATTACAGAGACTGATCAAAGATTTTGAACAGTGGGCTCCATCCGTCTAATTAAACAATGGACATAACATTTTTGCAAAGTTAATTTATGTTTACGTATGCTTATTTGCATAAAATGTAATTGCATCATGCCTGAGAAGTTCTGCAACGAGACCAACGTTTTTGGCAGCATTCCATGTTTTGATTTAGGTATCAACTATAATGGCAAGTCGAAAACGCAGTGCTGGAGAAAGTAGACCTCTACATCTATCTAGGACTATGAATCTTCATGGAATCACAAAAGGAAGGAAACATCAAGCGAGGAATCACTCTAAGGCGGCAAGACTTTTGTAGAAGAAGTTCAAGATTCAAAAATAAGAAAATCTTATCAGTCCTAAAAAGAAATGTCTGCAATCAATGCTTTCTCTCAATAGTCACTTTTTGAGCTGAAATATGAAACTGAACTAAAAGACAGACCTGCAAACTGAGAAGCATGCAACGCGCACACTGAAGATTCATGCTCAAACTCACATGGAGATATAACAAGACAGCACGATAGGAGACAGGGAGAAAACAGGAGTCTGACACGTATTATAATCCAGTATAAAACTCAAATGATGATGGGCTGGTCATGTCTCGAGAATAGCAGACAACAGTTGGACATACCCAGAGATCATATGTGAAAACGTGGTCAGCAGAATGTAAAATGGAGTGACAAACAAGACAAGTTCAGAAAGTATTGGCTCTGCAATGCCCATGAGGGAAAGTCTATGTCCAACTATAGATAATGAAAGGCAGTTGATGATGATGATGATGATGATGGTAATGGCATTAAAACACTCTTGGAATGGAAATAAAATCAGACCTTCAGATAATTCTCAAAATTAAAAGTTTTAGATTAATATTAAGATTAATGATTATAAATGAATTAAATAGTTAATATTGTTAATTTTTAAATGAAATTTTCAATAGATTATAATTTTGTGAGATACAAATAGAAATTTTCACCAAGTGTTTAATTGTTCAGGAAGACAAAGGTCTGTTCTGGGATTTAAACCCAATCGCTGACTTCATCCTGCTTGGGATCTTAATCAAATTTCAATGTACAAAAATAGAGTGTTAACTGGATGATATCATCTTTTTATTTTTTACTAATTTCTTTTGAATTTTGCTAATTTTACGAAACAACTGGAATAATCCTTGCATTCTTGTGCATTTCTTAATTTTGAATATTGTAATGTTATGCATTTAAATGCCCGCGTAGGCATTACATAAAATGAATAAATAAAACCATAGGAAAGTTGTAGAATATATCAAGAGTTTGTGTCAAAGGGAACAAAGATTAAAAAAAAAAAAAACATCGCCTAAAAACTATATCATTTAACTTGAAGGCACTCGGAGAGCGCATATCTCTGTGAACGCAATCGTCCGGGGGAGTAACTGTGCGTGGATCTGCCGGAAATTCAATCCTTTTTCGGGTTGTGCATTCATATCGTCCCATAAAATTCCATTGGAATTCTTTGATGACTCTTAGAGATACTGGGATGGGTGATTTAAAACAATAGAGGCCCCAGCAAAAGATTTGTAAATAGTAATTCACCTGCACTTTTACAAACATTGCAATTTAACAAATGTTGGAGGGTTGTCCCTGAGAAAGCCAAGACCCCTGATGGAGGGTAATACATGTTCCTTCCTAACTTCATGGGTGGAAGTAATAATGAAAATACTTCATTCAAAATTAAAAAAAAATCTCAAATATCGAAAGTATTGATCTTGTTCGTCCTTAATGAACTCTTTTTGCCAATAGAAAGAATTCAAAAACCTGAACAAAAAGAGAGAAAGAAAAAACATTAAAAGTCAAAGTAAAATTGTTGATAATCAGTGAAGCAAATCAATTATAGCAAAAAATATTCTCTTCTTCGGGTTTCATCTCGTTTTCACTTTTATCAAAGCGAAAAAAAAATCGGAAAACGACTTTCATTCACTTTTTCGGCAAAATTCATTCTCAAGAAGAGAAGAACTAAAAGACTTAGTTGTGCAAATCAGCCTTTATAGAAATAAAGGGAAATTAAATCATTATTACAGTAGTGAGAGCCTAATTTTTTTTCTAACGGAACCATGGACGATCAGGAGTCTACTGGGCAGTTTTAGGCACTGGACGAAGTCAATGTTTAAAAAAAGAAGGAAATTAACTCGAGATTCGACCGCTGTAAAAAAGGCTGGCTAGATAGAACTTTCAATATGACGTAGAAATAAATTGAAAACGGATCCTTATTATTGATGTTGGAGTAGTGAAAAGAGACCATATAGTTTTATATGCAAAAGGGGAAAGTGTATGTGAATTTCGGACAAATACAGACTATTTCGGGCCTACTGGAACCATCAAGAACCGTTCGAGTCAAAATTTAAAAAAAAAATCAGTTCAAAATTGATCGTTGTAAAATGATATAGTGAATAACAAAGAAATTGAAGTGCATTTGTCAAAGAGTGTGACATTGATATTCTGGTAAAGAGAGACCCGGTCTCTCTTGTTGACAGAGAAAATGATACAGGAAGGGAATTCGGAAATATTTTCATCCATTATTAGTTTTTAATATGTTTCTTTCCGTATTAATTTCAGTTGCTTTCCCCCATAACCATTGGGCCGTTTTAAGAACATTTGAATCTTCCATGGACCACAGTGTCTACATCTGATTTATTGCATCGATTCAAATACATTTCAAAAACAGAGCTATACATGAATGTAAGCTTAGGTTTAGAGAAGATTCCCTGTGTCTTCTGTTTATGATAATGAATCTTAATTCTCATTCCTCAAATTGATCGCCTCAGACCCCCTGGGAAAGTGTGTGTCCATGTAATAAGACGGCACTGATTATAACTTCTCAGGCATTCAGTAAATAGCACAGATCTGATAAAGGATAAGCTAAGTAAGATAGGAACTTGGCTTGGCAAGTCCAGATATCCACACAAACTACTCTTACCGACTGAGCTACCAGGATCCTAGGGTTAGCAGGAGAACAAATGCAACTATTAAACATACGCTTTACTTCCTCCAATATCTCGGCACCATATTTGTTATTGAAGAATAGAAAAGTCCAAATCTTGTTGGAAACTAATTCTTTACTTATTGGCCTTGTGGTGTATATATTTTGACCTTGTGGTGTATTTCTTTCGGAATTTCCCTAAGGCCTATTAACTATGCATACCAAAGCTCATTTGGCAAATCAGATTTTGGCGTCATATAGAAATAGACGAAAATGCATCATTATCGAGGTGAAAGGGCACATTTCTTTTTGGTTTGTGAAAGATGGAACCATATGTGAACTTTTGCACACACATCCGGCCAATTAAGGACCTACTGGAACCGTATTAGGCACTGGGTAAGGTCAAAAGTTTTTAAAAAAGAAGTCCTTCCGAAACTCGACCATTGTGAAATAATATGGTAGATTTCCAATCCACTTTCTTAAGAATGTGAAGAAAATCAGAGCCTAGAGATTAAAGACCACAAAAATAGGATAAAAGAAAAATTGTTGCAAGACTTACTGCTATGGGGTCGAACTCCTCTTTACGTCTATTCCGACTGAAGCTTATTACTTATTGCAACTCTTGTACAGTATATATGATAAATAAAAAATATAGATATATACGTATATATATTTTAAGCATAAATGTTTTTATTTATCACAAGTAGAATCTGTAATCTGCAAGATGAATTTTCATACGTATTTAAGACTGGTCAGTTTGGCTCTGTCGGTAAGAGGGTTGTCTACCAATCGTGGTAGGGAGAGGTTAACTTTATAAATGTATTTATTTATTAAAATGAAATGTACCTTTTCATATTTCTTGCATACATTTTGATCAATATGAAAGCGTTGTCAGTCGGTAAGAGACCTGACTAACAATCAGTTGGTCTTGTTTTTACACCACTCTGAGGAAACGTCAATTTTTAATTTCCTAAATTTGGTGTGGATTGTTTTTGTTGTTTTTGTAACGGTAGAAAAAACAAAGTCAACCTAAGGTTTTAACTAGACTTTGCCAAAAATCAATAATCAAGACAATGTTTTATGTAAATGTACCTCATCGTACCTCGAGGAGGACAATATTAAGGAAGTAAAATAAACCTATAGAGTTCCCCTGTAGCTTGTTTCTGTTTCTGCTTTTTATTTTCATTTTATTTTGATCGTCTGCTATTCTTTGGTATTTTTGCACGATAATTCATAATGAAACATTTTGTTGCTGAAATCTTTTTCAAGATTGAACTTGAAAGTGTTCATATTAGAAGATTACACCGAGGCTTCTGCGTATTCTAGATAATAGTGGATCTGATCGAAGAGAAGGGTTTTCTGATCTTGGTGGCTGTTTGAATTTGTAACTCCGTGTAATGACCTCCAGTGCACCGCTTAGGAATGGCTGTAGCATGATTCGTGCACTTTCAGTCTTGATCAATGACGTGTAAGCCAGAGGTCATCCAGCAGATTCTTCAGTGGGATAGTCTCCAGATCTAGCCCTCTTAGTCTTTCTGAATATGACAGGTGTGTGATGTTGGCAACCATCTTCCTGGCTCTTCTTTGTCTTTTATCTGAGAAATCTAGACAACTTCAGACTATTACGTCTTCTACCACTCGGACAAGAAATAGAATGAGAGAAAAAACTGATTTAAAATTGATAATGATGAAAATATTTTTTTCAAAGAAATTGGACTACTACCCGGACAGGAGACGTAAGATGAAAGAAAACAAGTCTGGTTAGTTTATCAATCGAAATTATCACGTGACCACCATTTGCAAACGGTTGAAAATGAGTGATTGTGATTGAAATCAACTTAAATTAAGATGAAAGAAATACTATTGAAAAATTAATGAAATGCTTAATCTAAAATATTCAGATAACTATCTAGAAAAATATGTCTATTACTCCTATGACTACGAACATAGAATGGAAAAAAACTAGTTAAAAAGTAAATGTTATCCGAATGCTTCATCTAAAAGGGTCAGACTGTTTGAGATTTTTACGTCTACAACTCAGACAGCAAATACCCTATCCAGCTTATTTCCCCGACCGAGCATCGGACCACCAAATTGTAGATTTGAGTTGCCTTTTCTAGGAATAGTGAGCATCCTTGATCGATCGATTCCGTCTCCCATGACAGTAACTGTTACGCCATTCTGCACGTCCTTAGTACAGATTAGGTACCCCTTAGTACCTCCTTACTACAGGTAGGGTACCCCTTATCTGAAATTCCGAAACCTGGTTATCTTCGTCTATCACTTTAGAAATGTAAAGCTATAATTAGATCTCGCGCGTCAAAAGACGAAGCAAGTCCCGAATAAAACAAGTTATGTTCACCACCACACTTACATATATAAATCATTGTAATGTTGCTTAATCTCTCATTTATACAAAGAGATTATGGGTAATGTCAAAAAGGGACTGCAGATATCCCTATAAGAAACTATGGTAACGGGGGCGTTGATGATTATTTCACATTACAACCCCACCTTCAAGATATCTCATTAAATGAATGCAAATATTCCAAAATCTGCATTTTGAATAAAGTGTATTAAGCCCGTAGAAATCTTCAAGTTAAACTATCACCAAAACTATCCTCATAGATTTCTCAATTTTCAAAGCTGGCTTGGCTGGCTTGGCTGGCTTGGCTGGCTTGGCTATTTATGGGTGTATCTCGCGCACATGTCACTCAAACAGAGCTAAAATGCTTGAATCTTCAACACATACTCCTTATTATGCCTAAGAAAACCCTTTTTCTCTCGTGGGTGATTCAATTTACAATGTGGGCTCTTGCTAAATTGAGCCCTTAGTTTGTGTCCGCCAACTTTTTTTTGAAAATTCAGACTTTTTCAGTGATCACTGCCCAACAAAAGGTGAGAGAAGTAACATATTAATCGATCACACGCCTTTTCAATTTCATTCATTGATCACCCTGAACTCAGCATGCTGCAAAATGACGTTGATCATGGGATTGTTTCTATTGACCTGTATATCATAAACTATTCAAACTGTAAATATTATTTTTCCTGGTGTATAAGATAGAATATCGATTAATTTTGGTTCTATGAAGTACAATTTGGAACTTTTCGCGAATGTTAACAATAATTCTATGAAAGAAATCTGCAGACAGCTAAATGCTTTTCTCTGCAGGCTTTCATGGAGGAATGTTAACTAATATTTCTTTTGTGTTTTATTCACTGTTCAAAGCCATCGAGGCAGCAAGAGTGAAATCATTTCCTTCCTAATTGCATTATCCAATGATGATTCTATTAGCAAACACAGATGTATGAAGATGTTAGTAATCTGCAGAGGGGAAAATAGACTTTTAGTCGAAACTAAATAGTCATTTTTTTAAAACTTTGCTTATATATACGTACTCATATATTTATTCATAAATATTCTGTTGAATTATACACTGATTTTTTAAAATTTTATATATGTATATTTATATGAGTGTGTGTGTGTGTGCGTATGTGTGTGTATGTGTGTGTGTGTGTGTATGCGTGTGTGTGTGTGTGTACAGCAATACCAAGCGAATGACTAGCGTGCTGATATTTTTTCTTTCAAAAACGTATCATTCAATGCAATCTATTGATTTTAAAAACAATTTAATGGTATTCCATAAAACGTTCTGAAAAATACAGCCATCATCGGGTGACACATTTTACAATTGGCATCTGGTTCTCATATAAAATATTTTATCTTATTGTTATTTAATCAAAAGATAAACATTTTCCTGATTCATGTATGTTGTCTCAGATTCAAGTTTTGGTAATCTGTATTGATCAATTTCTATTAACGCAAGATGAAAACTCTTTTTGATGTTATGAAAATTTAGAACTATTGCGAAAAATGATGGTCTTCATGAAGACATTTCCAGAGTATCTCTGTATAAATTCATAGAAAAAATACGGTCCCTAATATATATACGGTTCATATATATATATATACGTAATATTATTTGGAATGACTTCTCCTCGTTATATGGAGAATATGTCATTTTACTTCGATAGCTGGATTAGAAAGGAAAATTGATGGGCTGCGACAAGAATCCAACCTGCGACCGAGAGGTAGCCGGTTCAATGTGACATTTGCCTCACCTTTGAGATTAACAGCCTGCTGGTAAGTCGAAGGTCCAAGTGACTTCTATACATCTGAATTTTATCTTGTTCATTCACTGTCCATATATGTTTCATTGTTTCGAACGTGGATAATAATATATTCAAGAAATGAATATATAATCCGACAAAATCGTTTTAAATGCGTTGTATTGTCTGACACACGATTTGGATTATCGGTCGCAGGTTTGATTCTTACTGCAACCCATTTCTTTGAACGTCCCCAGACTGAAATCATAGTAATGTCGGTACATTTGGAGTTCAGGTTGGTGAGATGTACAGGAGACGAAGTTTTAGGATAGAGAAGAGAATGCTTACAACCTTTATAACGGCTCGCTTCTAGTCTAAATAAAAAAAAAATTCTATTCAAATTTCCTGTACATATGTGTATTTGCATTATTGTAGGACTATTGAGGACAGTTTAATGACTGCGTCTCAAAATATTCTCACAAACCTGCATATGATGCCCTTTAAAACGAATGTTTGCATTGTACAAGATCGTTTGCAAGATAAAGGCCGAATTGAAAAGATGTACAACTTTTTTATTTTCATCTTACGTCTTACATGGAAACTATTGCATTTAAAAGAGAAAGAAATGCCTATGAAACAATGGTTACTTGTACAATGCATCCATGAAAACTATAAAAATATAGATTATATATTATATTGCAACATAACTAAAATGTGGTGTAATAAAATCGACAATTATTCCCCGAACGACCTTATACTTGAAAAATTTCTAAAACGTTACGTTGCTGTGCATTTTAATGCTCATGTTCAACTAGAATGAACTTCGATCTTGTCATGTATTCCCCACCCCAGTAAAAATAAGTCAGACTACTCAATAACTTGCATTTTATAATTATCTGCCCTGACAAATGTTACAGGCCAAAAATTCAGACATATACGCGGCGTATTATACAAAATCAACGCTCTATTTGCACAAAAAGAGCAAGATAGTTGAAATTGTCACAGTTGAGGATGGCATTGAGATATAGGATGACTGGCAAGATCACCTGGCTCAACACCAGCAGATTTCTGACTGTGGGGATTCCTTAAGAACATGGTGTATGACACAAAAGCAGCCACCATGCAAGAATTACAAACCAGAACAGATAAAAAAAGTTGTCACCACCGTAATTGAACAGAACGTGTGCTGATCAAACGTCAGAAGTTGTCGAAAGGGAGATTGTTACTTTCAGACAACCACCCATTCCGAAAAAAAAAAACCTAGCTCAGCAATTATAGATGAGGAAAGGCGACACCGTAAAAGTCAGATCATAACAAACGGATTCCATTCTCTCTCTCTCTTTCTCTCTCTCTCTCTCTTTAGGATTTCTGAAGAAGTATTTCCAAAATATCGAAACATTAAATTGGATAAAGTAAACTCATTGGATACATCGTTGTTAGCTTTCCGAATAGTCTTGAAATATAATACAGCCGAGGGAATTTTAATCCACATCAATCATACGTTGATTATATATATATATATATATATATATATATATATATATATATATATATATATATATATATATATAATCAATATATATAATCAATATATATATATATATACATATATATATATATATATATATATATATATATATATTTATATATATATATATATATATATATATACATATATATATATATATATATATATATACATATATATATATATACATATATATATATATATATATATATTCAGAGAAAGAAAGAGGGAGCGGAATAGAGAGATAGATAGACAGATAATAAGAGGGAAAGGGGGAAGGGATGCAGAAATAGAGACACAGAGAGAGAGAGAGAGAGAGAGAGAGAGAGAGAGAGAGATGATAGAAAATATGGCTACTTGCAAGAAAGACAGAGACTGCCAATCGAAGGTGTATTGTGATTGAAATTCTACAAGAACAATAGACTCTGTGCATGAGAAGCGCATTTGATTAGATTAACGCCGTAACGGACCGAAGCCGTCGGATATAAACTTGCCTGAGCTGCAAATTGAATCTACAACCAGAGCGCTTACAACATGGTGCTCGGCGGGGAAGAGGCGATGAACAACTGGAAGAAATGGCAAATAAGAAGAAAAAGAAGGAGGAGAAGGGAGAGAAGAAGGAGATGGACATGAAGGAAATAGAAACAAAAAGAGAAAAGAAGATGGTAAAAAGAAAACAGTCAAAATCAATAAATGAATGAAAGGAGAACAACTGAAGGAGAAAGCAAATGATGATATTAACAACAACAACAGCAACAACAAGAAGATAAACAATAGCTGATGTTTAACTATATGCGATAGTATGCATGAAGTTATATCCATCCCCAGGCAACGCTGGGAATCCTTGCTAGTAAATAATAATTCTGTGTTAAATATCTGTCTTCTTTCAATAGTAAATTTATACTTATTTTGCAGCATATATATATATATATATATATATATATATATATATATATATATATATATATATATATATATATACATATATACATATATATATATATATATATATATATATATATATATATATATATATATATATTTATATATATATATCTATATTTATATATATGCTGCAAAATAAGTATAAATTTACTATCTATATTTAAATCTTATCCAAACATTGATTATATATATATATATATATATATATATATATATATATATATATATATATATATATATATATATATATATATGATCAATGTTCGGATAAAATTTAAATTCATCCCACATGATGGTATTAGAGAGACAATTGCATTCCTCCATGTTTTTTTAATAAACGTAATAAAATGTTTAATGTCTAACAACAAATTTTGCAATTTTGCTCTCCAAATCGTCTTCTAAATACCAAATATATATATATATATATATATATATATATATATGTGTATGCATAATCTATCCATCTAACAATCCATCCATCTATATATACGCCTTTGTTTACACATATACATATATGCATATTGAGAGAGAGAGAGAGAGAGAGAGGAATAAGCTCAAAGTGCGTGTAAGTGTTTAAGAGAGAAAGATGGTAGAATATACGTTGCACAATCTAAGAAAAGATATATAGATCTTTGTAAGAGGGTAGATAACTGAAAGAGAGAGCAAATGATAATAACAAAACAACGACGATGATAATAACGCATAATCAAAACCAAAAAATGTTGAATAAATAAAATAACTGACAGAAAAGATGGAAACATTTACCGCCATTCATAGTTGAAAATTGAGGAGGCGGACTTCCTAATTGGATTTGTATTTTCATTCTGTCGCCATCTCCTTTAATCGGATACACCACTCCCCCGAGCATCACCAACATACCCTTCTACATCTGTCTTCCCTGCATCTCCTTCCAAATCACAATCCATATGGCTACTAATGGTACTACAGTTATCAACTCAACCGTGTACAACAAGCCTACATACATACAGTAGACCACACGGTGTATGACTTGATGGAGCGCATGGAGTTCGAACTTGGTTTGCTGATCTCAATGTCCAAGCCGTTACCGACTTCGCCAAACGCACCTACATGTCCAACCAACCTGCAGCAGAATGTGTTCAGGACTGGAAGCTCAGAGTGTAGCATATGTTATAAAAGGGCTCCTAAATTTAAAAAAATACACATAGATATTAAAATACATTCACTTGTCCTACTTGCAAGGCAATCGGATTCCGCCATTTTCAATCCGGACAGATAAAACGAAAGATGTGTCTCTGATCTCTGGGGATCTGCGTTGCAAGTCATGATAACCAAGTAGCTTGTTTGTCAGCTATCATCACACTTGGATAGAAAGTATTTTTCCGAAGATATTAGTGTATATAAGTCAGCAGTGTCACACCGCCTCTTTGTCTGTGCGTGTATCTGTTGTCTGTCACGCTATTAAAATCATCAAAAATGGGCACAGCCAACCCAAATTTGGTATGCATACTCAATGGTTCTTTGGAAGGCTTCAAATGAATCAGTTTTGAGAACAAAAGCTTCTAAAGGTCTTTGGAGGAGTTCTATTTACAATTCAACTATAATGTTAAACTAGAACTTTACTTCCCATTCAATACACCATTCATTCAATTTTTCTGATCTTCATATTTATAATTCCTAAAGTGAAGGGGAACTTTTCCCTTTTAGAGATCAGAGTGAAGGGAAATTTTCGCCCTTTAAGGTACCAAAAGTTCGGAGAAACTATTTTCCCACCCTTTAAGCATTCAAAAGTGAAGGCAAAGCTTTTTCAAATCTTGTAAGGGGTCAAAAGTGAAGGGAAACTGCTATATCTATCCATCCAACCCTCTATCTATCTATGTGTTCATTTTAATACATTCCAATCACCCAAAAGTATATCTTCACTTCTTGCTCTTCAGCTTTCTAGAAAGGTCGATGGCAACGACAATAAACGCGGCGAATCAGGTAAGGTTTCAATGGCTTTGACCTGCACAGGGTTATGCTAACCTCTTCTGATTCCTGCTCTTTTGTTCAACTCACCACAGACTTTGAATTTAGTGTCCTTTAATGCCTACTCAAGTTTCAAGAATGAAAAACAAAGAAACCAAATTAATGCAACGTAAGTAGTCAAATAGAGTTGCAGGATTTAGGAAGACTTAGAAATGTTCGTGTCGTGTACCCAGCAGGCAAGTGTCTTCTGGTACCAGGGTCGACTTTTTGGCATTCTTTCGTTTTGTATTCTCCAAAATTTAATCATAATCGAAATTGACCATAGATGGACCAATTGGCAAAATATTTTAGTGTCTGTTAGAAGCAACAGACAGTAAAAGCATTTCTCGTGCAATGTAAGGAGGGCGGTCCTGGTTATAAATTGTGAGTTATCTGAGGTTTTATACGAAATCAAACACCGGCCAATGACAGAAAATGGCTACTATTTCACTGATCAGGCGACCACATTTATTTGAAAGTACATTCATTTTCAACATGATAAACGCAGAGTTATATAAGCAGGTTTGGTTAGTCACTCAATAAAAAGCGTCAACAACTTTTGGCAGTATGCCTTGTTGGGATAATACATTGAAAAATCAAAAAAAAAAAGGGTGATAAATGAAAAGGCTTCCGTCTCATTTTTGTTTCATCCTTAAAAGTCCGAATTTTCCGTGAAAATCACCATGTATCTCATTGTTAATTGCTTCTCCCTTGATTTGTTATCGAGGAGGGATTTTCAAAAAACACAAAATATTTTTCTATATTCCTGGTTTTCAATCTTTTTAGCATAATTGGTGTGGCCTATATGTGTGACCAGCCAGCCAGCCAGCCAGCCAGCCAGCCAGAATCAATGAAGAAACATTTGTTGAGAGCTTTGGTTGTCGGTTACTTATATATGTATATATTCGTAGTAAGAGACTAAAACTTCCACACACATAAAACGAAGGATGTAGTTAAAGATTTGGGGACCCTTGAGAGTAGGGACTTCTCCAGGATTTAGTGACAGTATTCATTGTAAAATATCAGTATCAGTTGAGATGCCCCGGGTGAACTACTATTCAAAGTAAGTTCCTTTTAGAAGAACAAGGGGTGTTTCCTCCGATTAGGACCCTCTGTAATATATATATATATATATATATATATATATATATTTATATATATATATATATATATATATATATATATATATATATATATATATATATATATATATATATATATATATATATATTTTTTTTTTTTCGAATAAGAAGTTATTGATATTAGTAAGGTTTGGCATCCTAGTTACATTGTAAATAGAACCCCTTCCTAAACTCTCAACATTTTTAGGTATAGATAATTGGAGTACCAGTCTATGTCGATTAAAATATTTCAGGTGTAAAAAAATAAACTAACATGTCATCAGACACTTGAAAAATAGTCTGTCTTCAAAATTAAAAGTTTTAGACGGTATCGTTTTTGCGCTTTTTATGTGTAAAATGAAGGGAAACTTCACCTCCTCAATTGAAGAGTTTATTCTTAAAAAACTTCTTCGTCTTTTCAATATATTGTGGCAAATTTGGTTAGGCTGCACTTACATTTAATTTTTTTTAGCAATCAGATAATCGTCATATATCAGATACAAGCCAAAGTTCTTTTCTACGCCAGTTAAAATACTTAAAGGATATAAAAAAGAATAAAAGATTTCAGACACGTAAAATTAATTCACTCAACCCAGGCAGGTAGAGGTTTGGGAAATCGAGAGCTTTGATTCTCTTTTCACCCTCTCTCATTCTCTTTTTATTTAGTAAAAGTATTTATTGTATATTATCAGTCCAGATTCAGTTGCTGAACTACTAATTATAAAAGGCTTATAGAAAGACCCAACACAGGATACGTTTTAAAATCGCCCCCACCCCCCAAGCATCCCTTCTCTCACTTACGCGTCTGCTTCCACTTTTGAGTCCCTATTGGAGGAAAAGTTTTCCTTCACTTCTGACTCCTTGTATGTGATGAAGTCTACCTTAAATTTTGACTCACAGAGGTGGAGGGTGATTTTCCAGTTACTGCTGACCCTTTAACTGTGAGAAAAGTCTCCTATCACCTTTGACCCAATGAAGAAAGAAAAGTTCCCCTACTCTTTTCAACCCCTAAAAGTGGAAGAGATCATAGTGACAAGTCTCCCTTATATTCCAAGGACTCTTCTTGGTATTCTAGCTGATTTTTAGTTGTGCTGGATAGTCTTAACTCCTATTTGATTCCTATTTCGTCCAACCTCTTTACTATTTTTTTAGTGACAATTCCCCTGGCCTCGCAAGCAAGGTTCAAATGCTTATTTGCTTTGATTTCAGTTTACGAGTTTGACCAGCCAGGTCTCAACTAGAGATCAAAGGCTTGAAACTTTGTTATGTAAGTTATGGCAGCTCGAGAAAAAAGGCAGGGCTTGTACATATACAGGAGATAAAAAACTTTCATAAACATACATATACATAAAATGATGTATGTAGAACTTACGTTCACAGGGACAAAAAGTTTCTAATGATGTGTGCAGTTACTATTATTATTAATATCATTATTATTATTATTATTATTATTATTATGATGATGATGATGATGATGATGATGATGCATTTTCACTCCAGTTGCCTGGTGGGTGCAGCTTGAGACTGAGTGACAGTAAGTCTCTTCAGGTCTCCAGTCATCCTCTCCACATTCTCACAGTCCACAGCAGTGCTGTGGTTTACGATTTTACACCGGTTGGTCGGTGGTTATCGCTAAAGACTGAGTGACAGGAAATTGCCTGAGGTCTTCAGCCTTCCTCTCATCTGTCCCTCAAGTATCATAGCAGCACTGTGAATCGTACGTACACCACCATTTGTGGTATGTTTTGGCTTTTCCCCCTTTCTCCTCTTACTTAGGCCACTGCTAACAGCTGGGGTCGTAGATCTCATATTTCTCGCTCTTTCTTCATTATTCGTGCTGTGATTTGTTTGTCTTAATCCTTCTTTTTATACCTAGTTCTTCCAATCTCGCTTTCAGTGTCTTTCGTACCGTTTTGAGTACACCTACTATTATGGATACTCCCCCGAATTTCCTTTTCCGCACTTTTTTTGGCTCTCGTCCCAGTTCCTTGTATTTTCTCTGCTTTTCACACTTCTTCTTCTTCTTCTTCTTCTTCTTCTTCTTCTTCTTCTTCTTCTTCTTCTTCTTCTTCTTCTTCTAATTATTATTATTATTATTATTATTATTATTATTATTATTATTATTATTTGCAATTTCATACGAGTTGCCTGGTGGTTTTCGCTGAAGACTGAGTGACAGCAACTCTCCTCAAGTCTTCAGCCCTCCTCTTCACACTCTCATAGACCACAACAATACTATGGTTTACAGTTTCACACCAGTTGTGCGGTGGTCATTGCTGAAGGCTGAGCAACAGTAAGACTCATCAAGTCTTCATTTGCATTTTCACGTCAGTTGCTTAGTGGTTGTGGCTGAAGACTGAACGACTGCAAGTCTCTTCGTGTCTCCAGCCGATCTCTCAACAGTCTCACAAACCGCAGCAATGCTATAAATTCCAGTTGCACACCAGTTTCCTGGTGGTTCCCACTGAGAGCTGATGGACAGGAAGTCTCCTCAGGTCCCAAACCTCCTCTCATTGTTCTCACTTATCGCAGCAATGTTGTGATTTGTGCCTTCTCAACTATGATTTTTCTCTTCCAGCTGACAACCGGGTTGTTCTTAACTAGATTCAAAACATTATCCATATTAAATAGTTAACCGAGTGAATAGTAACAAAAAATATAATTTTTTATAATTGGCCACGTGATGTCGTATATAATTCAATTTAAAACCTACTTTTAGTTTGATTAAATTGGCATACCAGATGTGATTGTGCAAATCAGACTTTTAGTATCGCATAGAAATAGATGCAAACGAAAACTGAACATTTATGGCGAAAGGGAAACCATGTACAAATCTTTCACACCTATACGTCATGTTTTGGGGTCGAGGTATTGGATGGAGTCAAAAGTTTAAAAAAAGATGGGGTTCAATCGAAAATCGACTATTATAAAATAGTAGACATAAAGAAACTAACACCTCTTTTTGCAAGTTTTATTTTCATACAATTTCATATATTTCACTCGCTGATGAATACTAAAATCGTCAGTCCTTTGTTATCATATTTTCAAGTTGACGGGGAACTAACCTAATCCTCCACCTCTCCATTTCCGCCCCGATTGACAGAATTTCGACAGCCTCTCTTGCCCAGTGTCATTTTTCAAAAGACGTCCATCGTCTAAAATCATGACTTCTGGAGATGGTCGCAGACAAGCGAACAACCGTCACGCCGGACACATCGCCTCTAATTTCCCGCCGTCAGAAGCCATAGTGGAAAAGAATCGTCTGCAAAATGGCGAACAAGAATAGATAAGCCCCAAGAGTCGTAACGGAAGAGAGACTTTTATCTCTTGAGTCTATGAATAACAATTGAAAGATCGTCGGCATTTCGGATATGAGTTTTCTTCATTTCCGTTCAATTTTAGCCCGATTGCCTCTTTGTCGAGTGCTTCACTCATCTAATCTTTCCCAAGATGATCTTTGCTTTCTGCAACCCCATCAAAAACACCCCGACTATTATCCCACCACTTCCCCTCAGCATTTCGTTTGGAAAAACATCTGCTCCCTTCTCGTTCTCTCCTCTCAACATTAATTCACTCCATTTATTTTCTTTGCTCATTTCAGTGTGGTTTAAAACATTTTGTTTTTCGTTCATTTTTTCGATCTCTATTCGTTTATCTTTTTCAAAAATCCAGCATTTCAAACTATTCACCGTTATTCATCTATAAATATCTGTTAATCCAACTCACATTTTCCCCGTCTTTCTCAAACTATTTCAATCAGTTCATAAATACGTATTCTTGCTATCTATTTATCTATCTATGAATCTCAGTTTGTCCATGTCTGTCTATTTATCTATCCATCTATCTGTCTATCTCAATCTGCTCACAATATAGTAAAAAGGAAGAGGACAAAGAGATAAATATAAAATAGTATACCAACAGGAAAAAAAAGAAGAGAAATAGAAGACAAAGCAAGAACAAAAAAGAAGGCGCAAAAGAAGAATATATATATATATATATATATATATATATATATATATATATATATATATATATATATATATATATTGAGGAGTTGCTAGCGGCTAGAAAGTGGTTTCGTTTCGTTCCAATTATGTGTACAAGGATACTTTATTTGATAATTCAAAGAAAAGGAAGCGTATAAAAATTACCTTTAAGGTTAGTGGAATGCTGGTAGAAAGTCAACTTGAGGAAGTTTTTCTGTGTAATTAGTATTCTTGAAGATATCATAAGCATGTAATCCGAGATTAAAACTGACGCAATGAATTTGATATTCACATTGGTGAACACTCAATAGCAGTTACACGAACAATGAGTCACTTACTGATCCCTCATACCTACTTAAGAAGCTCCGTTTCTAAAAATTAAATGATGCATACTTTGAAATGATATCCATATACACATGATAATACCCTACATGAAATAACGAATTACATTTACACATTGTAATATAGTAACGAAGTATATGTAAAACAGGAAAAACACCGAAGAAAATGACATATAATGCATTGAGAGATTTTGGGAAATAAGTGACTGTAGCAACACAAAGAAATTTGAAAATTTTCTCTAGTGTTCAAAGCTGTGAAGCATTCTAGACTATACATAGCGAGATAACAGGCCTCGATAGATTTGAACAGACGTAGATAAGTCCAGACTGAAATACATGCTGATATATATATATATATATATATATATATATATATATATATATATATATATATATATATATATATATATATATATATATAATAAACATTTGATAGCCTTCTGATGATAACTGTTTTTTTTATCTATTCATCATTGTCTCTTTGCCGACATCCTAACTAGTTTCATTTGTCTTCCGGAAAAATTTACATCCTGGTGATACGAATGCCACCGATGTGATGGCTGCTACTGATTTTTGATGCAGATCTGCGATGTTGGCTGTTGCTATGTGAGGGCTGCTGCTGGTAAGTTTCTATTTCATATTGTGAAAAATAAATGAGAAAATAAACTCGATCAAATAATTTCATGTTATTTTTCAATTCTTGGTTTTTCTTTTGAATATGTATATATGAATATTGATTGTCTGAGAAAATCATGTTTTATATTTCAGAAAAAATTTAACACAACCATGTTGATTTATGCTTGGGTTGATGCTTATAATTTTTGTCTCTTTACTCTCTTCGTCAATCGACGAAGTGAGTGATGATGCTTTGGGGCTTATAGCCCTTAAGGCTTATCCCATATACCGTTCAACACCAGAACTCATTGAAATAGAAATGCTAATGTCAACAGACACGGACTGCTGACTACCCTCTCTCAATGATTCAGATGATTTAGGTAAAACGGTAATAATTTCAAAACGAAAACCAGACAGCAATGAATCGGCTTTTTTCTTAATTCACAAGAATCAATGTAGATTCTTAAACGTCAAAAAAATAAAAAAAAGAAAAAGAAAAGCTGCTGAGGAATTATATCAATTCTTTGACCAATTGAAGAATACACTGCAACAACAAAGCAAGAAAGACTTTTTTGCTGAGAAATGAATGAGGAAATCGGAAAGTAAAGCGAGCAAGATCTATTCAGAGATAAAGGGTCTCGGAAAAGACTCAGGGAGAAGACATGTGATTTTGCGATACTCTCCTATTAGGTAGGGTATTACGAACCGTCAATCAAAACTGTCACAAAAACCACCAGCATAAGTTTCTTCAGTTTTCAAGTCGGTCTGGTTGACTGATTCTGTATGTATGTATCAGCCGTATAGGTCACATCAATTGAGTAGAGGCTGAAAATTTAAACATTTACCCGTTATTCTCAGTGAAAAAAAAAAACTTCTGTTGTTTTTCTAAAAATTCCTTCAATATGTTTTTTGTTGAGGATAATGTAAGTTAATACAAAAACTTCATTCACGTTTATCTTTTTAAAATCACGCTTTTGATTGATCCATTCCGAACTAATTGATGAGAGAATTGAAAAAAATTTTACCGAATTTTTTAATTAATCGCCCTGACATAACATGGTGGTAAAAATGATTGCCAAATGACTGTTTCAACTAAGCGACTAGCCATTTGATTTATGTTTTCTTTTTCCTCAAAGTTATTGACTGGTAGATTGTTTGGTTCCACACAACAGTTTTTGAGTCACTTGCGTTTGTTTGGAAGGTGAGGTTCGTTAAGTTAATCTTTACCAACTAAAAAGCTCAAGGCAAACCATTAAAAAAGGTCAAACGATTAAAGCATATTAAGAGAATGACTAATAAATCCACATCCTTCGTAGGTAAAATTTTTTTACCTAAATTTTAGGTTAAAAAATTTGCAAAACTAAACAGCATAACCCCATGAAATTTTCTGTGTGTACAGATAAAACCATTGGAAAGATATTGAGCTAATTAATTTTTTGGAAATCGACACCCAAATCGATTCAAAAAGTGAATCCATAAAATGGACATATAGTTTGAGTCCCCTTTTTGTGCCCATTATTTGTTTATAAGGCAGCATTTTTCTGAGACTACGAAAAAACCCTAAAAGATAAAAATTGGTTTATCTTTATGGAGCGTACATACACTAAAATTTTTCAAAAATGGTAGAACAAAATCTGAAAGGCACAAAAATCACTTTTTAGTAACAAACAGATTGAATGGTACCTGATTTCAATCTATGAATTTTAGTAATTCTTCTTTTTCAGCAATTTATGACGCACACTTTGGTGGGATTTTTGTATAGTTCTTTTAACTTCAGAATTTTTCCAAGGACTTGTAAACGACGTTCAGTTGACTATTTTATTGGAAAAGTCTTAAATTTTACGAACAACTGGACGTTGAAACTTATGTATATCGCAAGAGAGAGAGAGAGAGAGAGAGAGAGAGAGAGAGAGAGAGAGAGAGAGAGAGAGAGAGAGAGAGAGAGATCAATGTAATCGAGGACGTACATACTAATGAATGATCATCGAGCCGAGTCATATTGGCACCCAGCTGTTCGCACGAAAAGAAAAAGGCCAAAAATCTGCCAATAAGAATGATGTCTTAGTTTTAGCGATAAGTTGAAAAGCACAACTAATGATTCTAAAAAAAAAACTAATTGCTGTGGCTAATTAACTTAAGAAAACGACATTAAATTAAACTGGTTTTATGGTGTGTTTTATTCAATTAGTCCGCTTGAGAGGTTATTGAGTGCGAAAAATCTATCATTTAAGAAAGAGGTTGCCTCAATGAACAATCTTTCACAGTCCATCGGGGCGTTTTATTAAAGAAAACGTTTTTGGACTAAGAAAAATTTATTTCTCAAACTGATCTGAAAACAAAACCTAGATTGTATTTAATCAGTATTTCGAAAACCTTTTCGAACTGCCGCCCTCTTTCAGAACATACAATTTATTAAGAACCTCCCTTAAGACTATGCCTTGTTGATGGCTATTCTTGGTGCTACAAAAATGAGTCTGAAAGTAATGTCTCCCTATGAGGCTCATCACATGGACTTTCTAAGTTGACTGACCCCAACACACATACACTGGTCAACTCACCGATAACATTGGATGTCTCCCCAAGAATCACCTTCTGTGATGGGGGGCTAAATAGGAACGTGCCAGGTGTATCCAACGAAAGTCGGTGAAAAACGATATATTGAAAATTAAATTTCATCAATAAGGAAGAGAAAAAGATGATTGAATGATTGAAGGGATAATGACAATGTAGTTCCCACGGAAGACCTAGATGGGGTCTTTCGTCCTAATGATAGATGAAATGTCCATTCTCAATGTTACCTTGATGCTGTAACACCAGCTACCATGCACTTGTTTGACAAGTCATTTAGAAATAAATGGAATCAAACCTTATGAATTATCTAATTGGATAGACTTAGAAACCAGATCATTATTATCGCCCAGGAAGCCCATGAAGGATCATACGGAGGATCTATACCAATGAATATAAATTCACGTGGAGCAGTGACAGTGGATATGCATATATTGCAAATGTGCTTAGTAGATTCATGTGAACCACTGGTCTGCAAAGAATATGAACAGTAAAAAGTATAAAGTGTCACTGGGACGACTCTCTTACAATAGGGAAAAATGAAACATTTGATGTTGAGTAAAAAAATATTTTGCCCTTGTAGTGAACTGGATGATTTTAAAATCTAATTTAAATTGAAGGTACGTCTTTAGTTATAATAAACGCATTTTAATGTGATGGACACAAAACGTCAAGAAATGTGTAGCGTTGACTAAAATGAAACCGCAAATGAACTTAAATTTTGAGTCTCACATAAAATCTTCTCTTTACGAAATTGGGACTACAAAGAAAGAAATTGCAACGCTTATTTCAAAACAACGCTCTGCAAACAACAGTTATGTTCGCAAAACTACATTTTGAGATGATATTTAGATACGTAAAAGGTGCCTCGATAATAACTTTTAATAATCTGCTCAGTCAAAGGCTGTCTTCGCTGGGCATTAGGTTCGATATCAAGTGATTCCCTTGTATAACCATGCTACATTGCGAACTACACTATATTGAATTAGGTAACATGGGGGATACCTGTACCAATATATTAAATGATATATTTGTGCAATATATATATATATATATATATATATATATATATATATATATAAATATATATATATATAAATATACACACACACACACACACACACACACACATAATATATATATATATATATATATATATATATATATATATATATATATATATATGAAACCCTCCTCAAAATATGAAATTCTAAAAATTCCATGTTGAGAAAAAAAGAATCTTTTAATGTTGCTCATTTTAACCAAAATACTTTATCGGGTAATTGTGAAACATTCTTTGATCTGTCCCCGAATATAAAAAACTTTTTTTCAGCCCTAGCACCAAATATAATTGAAATTCATTTAGAAATTTTAGATGTATTGTATTGTATACAAAGTTACAAAACGGCATTGTTAATTATGAACGGAATAATATCATCATCCACGCTAAAAACAGCGGTGCACAATTGGGCAATGAATACACAACATAAAAGGAGTGTGGATAAAACATTTATTAAGCTTTCGCCTTTCAGTAGGGCTGTTTAGCTGAATTGGAGCGGCTACGTTATCACTTGCAAGTTCGATTTCTGTAGCAACCCCATTTTTCTTTAATTGTTTATTCTATTTACCCTCCAGAGATCGAGTGGCCCAATCTCCGTGTAACAACAGGAAGTCATTTCAATTAAAGTTTCAAATAATACAACGCATTAATGAATATCCATACATACAGAAAAAAAGTTATAAGGATTTAGAGGCTCAATCGTACGGATGAAAATTTATTGCAAATTTTAATAAATCCCTCTTTGTCTCTCCAATTGAAATAACCTCATCCGAAAATCAGTCTATCCTTATAAAACCAAACATGTGCACATTACCTCGAGCGAACACATTTATTATTGTGAATAGAAAAATAACTTGTTCGCTGCGCTAAAAGCCTCAATTTTCTTCCTTCCACTCAAAAGCATTCTCTCTCCATTTCACTTGAAATCATCAGGATCGACGTTCACGTCATGTTTACGTCATTTCCAGATGGTCAAAAAGTATGTATTCATTGTAGGTTCCTATTATGAAGAGAGCAACCCCATAAATCGACCAATAACAATTTGAAGCGAAAAACACTAATGATAAGACAGCTGGCAGTGAACAGGAAATGCAAAACACAACATCCGCTTGATAACCATGAATCATTTTGCTAAAGAGGATTAAATGCATCCGCTCATTTCTGTAAAGTCACTGTGGAAGATTATTTTTCAACGGACGATTTTTGGTTGAACCACTTTTTTTGAAAACTTCTGACTTTACCCTGTGCCTAAAAAGGTTCTGATAGGATCCAGATAGGATGTACGAATGAGTAAAACTCACATCTATTTTCCGTTTATGGGAAAAAAAATATGGGGTCTGCGTTCGCTCTCATCTCGATAATGATGGTTTCATTCCCATCTTTTTCTATATAATACCAAAAGTCTGATTTTCAGAACACAATTTAGCATGCATATTCAATGATATGAGAGAAAGTTCCAAAGCAAAATGAATACAACCCCACAAGACCGACTAGATTGAATCAATATAGGTTGGTGTATATAGAGAAATAGAAACTGTAGCTACGTAGGTCAGAGGAGTGTTTCGTGAAACAGTCAACGGCGTAGACGATGGAATCATACTTTTAAACCTGCTAGAGTCTGTTTATATACAATTCGTATTAATGCCCTTTGGATCGACATGAATCCATCTTTTCCTTCCCTCTTGTGTGGTTGAGATAGCAGGCAGAACTGATTAGTGAATGTACACTTGTAAGGAACCAGTTACAGACAATGTATATTTACAATATTTTAATTCTTTTTTTTTTCATCAAACTACATTGGGCCCCCGCTATATGAACTAATAGAAGCGGTTGATCTTGTTCGTTAAATGCGGTAGTTGATCCTTGTTCGTTAAATGAGATGTAAAATTAGTAGCTGCATTTTAAAAACATCTTCCAGTGAATCGAAAGGCAGTTCTATTTTCGACCTTACCATACATCGTTCAGTTACAGGATTCTCACCTTGAATGCAACTTTGGTTGTATATCAGAAGTGATAGTGGCTGGATCCACGATAACTACTGTAGCCTTGTGTCAAACTGAGTAAACCTTACTAAATATAAAGTATATTCTACATCAAAATTTCCAATATATATATATATATATATATATATATATATATATATATATCCTAGTTAGACATAAAACACAGTTATTGAGCACACAGTGAATTGAACTCATCACAGTCTTGATAGTCATTCTTAATTGATTGCAAAACTAAGGATTTCATCATATTACAGTATTTCCCCAAATCCCTAGAGATTTCAAGAAATTACAAGTTTCACAATCTTACTGTAACGATGATTCATATATTAAAGATTCTATGACTGCTGGGATAATTATGTCCCGTAGATATCTTTGGAAAATGTACTGGGACATTTCAATTCAGATATTAGGCACTTTAATATTCTTGAATTGGTACTCATTGAATTTTGTTCCACCTTTGGTCATACTTGAAGAAGACAAATTGCTTTTAAAAGAAGTCGTTGACCTAATAATCCATTTTAAATGTAATTCTGATTTTTGATTAAAGTTCTGTGAATTCAGTGGTAGACAAAGCAAATGTCGGATCCTGGCATTCTGTCAGTTTGACGATGCATAAGTATTATTAGTCACCAATAGATTTACTAACAATGGTTAAATGGTGCCAAATACCTGCGGAAATAGACAGATTAATTCTACATTGTCAATCACAAGTTTATTCCTCTGAAGCTACGAATTAAGTAAATAAACAAGGAAATAAATCATATATATATATATATATATATATATATATATATATATATATATATATATGCACATACATGAACACACACACACACACACACATATATATTCTGCCTTCAATACTTTATATTATTCTATGTTTATGTCTTTTTTCTCAACGGCAATATAACAAAACGACGTTAATGGAAGTGTTGATATATATATATATATATATATATATATATATATATATATATATATATATATATATGATAATTATATTGTTTCTATGATAATTATGTTGTTTTTTGAAAGGAATTATGTTTTTTCGACAGGATGTTGCCTAGTAGCAAATCGAATAAATAAATTATCTCTGTACTGGGCTTGATAAATACGCAAACATACAAACATACTTAAACACACACACACACACACACACACACACACACACACACACACACACACACACATATATATATATATATATGTATGTATGTATATATGTATATTGCATTGAAAATAATTAGAGTACGCAGAAGAAAACCTACAGTCAATAAAATCAGAAGTTGAAAATTATTTTAATAAAGGAAATGTCTTGTTAGTCACTTATCAAAAACTGTCAGGTGGCCAACATCTTCCTACAGCATACATTGTTGGAGATGATTGATTAAAAAAGTTGAAACGTGGGTGATCAATGGCTATGTTATGCTTTTTCTCTGTTGATAGAAAGAGATCACTAAAAAGTTTGAATTTCCAGGAAACAAGTATGAACGCTGCCGGTCACAAACTAAAGAACGAATTTAGCACAAATTTACGTTGAAAATTGTACACGTATTGGAGTTTTTTTTCCAAACCGAAATAACTGACATTATGCATACATAATTATGAGTAAATGTTAATAACCTTTTAGCTACATATGTACGGCCAGTTGCCTGGTACTCAGATAGATGGATAGACAGAATGTTTGATTGCTACGTAGAATCACTTGAAAACTGAAGAAAACTCTCTTGATACTTTTGGTGACAGATTCAGTTGACAGTTTCTCAAAATTAAATTTTTCAAAGCAGTAATGATACAAGTTATGTGAGGGTTTATGTTTTATTTAAATTATTGAAACGTGCTAGATTGTCTTGAATTTAACTATAAAAATGTTATACTCCTATACAATAACGTTATTGTAAAAATCCTTAAGTTGATGATAAAAAGATCTATTACAAAATTAGGTAGGTTGTTTTGCAGAGAGGTTTTGTAAAATGCTTCCCTTCAACACTGAAACGGTTGGAATGATTCCACTGAAACGGCGTCCGTAGAATAATGAATATCAAAGCAGATGAAGCCATGAAACATTGAAGTAAGAATATCTTCCTAAAGGCCCTCCCACCAAAGTGCTATACTTAACTCAGCTTAAACAATATAAAGTAAAAAAAAAATGCATTTAACCTCATTTGTATCGACTGTCGGTGTGAATCAAATATTTTTGTAATTGGTGGAGCTTAGAAGACTCGCAGGAGCATGTTGCAAGTTGTTCTTAATCAGTGCTTCAATCAAATTGCAAGCACCATCAATAGGAATTAATTCGGCTTTTAGCTTACGGAAGAACACAAGACAAGACTGGATGCTGGAGGGTCAACCTGAACTCATACTTGTATCCCAATTGATGCAACTATAGTATTGTGCATTCAACAGATTAATAGATGAATAAATGAATATTTTTTTTGTATAAATGAACGTATCTATTTGGAGGAAATAAGCCTCAGAGTATTTGTTGTATATATTTTCGTAGATGTACAGAGCCGCTTGTTGATCTTTTTTTCGTAGTTTCAAATCACAATGGGGAAAGGTTTGATTTACTTCAAGGTGTCAGGTCAAACAAAATGAAGAGAGTTTACTTTATTAGTTGAATGAGGATTGTTCTTATTGTTGATGAAGACTAAAACAGTCTGTATTTTCAAAAAGTCAACTCCAGATATGGTCTTGGACTGAAATTTCGGATCTTTTTTAAATTCACAAAACCAAATAATCACCTTGAACAGGTATCCAATATTGTTATATTGCAAAAGGTCTGATTTGTCATTCAGTTCACACCGTCATGTGACCAACGTCTCTTGGCAGCAAGCTGTATTCCAAAGTGATCAAATTAAAAATTCGAAAACGAAATGATCTATAAACAAACTACTTCTCTGGTTGACGAACTCTGAAACAGTCTTTATTTTCCAAAAAATAAATGTGAATGCTGCTGGACACAAACTAAGAGTTCAATTCACGTTACAAATTGAAGACCCTCTGAAAACCTATTCAGGAAATGAATTGAACGAAATTCTTTCCACACGTAATCAAAAGTAACTGGAGAAGTCAGAACACATGATACATAGAAGTGAGTACACATGATACGTAGAAGTGAGTACACATGATTTATAGTCAGAAAGACATCCAGTCTGCCGGATCAAAATGAAAACTAAATAAACCTATTCTGAAGGTTGGGGTTGACGGTTTCTAATATTTGGATTATTACAGAAGTAGTGATATACGAGACTAGCCTAATAACCCATGTTCTATGGAGGAGCGTTCAATGTTGGCATTTACCAAATTTAGCATAGTCTGAGACAGGACGGCAATAGTGGAGCACTCTGTGAGAAACAAACTCACTATTATAGTAACGGACTATTCCGAGGCTTAGAAGAATTGCCCTTGAAATTCTTTGCTTGGCATATCTGTCAATCAAATTGAAAATAGGCTTACCGTATCCACCAGTGTATAAGTCGACTTTTTGAGCATCAGTTATTTCCTCCAATGGATCATATTAGTCGATTTGGACCCTATGAACTTGGCACTGATGGATGGGATGCTGTAATATGTTCGAGAGTCCAATTATCCGACGAATATTGGACTTTATGGTTGCATATATGGTAATAAATAAGTGTGAGGTATTTGACTTCCAGAAGGACAGGAGGAAATTTATCAATCCGCATAACTAAATAGTTCGGTTTAAAGACCAAGCCTCGTTCTCGCTTCTTCTGCATTCACTAATCAGCAAGGAAGAAAAAAATGCAACCAAGCATCTCATTTTTCGTTGTGCCTTTCTTTTGATCTGAGAAATAAATCCCCAGGTGAGATGTAAATCATCTTTAAGATGAATTGCTTAACCCAGTATTTCGTTCGGGCCTTTCAAGGTGTGACACTGGCGTCCCGGTAGCACCCGGATTTTTCTTTTGAAACGCTGGATATTGATTAAATAAGAATCACTGATTTCCGACGGGAATTGTCTTGACCAGGATTAGGAAATGCAGTAATTCTCTCCATCTGTTTTTAAGCCAATCAAAAGTAGGCGTTTTTCAGAGCACCATCTAGTGTTGCATGACTTATTTATTAAAATTATTGACTGCTCACCAGGAATAAGAAGGTGAAGAAAAACTAGAGGGGTCTGGATGGTTACTCAATAGATACCAGTACGTAACTAATGTATTTTGGCAGCAGGCTGCGTTTGGGACGATCAATTGAAAAGTTGAAAGGAGGGATGATCAATGAATAAACAGAAAGTACACAAACAAATTGACCTATTTAGCATAATATTCATTTTTTTTTTATTTAAACCTGCCCTCGCCCCTGAAAAATATTCGTCGGAGGGGATTTTTACTGACAAAAAATCCCATTTTCCCGGGCATAAGAGGAATTGGTGTTTAAATTCCCTCCAGGACTAGGAGATAGGAATAATTCTGGAAGTCAGATTATAGATGCACTAGTCAAAAACATACATCTTAAAATGCCTAGAAGAATCGATATTGCACACACGTATATATATATATATATATATATATATATATATATATATATATATATATATATATATATATATATATATATACTTACATATATATATATATATATATATATATATACTTACATATATATATATACATATATATATATATATACGTATATATATGTATATATATACATATATATATACATATGTATATATATATATATATATATATACCTTGTAAATATATTAATAATTATAAATAAATTAGATTATTCAATTATTGCTCATATCTATTTTATTCAAATATTACTTCTTAGCATATTGATCTGCATCTTTTATTTATTTATGGTCATTCTTTAGCTTTATGAGCTGACATAAGGAATGTACAAAGGACGATGGCTGGGTTTTCTCGCAGGTCCTTCAGTAAAAGATCTGCCCTACATGTCCCAAGTCGACTACATTGTCTCCCAACGTCTGCACATTTTATTATTGCACCAACGGCTCCACGTGTGCGTTAATGCAATCTTTCATGTGGAAAGCGTGTCATTATTCAGACCGAAAGCTGGAAGTATGATGGTAAATCTTCGAAAGAAAAAGCACCTGAGAGTGTTAATCCCTGGAGAGATGCAAACTTAAAACAGAGTCCATTTACAAAAAATGTAATCCGTTTTATTTTGTTTTGTTACTCTTTTGATGGTGCAACGTCCCCAAACAGATCAGACAGTGCTGTTCTTTGTTCTGTCTATCTTCAAGCCTATTCATTCCTCATTTAGATCATTCAACATACTTTATAACTCACCCATTACTTCTGATGCCATGAAAACGTCATCAGCAAGTCTTGAATGGTTCAAATATTTCCGTCCATGCTTATTCCCATTACCCGCGAATCAGCTATCCGTAAGATGCTTTCGAGGTACGCTGATATCGTACCCCCAATTTAAAAAAATGATTTAAAGACCATTTACGCTACAATAGGTTTCCTCAGTTTTTAAGTCGGTCCGTCTGGTTTGTTGTGCATACAAGTTGCACCAACGTCTATAAAGAGATAAAAAAAATGTAAACTTTTGCTGATTGGTCTAGTTTTTCCTTTTGATTCTGACTTTTTTTGTGATCAAATCAGAGGTGACTTATTCATTGGCTGCTTTTGCAATTTTTTAATTGATCTTCCCAACACACAATGCCACCAAAGGACATTGGTCGAATGATGGTTTCGATTGAATGACTGGGTATTTCTTTTATAATTTCCTGTTGATTGCATTGAAGGTTTTCATGGGGAGTAGAGGAGGTTAGCCTTTAGCTCATGTTATTAGGCGTAGTGAACAGATCGGTCTCTCCCAAGGAAGATTAGCTGGTTCGCCACAGGAAGCTCTCTGTATGATCCAAAGCTATATACAGCACCTTGCATTCTCATACGGTCACCCGTATAAATCCTTGCAAGTCTCAACGTTACTTAACTTGGGTGATCGTACCGGGACCGGAGTGTCCAAAGCGATTTTGCCATAAACAATACAACTTGTGAAGATCCAGCAAACAAGTCAAAAGAATGAAAGGATTTCCTTGCAAGAATGGAGCACATTCCGAATGTGTTTTTGTTGCACGGTCAAGATCTGCTTCTACCCCTATTGCGACTGGAGATTTCTGTTGCACCTTTTGTATTGTATATACGTTAAAAAATCTCTATATTATAAATTAATTTATTTATTAGAACGGAGTAAGCCCTTGCATATTTGGAAGATGAATTCTCAAAGATATGTAAGATTTGTCAGTTTAAATAAATCGATGAAAGAAGTGCCAATCGATCACTTGGTCGTAATTGTGAGTGCTGATTTTATAAGTTTATTCATTTAGCAGAACAAAATAAACCCATGCTTATCTCTTGTCAAACCTATTAGCTCAGTCAGTAAAAGACACGACTACCAATCAGTTAGTTATAATTTCAAATTAATGTAAGGGGATTTTCATTTTTCCCCTAAATTTGGTGAAGATTGTGTTTGTTGTTCATGTTGTCCGTATGGCTCTCGGTAGTCGTCAACATCAGCTGATGAAAGTGCTATAAAAAGAAAAGGAAACATGGCAAAGAGGGAAGTTGCAAAGATATTCGCACAAGACGGCCCGGATGGAATGGACAAGCTCAGTCATTGCAGATGCAACAGCAGTCAGAACCTAAACAAGCTCACGTGATTGCATCCCTATCCCGACTGGGTAATCCAAAATGGAAACTCATGTATATTCAGTAATAGCGCCTCTGATTGATTGCCAAGTTACATCAAAGCGACACAACCGGTTCTCAAGAAAGTCGAATTGGTTGGATACTTGTGGGACAGACCTAATGTGTTAAAGCCCCAAACTCAATTCTCTCTACCAAAACAAACAAGCAAATGAACGAGCCAAAATAAGATGGAATAAAACCTTTTCCTTCGTAAGTTTTATCTGCAGAATAACAAAGCTTACTCTTTCTCCAGACATGTTTGTATATTTGAGAATGAACGAACAGTGCAACATTATTTTCGGCAAATCAGAATAACAAGGTTACAGCAGGTTCAGAATGAAATTTGGTCTTTGACGGAAGGAAAGAACAAAAATGGCGGATAGAAAAGATGGAGTAGGAAACGAAATTTAAAAGTAATTATATAATTACGAAACAAATAAAATGGCGTCAGGCTAAAAATGTTGGCAACTTTCAGGTTTAATAATTGTAAAAAACCACGAGGGAAATCAGGCGAGCATCTAATTATGTCATATGAAATTTGTTATTTTGTACACACACACGTGCGTGCAAGCATTCAAATATATATATATATATATATATATATATATATATATATATATATATATATATATATATATATATATATATATATATATATATGCTCGTTGGAACTCACCATATCAAGTGTGTATAGGTATTTATGTATATTGTTCAGGGATCATTTCAGCTCTATAATTATACTGTAAATAGAACCCCCCCAACCCCAAACACTTTGAAATCCCATCTTCGAAAGCTTTTACTTTAAGATATTCTTCTTTGTCCATCAAGTATTTGTACCCTATTCGGTTGAGTTACACCAATTTTTATCGTAATATGGGGTGCACAGTGACAAACTGAAACAGTTGCTTTATAAATATATATGCATATATATATAATGTTACATATATAAGTATATAACAATATACATATAAGAATATACGTATAAATGTTTATGTATATGTACATAACAACACACACATATATTTATATAATATATGTGTATGTATAACACACACACACACACACACACACACACACACATATATATATATGTATATGTATATATATTGACTCGGTGCAAATCTTTCCTGCCTTTGTTTTCACTAAATCTTTCATTCTCATATAAGTTCATAACATCATAATTCAGTTATCGAAATATTTCCTTGGTTTTCTGTGACTTTATTCAACCTTGTAGCAAAATAGTATATTTTATCATATTTGGTCGATACAAACGTCTCCAGTATTTTTGATTAAATACTTTATCCACATAAGTTCCTGATTCAGTCACAAAGGCATTTCCTAGCTTCAATGACACGATGACCTTAACAGCTAAGTCAAGCTTTGCTTTATGAATATGAAGAGAGATATATACCAGACTAATCCTTGTCTAGTGAGATCGATCGGTGCTTACTGGGTTGCCAGCTACTCTTACCCTGTATCAAGACTAAATTTAGCGAAACAATTTTAGAGGAACGATATTGCATAATGATTTGAATGAACTCTCGTATTTTGTTTAATTGGATTTCATTTTTACATCTTTTTTTTCCTTTGTAGCCTACTCCATGCAACGCTATGCGTGTTCCTAGGTAGTCAGCGTTATTTCCTTATTTATAAAATATATGGAAAATTGCTATCCTTGCTTTCAAATTTTTTTGAAATTTAACTATTTCTAATTGTACCACGATCTAGTTCGCATATTTATTCTTTCATTTGAAGAAAAATCACATTTTTTTCAGAATCAAACAACAGATGAAACTAAATGTATTGACGTTAATGTTAAAAAAAGGGGTTCAAGAGATTTAGAAGTGAACAGTTCATTCAAATATAAAACTGTATTGCAATTCACCTTCAAGATATGATCATGATCTTAGGTATTATATGAACAACATAGAAAATACACTTACACGTATAAAAAATCCAAGATACCTCCTTAGACATGGGCTATTGGTCTTCCATGAGTATTTGTATTCAGCACCATTAGATGCCTTACCCCCTCCCCCTCCCGCAAAAAAAGAGATTTACATTTGTGTCAGTGGTATCCTAGTTCATCTAGGAGTTGGAATATAAAAAATCTAGTATTGGAAAGCCGCCATTTTTAAAAAAATGTTTCTGATGTTTTGTCCTATAAAGTTTCCAAATATATAGAGTTTACCTAATCCACAAAAGTTTTGAGCTAAATTACTCAAGGAACAAGAATATTTGTTGGAATAATAATCTGAACTATCTTCCAATGTACCATTCTAACCAGCTGAATCCTCGCATTGATGAACAAATTATATTTCAGTCGTTCTGTCTCTAGAGACAATGGAACATCTCAACCTGGCTCATACCTGAAGATCCTGGGATGCCTTGCCGACAGAATCAACCAATAAATCCTCGTTGGTGTAGTTCAGAGGAAAGCAGAAGGTGATACAACTATAATCAGCTTCTTTACAAATTGGATGTCAAATCATTTTCTGGTTTGGAATCAGAGTTGTCCTTCTCTTAGACAGGTTAGAGAGCCCAATCTCTCCTGATATTTTACTATAGAGAGGGGGAGAAGAGATGGATTCATGCCTTCCCTTTAACAAGGACAGCCCTATTTGGAGTTTGGACAAGTGCATTTTCCGAGCTGTTACCGATTACACCACTTGCACCTCCTTTAGAATGGATAATATAGATAAATACATAGATGAAAATCAAATCGTGTTTAATTTGATTTCTTTTCAAAAGTGATATTTGTAACTTGTACATTTTTTTACAATCCCAGAAAATTGTTAAATGCACATTAAATGAAAACCATCGTTGTTCCCCTTACTCCCAGTCCAACTCTTAGAAAGATATCAAAGTACCCAATTTTTCCGAGTAAAACCTTTCTACCCTGCAGCTGATACCCCCGTCTCACTCATTCCTCCTTTTAATGAATGATACAAAATCTCCATTCCCTTTGCAATTAGGCAGTTCTTCATCAGCACCCATCAAATTCAGCTGAAAAAGCAGGCACATAAATATGTCCATTTTAAAATGTATCCACGTTGCAAGTCGACTCGCCTGAAAATATATTTCAGGGGATGATTAAAAAACTCGTTTGAAACCTGCGCTAGGGCCCCATTATTACACATAGAAAAGTTAATACGGTTATGCCACTTACCCATGGATCGACTTTTGATGAATCATAAAAGGACAAAAGTGTTACCCGTCATCTGTCACTATTCTGATATTGTGAATATAACTATACAGATCCCCCTATTTATGTTTTGGCAATCTTACGATAAGATGTATTAATCATGAAGGGTGATCAGTTTACTACTTACAAATAATAGAAAACTGATCCCCTACTGCAAATTATTTCTCATTCCATACCATTTTATTCAAATATGTTTCGAGGTTATGTGCGTAAAATATGAAAAGTTCATCTGGTCTAAACATTTAGATATAAAAAAAAATACTGCTTCTGTTGTAGCATTACAAAGCAACATACTCTAAAGTATATATATATATATATATATATATATATATATAATTTATTATCATTGGAAGGATCAGCTTATCATTTAACAACAGTAAGATACGGATTACTAATCATACTGATCCCTCATTTTAAGTACAGAGACTCTGAAAACAGTCTAAAACTTGCTTTCAATACGCTAGAATATTTGGATACATAATGCATTTGTATGAATACTGATAAAATCCATTAAAAGTGCTAGAAATTAAATTCATAACCTTCACTATTTCCAAATAATATTAGATGAACTAAATGAAGCTAACAGAAAATTCGGCCTCCACATTATCTCCAGCAAAACAAATATCACGTACAACAAACATGATGAGGAAAAGACTCAGTGATCGAAATCGAAAACACAGAGTTGAACAAAGTAGACCTCTACATCTGCGTAGGACAGCGAGTCTCCACGAAGTCATCAAAAGAAGAAGAAATCAAGCGAAGTATCCCACCAGGTTGGCAAGCTTTCGGTAGAGGAAGCTCGACTCTCGAGAACACACTGATCCCAGTGGTCCTGATAGGAAAGGTATACAACCAATGTATCTTATGGATAGTCACCTGTAGAGCTCAAAATATGGAACCTGACAAAAAGTTTGACCCTTACACTGAGAACCGTGCAACGTGCACAAATGAAAACCATGCTCAACCTCACCGGGGCATCAAAGTATATTAGAGGAATTATAGGAGTCAAAGATATAATAGAAAGAGTTAAAACACACGAATGGCAATGGGCCGGACATGTTGAAAGAATATCAGATAACCACTTGACATAACGACTTATCATTTGGATCCCCAGAAATCATATGCAAAATTATGGCCGACAGAAAGTAAGATGGTGTGACAGGCTAAATAAATTCAGAAATAATCTTTGGCAACAACGGACGCTAAAGGGCTGCTGCTGCTGATGGTGATAATGAAGTCATTTGACCATATATTTTTTAAAATTTTTATGGAACTATTAGTACATAATAAAGTGTTTGGTTGGTATTAGTAATGAGATCCGGTGGAAAAAATAGTTAGGGTTTATTTTATCATTTCGTTGCTTAGTTGTGCACGCACATAAACACACAGATGATGTGTGCAAAATATAAGTTGTAATCAGTCTAAACACTTAGATTTGAACAAAATTAAATGTGACAATTTTAGTGTTATGAATTAACTGACACTGGTAATGGCTATTTTCTATCGCTTAATAGTCTAATTATGACTGTTCGGCTGTCACGTCAATTTTCTGAGAAATGCACAACGCACTTGTTAACTGTATTTCAAAAACTGAAAGTAAATTATGAAGAAAATATTATAATAAATTATTAGTTTCGCAATCTATCTTTATTCTATTGTAAATTCTTTTACATTGTTGAGGCTTTGTCAAAGTTTACAGTCATTAATCTTTATGTGGAGTGACAAACCTTTCTCCAGTACACAATTCGGGACACTCTCACACACACACACACGCGCGCGCGCAAATACAAAAGCACATACACACGCACACAGGCACACACATATATAAACATAATGATTATAACCGATACTTTGCAAAGAGGTTTGTGTAACAGGTCTGGTCCGTCATTCAATAGAAACCGCCAAAGGACCAGCATGTTGAGTTTGGGGTGATCGATTAAAATTTCCAAAAATTTTTTTTTTTATCATGCCTTTTGAAAAGTCTGAATTAAAAAAAAAACAGAACAGAACAAGTGAAACCACAGCCAGACAGAAATTAGGGACTAATTTAGCATAAAATTACGTTGTAAATTCACCCACACTTTTGAGGGAGAATTCTTGAAACAAACAATCTTTTTCTAAATATAATAAAGAGTAAATGTTTACATTATCAGCCATCAATACACATTGGTGCAGTCTGTATGCTTGATACACACACGCAGAGCCAGCCAGCAAGCCAGTCAGTCAGCCAGCCGAGCCAGTATCTAATATACTTATAGAGTTTCAAATTAATGTGATTCGGAACAAAGATCAATATCAATTCAACAAAATGTGACTGACCAATGAAAAGTTGAAAATAAGAGCAGCATCGAATATCTTGAAAATCATGGAAGTGCGATTGTTATTCGTTAAATCTTTTACGTCGGTCACTTGACGGATTTTATTGATTGATTAAACAGTTTTTATTTAAATCTGTGAGTGATAGTGTGCTTGTATCTACCTATCAAGATATCTATCTATCTCTGATCATATATATCGATCTCTTCTCTTGTCTTTTCGTATTTAACCAGCTATTTTAAGTCAAATCATATCTATCTATCTATCTATCTATCTATCTATCTATCTACTTCAATTAGTCATTATCTGTCTATCTATCTATTTGTATATTTATCTATTCATCTACCTTTCTATCTATTTCAGTCAAATCATCACATATCCATCTTTTTATAAATTTCGGTCAATTCCAATCTCTCCCTCTGCCTCTGCCCCCCTCTCTCTCTCTCTCTCTCTCTCTCTCTCTCTCTATATATATATATATATATATATATATAGACGTATAGATAGATATCAGAAATTCATTATTATAAAATGTCTAAAATATAATTGCCTTTTCTCTCAATATCATGGTCGTCTGCGGTAAATTTTGTTTCGTCCTTGTTTGAGACTTCAAAACGAATTCCTCGCACTGACTCAATCAGCTAAATGGTTATTGTGTAGCCGAGAGGACAGTAACCATCAATCTCTTAAAATGATTCGATTATCAAAGATCAAAGCCGATGCCACCAGCAGATGAAATGATCAATAATGTAACAGGTATAATATATAGAGAGTCCGATCACTTTGAACCGATTTCATCGATACTAAAGCAGAAACAATTTGAAAACGTCAAACCCAATTATCAAATCGATAATGAATAACCTTTAGCGAATTGCACTTATCGTTTTCGATACGAAAAAATAGTTATGGCCAAATCATTCTGGATACAGCGGTTCTCTTGTGATCACTAAAGTTAAGCAACGTCAAGCGTGGTCAGTATTCAGATGGGTAACCGTTCAGGAATATCAAGAGCCGTAACCAGCAGCAGAGAGTTGCCATGCTGGTCATGGCACGTATTGAACATTTCTCTTTTTCAGAAGCCGTCAGCGTTATCTCGAGGGTGGAACTGAAATTTTCTCTTTACTAGCGCTCAGGCATAACACGTTTAAGCTGAACACCCTCGGTCTTCGAGAGGGGGTTGTCAGCTGTCTCTTCACGCGTTTCACACATCAGGAGTTTTCGTCTTGGCTAGTTCTTCAGCGGTTTGCAATAGGTGAATTAAACGTAGAGGAGACAAGGGCCAGATGTGGCATTCTTTCACTATGTGGTTGGGTGGATTCATTACCTCTCCCAAAGGCATTAGTGATAGTCTCAGATTTAAGTCTGTCCAGAAAATATCAAGCAATTTCGATTATCTTGAGAACTAGTTGTGTGGGTCTGAAGTAACTTGGCCACCAATGAACATGCATAGACAGACACTCCCCAGTTTAGTTACTCAGTCGGCAATAAGATGAAATGATCTTGTTTATTGTGTGACCAGCTCTCAATGAGCGTGCGAGTCATTATTCATGCAGAATCTTTTAGCAAATATTACACCACCAGGAATATTAACCCTTGCGACTCCTAGTTCTCCACAAAGAGATTTCATAGCATGAAATAAAGTTAAGGAGAAAGTCTTGAGGTATCTAATGGTAATCCCAAAATTTGACTTTACATGCTGTTTTGAGAAGCGAAAGAGATCATGGGATAAGAATGAGTTTTTTTTTAGTCTTTGGAATTTGACGACGGTAGCATAGCTCAGAATTGGCTATTTTTCGTCAATATTAAATTGCTAGACATTTACCTGGATACGTATATGCAACGTTTCATCACTATTTTCCCATAATCTTCTTGACATTATTGCTTTTTTTTCCTCTGAAACTGAACATTGCAGTTTATTCACAATTATTTTGAAAAAAACATTGCCACCGTGCAAACATCATTTTTTTTCACTAAGATCAAAAACCAAAGCTTGTCTTCTCCGAGACAGTTCATGTCCCACTGATGTCATTATGAAGTTTTTCGCACACGTTTCTGAGCCAGAGCTACATCGATTAACCTTCGATCTGTCTGTGCTACACAGATCAATCATTGCCCCCATCCAGATCACACGAAAAACAAGACGTAGAACAACAAGAGGCGGGTCAGAAATAATTGAGTCATACTTTTATCGCAGACGACATTGTAATAAAAAGAAACAGAACAGGTCTGGTTAGTGACTCGATAGAAATTATCACATGGCCAACGTCTTCTAGCAGCAAGATCAATTTAATAAAATTGGAAGGAAGGGTGATCAACTAATAAGTAAATTCTCTTGCATTTTGTTGGGCAATGATCAATGAAAGAAATTCAGGATTTTCCAAAAATAAACATGAATGTTCCTGGACAGGAATGGTGATCAATTTAGCATGAATTTACATTGCAAATTGATGTCCACATTGAAAACCTCTCTAAAAACAAAAAAAAAACATTCTTGACGATGAGGAGTAAATGTTTGAATTTTTCAGCTTTTTAGCGACATTACTGTGGACTGTACGCGTAATACATGCATAGCCAGCTAAACAGCCGGACCGACTTGAAAGCTAAAGAAACCTATATTGACAGTCTTGATGACAGGTTTGGCTGAGGGTTTTCTAACGAAGAGGGAACGATTGGCTGAGCTGAAAAGTGGCAATTAAAAGGGATTAGAGCAAATGAGAACTGATCTTGTTGGAAGAGATTTCGACAAATATGCATTCATCTCATTCATAACACATGAAAATCTCTCACGACATTCCTATTTGAAATAAATCACATCAGTTGATCTTATCCATTTTTAGTTGTTTGACCTTGACATCAAGCCCGCCTTACATGTTTAACCCGATGAGTACTGCAAATATGTGGGAAACAATTGATACAGGTCTGGTTAGTCACTAGATAGAAACCTTGACGTGGCAAACATCCTTTGGCCACTGTTTGGGATGGTAAATCTATAAATTGGGATATGGGGTGATCAACAAATAAGTTATATCCCTCGACTTTTTGTCGGAACACAAAAAATTTCAAATTTTCAAAAAAACGAATGGGCACAATCTAGCAACCAATTTAGCATGAGATCACATCGTAAAATGAATTCCCAAAAAAACCTAAGCAGGTTGGGATTTACAGAAAAAGATTTTTTAAACATGAATAGTAGTAAACGTTTGAATTTTCAACCTTCTAGCTCCACTGGTGTTACATGTATACGTGATGCAGAGAAACATAGCCAGCCAGTAAGTCAGCTTAAAATTTATTTTGACTGGTTTGTCTATGGGTTTCTGATATTGAGTTCTTACGATATTATGGAAACAGTTGTTGAGAGAATTCCCCAAATAATTTGAGAAATATTTAACAATGATACATCTGAGAGAAAATCAAAAAAGTATCATCCCTCAGACAACTAGCAATACATGGAGGAATTGAACAATAACATGAAATTTGCTTGCAAGCAGAACGCTCCAAAAATCTACCCTTGTACTAAAGCTCTCAATCTCACAACGATTTGAAACAGGGAACCATAAGAATATAATTCTGTTTTTCTGGCTATTACCTATCAATGGAACCACTCCCCTTTTGAACTTTTGATTGTGTGTGAAATTCACTTGAGGTTTCCCTTTCCACGAAATAATGTTGGGTTTGTGTTCGCTTTTACCCTGATCTGATTTCTCTCTATTTCTATATAAAAAAGTTTGATTCGCCCAATCGAATTTAGCATACAGACTCAGAGAGCCAAAGGAAAGTTTTAAAATGAAATATATTCGACTACACCAGGCCAGCAACTAAGGAGACAGATGAAAAGAATACCCTATTGTTGAGAATATGATGCGAATAAAAGACTTTGTGTTATTGCTGGGCTATTTTCCTCTTTTACGCGCTCATTTCTTTTGAAAAAACAAAAACAAAACAAAACGATGTAACGTGTCACGTAGAACGCAAACATGCATTCCAGGATTCAAGATTCTTTTTCATATTCTACCATGTTGATTTGCCCTACAAGGGACAAGTCAGACGCAAGAAGACAGAAAAAAAGAAGACCAGACAATACACGACCGAAACGTCGTGAAAGAAATAACATGATAGACAAGAAAAATAGTACAACTATTGAACATAAAATGATAACTTTTTGTTATCTCTTCAGTGTGGGAAAGAAAACAACAAAAAAGAACTAAAAATCTTTCTTAGTCAAAAAACGTTTAAATGATTAGCCCCAATCTGTTGACTGTAGAAGATCGTTCGATGAGGCAACCTCTTTCTTAAATGATAGATTTTCCGCACTCAATAACCTCTCGGGTGAACTAATTGAATAAAACACATCATAAAACCAGTTTAATTTAACGTCGTTTTCCTAAGTTAATTAGCCACATAAATTAGTTTTTTTTTTAGAATCTGTGGTTGTGCTTTTCAGCTTATCGCTAGAACCAAGTCATCATTCTTACTGGCAGACTTTTGGCTTTTTTTTTTCGTGTGAACAGGTGGGTGCCAATATGACTCGGCTCGGTGATCACTCATCAGTGTGTACGTCCTCATTTATTTTTAAAACAGGTTTCGGCTCTCTTCCATCATCTCTCTTACTCTCACTCTGTCTGACTGTCTCTCTCTCTCTCTATATATAAATATATACATATAATTTCTTAAAAATAATTGCTTTATTTGTATAGGGCTCAATGCATTTATGTAGAGCAATTATATTTATTAGTAAGATTTTTAAACACATCACAGAGTATCACACTGTTTCTCTTTCTGTGGGATTTTTCAAATGTGACTTATTTGCACAATTTCATAAACAGTGAAAAAGTGCAATATTCTGTGATTAGTTGGTAATATCTTATGCAATGAATTATTATAGTAAATCCTGAGTTTTAACATAGATTTTGTCGGAACAAATTTAGTGAAAGGCAACGGCTAAAACGATACGTCATTTTGATGAGTGTCCAACACATCCCTTTGAATGCCAGACAAACATACCATTAAATGCCAGACACACATCCCATTAAAAGCCAAACATATCCTCTAAATGCCAGACGCACATCCCCCTAAATGCCAAACATACACCCTTTGGAATACTAATCACCGATCCCATCAAACGCCAAACACATCCCATTAAATGCCAGATGCACATGTCTTTAAATGCTTGACATACATCCCATCAAACACCAAACACATCCCATTAAATGCCAGACACACATGTCTTTAAATGCTTGACATACATCCCATCAAATGACAAACACATCCCATTTAATGCCAGATGCACATGTCTTTAAATGCCAGATATACATCCTTTAAAATGCCCGACATACATCCCATCAAATGACAAACATATCCCATTTAATGCCAGATACACATGTCTTTAAATGCCAGATATACATCCTTTAAAATGCCCGACATACATCCCATCAAATGACAAACACATCCCATTAAATGCCAGATACACATGTCTTTAAATGCCAGACATACATCCCATCAAATGCCAGACACATCTCATTAAATATCAGACACACATCTTTTAGATGTCAGACACACAGCCCATTGAATGCCAGATACGCATTTCATTAAATACCAGACGCCACCTTTCCAGTCTAACAAAAAACACTGCCACACAAACATTCCTCCCTATTTCGACTTACCTGCTTCTCGCTGTCGCAGATACAAACACCCTCCTACCACTCCTACCAAATAACAAAAATAACAACAAAAGACAAAAACAAAAAACAATCTAATAGCTTTGTTTCCTCATTTCATTCTCGAATATTCAAACAGCGTACATCTTCCCTGCACTCGGTGTCAGTCTTTTTGAGAAAGTTTTTGGTAACCAACAAAATGCATAAAAGCCTCCATGTGATATTGAAACTTTCTCCGAGGTTACAGTTGTTCTTATTTTAATTTTCTCTTCATCTTCCAATTGTCAGATTACCACCATTTAGTCAGATCATGTCACATCAATACTGTACATTGTTTTCAAAACCTTAAAAGATTCTAAGTAAGATAAATCTCTACCTTTAATTGGTACAGAGAAGAATCAATATGATAGATAGAGAGACAGATAGAAATTAGATAATGTTAAATTTTATTCGTTAAAAATGATATTCGTAACTTATACAGTTTTTTGATCTCGGAAAAAATTACGTGTATGTACGCTAAATGGAAAATAAAACAATTTGCGGCTTTCAGAATTTTGTTTTTAAGATTTCAGAGAAACATCAATTTAAAAATTAATAAAAAGTGGGGACTAAAAAGTGTCAATTTTTGGATCAATTCACACTTCATATTTCCGCATAAAACATACTGGGGGGATAATTTTCAAAAACTGAATTTCTAAAAAGTCTCCGATGGTCACAGTGGTATACACAGATATTTTTATTGGGTTATGTTGTATGGCTTTTGCAAATTTTCATCCTATTTTGAGTGAAAAGTTTTTTAAAACCGAATTTCCCCAGAAAATCAGTTGAGATATAATCTAGAGATATCCCAACATAAATTTATAATCAAACTAGGCAATTTCTTACAAACGGGAGAAACAATTTTTGAGTTTTGTACGTATATACAGTCTATTCAGGGCCTACTCAGGCAATGGGCAAAGCCAAAAGTTAAAAAAAGAATTTATTTAAATAAAAATCGACCATCATGAAATAATATAATAAATAACTGTTTCTCTTCCAGTCCATTTTTGAGTGATCTGGCATCTCGTAAATCAAACTTTTGAAAAAGGCTATTTTTCATCAGTTAGAACGGGAGAAAAATAAGAATTAGTGGAGGAAGAACTACCATTAATATCATCTTTATTGATATTTGAAGCTCAAAAACAAATCGACTTTTATTTCCAGAAATGTTCACTTCCGATATTGAATTGGAATAGTTTTTTAATCTCATTTGTTTATCATTTTCTTTCACCTACTTTTATACAATAACAGTTTTACACTATAGCTCTGTGTTTGCCTCAGGATTTACAATAGAGCTTGGTTTAATAATGATGATGATGATGATGATGATGATGATGATGATGATGATGATGATACTGGGCTCCAGGTGAGGATCATACTTATTACAATGGTAATGGTCAGTATCGCAAGCTTGTTAACCATTACTATACTGATTGTGAATGCATGAATCACCTGAATTTACTGAAATGTTTGAAGACTTCACAAAATCCTTGAGAATTCCAGGATATCACTAGTTTTACAATCATCACTAGCACCACCACCGCCATCACCATCATCATCATCATCATCATCATCATCATCATCATCATCATCATCATCATCATCATCATCATCAGTCCACTGCTGGACGAAGTCCTATCTTATATGCTTCCATGATGACCGCAATGATTTTAACCCCCGTCGTATCTTACTTGAGAACCTTCCTATCTCTTTGTGTTTGGTCTTCTATTATTGCCTTTACTGTCCCATGGGTACCAATAGATTAGCCTTTCTCTCAATCTGTTGACATCTGTTCTTGTTAAGTGTCCAGTCCACCAACATCTGCATTTTGATTTTTTTCATAATGTCTTTCACTGTTGTCTTCTCTCTGACCCATGTTCATCTTTTTCTATTTCTAAAAGTTATTCCTAGCCTTGCTCTTTCCATGGCTCTCTGCAGGATTCTAGGTTCGTTCTCATTTCGTTTCATTAACTTCCATGTTTCATAAGTCAGGGTTGCTATTATGCATTATTCTTATACTTTACGTTTTGAGCAAGCCAGCAAGGTGTACTTCAACTGTCTCTATTCGTACCATATTCTTTTTAGTCAATTGTTATGCGTCATCTTATTTTACTTTAATGGTCTCTCTCTAATTTCATCACCTGTCCTAATTAAATTCATTTGCCGATCTGTTTTTAAGCATTACCCTTTATTTTCTATGGCTTTAACGTTGAACATTACTTTTGTCTTTGTTCTGTTGATTTTGAAGCTTACAGTTTAAATATTCTCCGTTGATTCCTATTCACTCTCAGTCAGTTTTCCAAAATACGCTTACATGGCTCGAAGTAAACACTTCAGGTGTAGTGTATCCCCTTGTCTTACTCATTTTTCCGTACCTTTCTTGAATCTTTACGCAAAGTAATTATTACAGTCCATTTTTGTATACTATTATGTTTGGGATTCACGAATATCTATCAGCTTAACAGTTTACTGTATTTCTATTTTTGAAGCCTACAGTATTTTATAATATCCTTCAGTTATTCTTGATGACTTGACCCTGCATTTGATAATTTTGCCATTTCTGTCAATTACTGCAAGCATCTGTTGTTCATCAGTATTATCTGCGGCTCTACCGTGTCTGAAGTCCCCCTTCCTCTTTACCTCTACTATATTCATGTTTTTTCTCCTTTAGTTCTTTCGTTCATTAGATTATCAAGCTGGGGTCTTTAGGTTTCGTCTTCTTTAGTTTTTATTTCCACAGAGTATTCCCCTGCATTATTGTTTACGTTTGTATTGGCTGCAATCTCGGCTGCTTCCTTGATTCTATCGTTCAGGCTATTAATCTTTTCAGGTAGGTATATAAGTAGTTTGACGGTACTCTTTTACTTATATGATGCAATTACTGACTTTGTGTAAAAAGTGTAAAAATAAAGCACATGTTATGATTTTTAAAATAATTCCAAGTCTGCTAAGCGAATGTCATCAGATGAAATCACTGAACACGACCTAACTAATGATGCCGTCCTCTTCCCCCTTTTCTCCATTTATAACTTGCATGAAAGAAAAGATGCTGCCTGAATTCACATGCACACTAACACACAGACACACACAGACACACACACACTTATATATATATATATATCGTATATATCGTATATATATATAAATACATATAAATATGTGTATATATGTATTTATATATAATATATATATATATATATATATATATATATATATATATATATATATATATATATATATATATATATATATATATATGGTACAGATCAGGTTTGCAAAATAGCATAATATAAAGTAATACCTGATATGTGATTGTACGTGTGTATGTATTTAAGCAGCATCTCTTCTTTTAAACAGGTTATAAATATTTATTCTGTTTTCATTTTTAAAGCGGTTGTTTTTTTGAGTTTTTCCAAGGATTTTTCTTATAGCTAGTTCAAATGGATGACAGAAATTTGTAGATTGCATGTTGTATTATCATTATAATCTTCATTCTAGGGACTTTCAGCAATCGATGGTCCTTTTGAAAGTGGGTTCTTATGTCGTTGTGTTTGTCTCAATTTTCAATTATCAACTATAATAATGACACCACGTGTTATTACGTATTTCCAGATGGTAATAAGTTGTTGTTTTATTCAATTTGTTCTGTTAATGGAAGTTATGCTATTGTTCTTTTGACATTTTGGGATGTTGGCGTCTATTTCATTTCAGGTCGTTTTTGTTCAATTCTAATCCTTTTTAAGAAACAGCATCCGAAAAGTCGAAAAACTGAGTAGAAACATAAGAAGACTTATTGCTAGAAATGTATTCAGTTTCCACTCAGTCATATATAAAAGGTTATTTTAGTCAGAATGAATTGACGCAATTGATGATAGTGGGATGTAGATAATTCAATCTGACGATCGTGATCTTAATGTATTTTAAAATTCCTCGGTTAAATACGTTACTAGAAAATCAACTCGAAAATGTTTCCTGACGAACAAGAACTCTTGAAGATGAGATCATAAGTCGGTTTGCATACAGTCTGAGATTAGGAAAAACAGATTTAATATTCACATGGGTAAACACTCAATAGAAGTAACAGGAACTACGAGTCATGTCTGCTGGTATACTTATTGACCCCCCATCGTAAGAATTTTTTTTTGGTTACCTGCGTAAGTAAGCTCTTTGTTTCCAAAAATTAACTGATGCTTAGTATAAAGTAACATTTAAATTCAGTACATTATTATGATACCCTGTATAAAAAAAACTGAGACTACATGTATTATGACACAGTCAAGGAGGTAATAGAATGAAGCTATATGTTAAAATCATAGCTTTACGAAAGCCATTCTAACATAACTGTTTTGTTTTTAATTCCGGGTAAGGTTACATGATAAACAACTAAATTTCAGAACAAGAAAAAAATCACTCATGGTATAATAATATCTAATTCTTTGTAAAACATAGAACTCTTTGAAAATTGAATAGAAATTTGGAAATAATTGACTGAAATGACTTGAAGTTTCAGAAAAATTCGTATTTTATATATTTTGCCTTAAAAGATGTAAAGTTTTCCAAACTATATATATATATATATATATATATATATTGATATAGATTGATAGTTAGATAGATTGATAGATAAAGAGATAGATAGATAGATATAGATCTATATATATATTACTAGGCAAGTAGGCTGTTAGCAGTCTCTTTGTTCATGCTATGTTGGTAATGACCTCTTGTTGCAAACTGAATTCTATTGTTTTTATCATTGATTCATAATCAATTTTTCGTCTATTATTCGAAAATTGTAATTTTGGAGACGTCACCTTTTCTCTGCTAATGTCATGTGTTTCGAAGATAGTATGAAAGTCATACAGAAAACGCGACAAGTCCAGTTAGTCACTCAATAGAAACTATCACTAGACCAATGTCTTTTGGAAGCATGCAGTGTTGGGGATGATAGATTAAAAATGGAAAAGAAGTGATAAATAAATATGTTATTTCTTTTGCGTTTTGTTGAGCCGTGGTCCCTCAAACAGTTCAAATTTTCAAAGACGAGCGTGAATATTGCCGAACACATACTAAGGGACTTATATGTCGAAAGTTTACATTGTTAATTGAACCCTCACCAGAATCCTTTTGAGGGGGATTTTTAATACGCTTAATATAGAGTAAACCTCTATCGGTGGGACTTTTACGTGCGACACGTATATACATATTTACATACATAACCAGCCAGCCAGCCATATTCACTTGAAAACTGAAGAAACCTCTGTTGATAGTTTTGGTGACAGTTTTGATTGATGGTGTCTAAAAAGTACACCGAAGCTGAACGTCAAAAGGCAAAGAAAAAGCATTGAATCACTAACGTTACAAAAGGACTGGCAACAGCGTTTGTATACAAGAACCTGGAGACTGAATATGAAAATAGGTTAGATATTGTGATTAATTATATCCGTTATCACCTTTTTTTTTCTAGCAGACAGAATCAGACGACGAAAGAATTCGGCTTTCTTTAATCATCGATTGCATTTTTGTCTCCATTTTTTATTATTACAATTCACCGCTTCCTTTCCATCTTTTCATGCCAATTTCGTTCTCTCTCGATTCTCTGTTGGAAAAAAAATTTGGTTGCTTCGATAATAATTAACAAAATACTTTTTCCTCCAACCCTATACCACTTTTAAATGGCTCGCCCACCTGTGTTAATTTACCTCACTTAGATTAATTTCTCTTCCTTTCATTTTACCTCTCTTTCTTCATTCAATTATTCATATTCTATCAAGTCACACTTTTTGTTCTTCTGCGTTTAGTATTGTTTCCATCCTTTTTAATGGCGGCCATTTTGCTATCTTCTTATACTGTTCTTATTTATGTTATTTCTGTGGTCATGATTCAGTTTTTTTTACCTTCTCTCCTTTTTTCTTCCTTTCCTTCCCTCCTCTCTTCCTTCCCTCATCTATTCTTTTTCCTTTCTTTTAATATATTTGTTCTTTTATAAACCTCAAATTGAATTCTATTCTTTTCATTTTTCTGATAACTTTATTTTTCTTTTTTTTGAATTCCAGATCTTTCTTACTTTCTTTTTTTTATTATTCCACCTTCTTTTCATTACCCAATTCTCCCCTCTTTTCTTTCTTTTTTTTTTCTTCTTTCTTTCTTCCTTCCATTTTTTTTCCCTTTCCAGCTTCCTTTCACCATTCTCCCACTGTCTTCCTTCTTCCTTTATTACTTTCTTCTTTCCTTCCTTTCATTCTTCTTTCATTCCCACCTCTTTCCTCTCCTCCTTACCCCCTCCACTTTTCCCACCGTCCCTTCCTTCCTCTAACCTTTCTCTCCTCCTTTTCCCCCAAATCTTCCTTCCTCCTTTTCATCTTCCTTCCTTCCATTACTTTCGCTGAATGGTCTCTTAATCTAAATTAATGAATCTATAGATTATAGGTCGCTACTGAGCGATTTCACACACATCAAAATAAAAACAAAAAACAAAAACAAAACAATCTAAATAGATAAACAAAAAGGCAACTGTCATGAGTCTTCATTCTTTCTTCCTTCCCTACGTTCGTCCTTCCCTCTTTCCATCGGTTCCTTCCTTATTCCCTTCCCTCCTCCCTTCCTACCTATATCAAAAAGGCAACTGTTGTATGTTGTTGTCTTCTTTTCCGAAATAGAACTTGATTGGATATCGATCTGAATCTTAACCGATTCCCGGGTCGCATTGCAACAAATCATACCGCCTTCTTTGCCGCATGAGTGTCAAGTGAGAATTCACGTTGGCAAAGATCATTATTTGCTATTTTTTAAGATGACGTACCTCGAAGCAATCTTCCATTCGTGGTTACTATCTTTTTGGTTTTTCATTCTTATTTTTCTTTGTTTACTTTTTCTTTTTTCTTCTTTTCTTTTTCCGCTTCTTCCTTTCTATATTAGTATCTTATCGTTTGTGCTTTCTTATTTTTTTCACCATATATAATTTTCATCTTTCCTTCCATTCTTTCTCACTTTTTTAGTTTTCTTTCCTTCTTCGTGAAATAGTTTCTTCTTAACTGTCTTTTTCTTCTCTCTATACTATTTTTCTTTTCTCCTTTCCTTTCTTCTTTTTTGCTTTTCTTTCTTTCTTTCTTTCTCTTCATATTTTTGCTCTTGGAATTCCCTTTCTTCCCCCTCTTTCCCTAATTATTCTTCCTTATTTTCTACTATTCCATTTCGAAAAAAAAAAATCTTTTCCCGAATTTTCTCTTGCTCGAATGTTCTTATATTTATCATGTTTCTTTCCTTCATTCTTTATTCAGTTTCTTTCTTTCTTTTGATTTTTTCTTCCATCCTTTTTTCCAGTCTTCTTCCGCCAAAAAACGTTCCTTTCTTTGTCCTTCCTTTCTTCCTTGCTTTCACTCTTTCTTCATAATCTTATTATCCTTCCTTTCTTCCACTGATTGTCTTCCTTCCTTTTTCCTTCCTCTCTTCTTACCTCCTTTTCCTCTTTTCTGTCTGTCTTCTTTCATTTTCCCCTTACAGTAACCCTTCCTTCCCTCCTTCCTGCTTTCCTTTCAAGGCGTAGGACAGGGAGCTGAGTTAAAGACCGAGAGACATCCTAATTATCTGTGGTTATTAATTCTAACTCTTGGCAAGAAACTAGCAATTACAGTCAGCTTCAACTTAATCAGTGTCTTATCATCACCAGCAACAACAGCACTGTCACTATCATTATCAGCCTAACCATTTCATAGCATCATTGCCTTGCGGTGTCGTATATATTATTTTACAATCGAGCCAATAATGGTCTTTTTTAGTATAAGCTGAATCACGTGCAAGACTTTCAATTGAGAATGATATGCAGATGTCTCTCTCTGAAACTAGGCCTAGAGTTGAGTTACTTATTGGAAAGAGTCAAGCTCATCGATCTCATTTAAAATGTAACATTAAATTATATCTAACTAGCTGGTCTTGTGGTGTCGTATATTTTATTTTGCAATAGAGTCAATATTGCTTTTTTTTTAGTATGAGCAAAGTCTCGCTCCTGACTGTCGATTGAGATTGATATTCAGATGTTTCTCTGAAAACTGTGCTTATAATCGAGTTTCCTATCTGAAAGTCTGGTATAACGTGCTTTCCTTGTGGTGCAAAAATTCGATAAGAAACTATTTCCATTATGGTACGCGTATGGGTCCAAAGGGAAGCTATTATGTATAAAACAAGTCCGTCAAAGTCACGAGAAAAGTTTTCAAAAAGACAAAGAGTGAAAACAGCATTCAAAAACTAAAGCCAGAAAAATATTTGAACCGAGGAAATTGAAGAGTCAAAATCTGACAGAAGTAGGAACATTAAAAGAAAAATTTTCCCAAAAAACTTCAGGGATTAGCATTGTGTATTTCGAATTCTACTATTGTTCATAGTTAGTAGTTCAGTCATCCATCCAGCGTGAGCACTAATCTGGTAATTCCTCAACAGGTGATAGCCGGGAGAGACTCGTGTCATTTCCCACCAGCCGCGGTTGCTGACTTGATAGATTGTCTATCTTCACCACTGGCCTACCTGGAGCTCATGGGAAATGTGAGGCTTCAGTGTCTTTGCCCTAACTGACTGCTACAATTCTAATTTCCTTCCTGCTGACGCTGTTGATCAAGGTATCTTTGTTTGAAAATTCTACAAATCAGAAATGAAAACTACTTTTAAGCTATTTGTTGGTTTGCTAGGCATGTAAAAACTCTTAGTAAAGTAATATTTCTGTTTGCTCACCTATCTCATTAAAAATGTGATAAAAAATTGCATAAAATTATCAACAAATACCGAAAGTCTATGGCGCTGTGATACAAGGCTACGGGCCGACACGTTTTAATCTTTCTAAACCAAAATTGAGACGAAAAAAAAATCATAAAAAATTCTAAATTCTCCAGGAAACAATTTTTCGTCATCTTTACTCCTTTTAGAATCATATGGTCAATGTAGAGCAAGTCATTTGCTCTTTTGGACCCTTTCCTGCATTCTTTTTAAAAGTCCTTTCCTTTCCATGGAAATATATGTTCTTTCTGCTATCTATTCAGCCAAATTTTTCCACATAAGTAGTAGGCAGGTGATTGGTCTATAGATGCTGGCCTGATTCCTTTTTAGTGTCTTTTTTTTTACCTTTCTACCTCTGGTCATAGTATATCACCTTCATCTAAGCAACTTTAAGTTGGTGGATAAGTCTGTCATGAAGTTTGGTGGCTTCCATTAGATCTCGGTGCTTTCTAGTTGGTTATTTTTCGAAAGGTTTAGTTTTATTTGATACAATTTGTTCTCCTTTATCTATATCTTTGAGTTATTTTTTGACATCATATAACCATTCTGGAAACTTGTGGTGTCTTTTTTTGTATCTGAATACGTCGTTGTAGAAGTTATTCGCCTCTGTAGAGTGTGGCTTATGTCTTTTTTCTCCATTCTTGTCACGGTAAAACTATTTTTGCGGTTACGGAAAGTGTTGTTCTGTGTGTATTGGACAAACCTTTGTTTACATCTTGTAAGTATTGATTCCTTGGCTAGTCTTCTTTGGTGTTTTTCTTCCCATACGTGTCCCATAACCCTGCTGGAGTTCTGTTCATATGCATTGTATTTTTCAGTAACCCTTAGTCTCTTTGTTGTTGTTGTTGTCATCGTCATTGTTGTTGCTGCTGTTGTTGTACTCTTCTTCTTCTTCTTCTTCTTCTTCTTCTTCTTCTTCTTCTTCTTAGTAGTAGTAGTAGTAGTAGTGGTAACAGTAGTAGTAGTAGCAGTAGTATCATATTCATCTTGGGACCATGAAAAGTCTTTGCTCTTATGTGAATGGAGTTATGTATGTATGAATGAGTGGAAAATATTAATTGGTTGCAAACGACATTTTGCTTCAACTGTTTGCATTTGGGATGGTTGTTATCTGCAGCAAAAGAGAAACATTCTTTTTTTTCTTGTTCCTGTTGCTATTTACCTTTTTCCTTGAGGCGAAAACGCAGAAGAAAAAAAGCCAATGAAATATTTTATTTCCTCTAGCGCGAAAGAAAAGTTTAAAAACAAAGCTTCATTCAGGTCTTTTGAGATTCAAGATGGAAACTTGTGTTCACTATCAGAAATGTTCAGAAAATGTAATAAATGAATAGAAAAGAGAATGAGTGAGGACAGAATAGAGAGTGGTGCTGTAAGAGATGTAGAGAGGGGTGTAAGGGGAGAAGGTATAGAGAGAGACGGTGTGTGTTGTAGTAGCGAGAGAAAAAAATGAAATGACAATAAGTTGTAAGAAAGGGGGATGAAATGAATGAAAAAAGTGAGCAAGAAAACCCGTTAGGAAAGATGCAATAGAGAAAGACCATTCCCAATAAAATAATGCTGGGCAGTCAGACCATAAATGCGCAATTTCTTTTTTGTTACGAACTTTATTTTCAAATTTACATCTGAAGCTGAGTGGAAAAAACAAATCTCAGGACATCTAGAAGCATCTAGGTTCTCCAGATACACATCTAAAATCTATGAAGTGTATAACATAATAATAACATAACATAACATAACATTGATAATTAGAAGTGATTTTAATCTCCAACATACATTTTATTAGAATAGTTGTTCATTTTTTGAAAATACGAACCTTATTACATTGAAATAAATAAAATAAAAATATCACTGATTTTTATCAAATATCATTTGATTATCAATTTCTCGCATTTAGATGCAACTGAAATCTTCTAGATTTAGATGGAAAACGTCTAAATTTCCACTGATCAAGGGACCGGTTTTCTGCAACTGATGTTAGGTATGATAGCTTATCTTGGAAAAGGAAAAGGTGAGGATTAGAGCGGTAAAGACAAACGGTGAAAGAAAGAGGAGGCTTTAGAGAAGAAGGGACAGATAATAGACGAGAAAAAAAGAAGGACAATGAATGCAGAGCATAGATAATGAAAAGATTTATGAAGGAATGAAAATGAGACCAAAAGAAAGATAGGGAGAAATAGAGGAGATGAAGCAAATAAAAAGTGAGAGGTAGGAACAGAGAGAAGAATAAAGTCATGAAATGAACTCAAGTGGAACAAGGGGAAAAACAAAAATAGGCAATCCCCAAAGGAAAACAAATAAAAAGAAAAGGAAAGGTTAGAAGACAGGAAGAAAAATTGAAACACGACGATGAAGAAGAAACAAGGAGAAAGAAGAAGAAAAAAGACGATGAAGTAGCAGCAGAAGAAGAAAAAAAGAGGGAATAATTCGTCAGAAGAAAGCAAATCCGATGAAAAACAACAAAAAAATCCAATTATTGAATCGACAATGACATGTCACAGTAGTAGTAGTAGTAGTAATAATAATGATAATAATAATGATAATAATAATGATAATAATAATAGTAAGAAGAAGAAGAAGAAGAAGAAGAAGAAGAAGAAGAAGAAGAAGAAGAAGAAGAACCCATTCTCTCTCCGTTTCTGATGAAAAGCACTTAAATTCTCTGATTTTGATCATCTTAATAACTTTTGATTTTGGATTTTGATTCGAGGATTGGAAAGAACTCAAAAAGACGCTCGCAATATAAATCTGATAACACCGAATTTTGTTTCCTTGAAAGTTATTGAGATTTCGGAAGAAACTTACAAGACAGTGTCAGTCAAAGCAGACAACATCAACATAAGTCTCATTAGGTCTGACTATCTATGTATGTGTTTCGCTTACAAGACACCCCGATGGGGGTTGAGGGATGAGAATTTAGACATTACACCTTATTAGAAAAAGTTAAAATCGACCGAGAATTATACATTGAAAATTGAATTTCAATAAAAGATTTAAAAGAAATTTTTAAAATACATTTTCTAACAAAACATACTTACACAAAAGTATCTAAAAGTACTTGGTTAGTTCATATAGAAATAGTGTGAAAGCCCGGCCGTGTGTAATGAGACCAATATTTTCACTCAATATTAGTAAGCACCATCCTTGAATAACCTTGTCTCGCAACGTCGCTTACCTTATAGCTGTTCTTTTGAGTCTTCCAGATCTCTCAAGGCGGATGGCAAGACTTATTTAGGTAATCATTGATATAGACGATAAAATGAAATGAAGAATATCGCGATTGAATGTCATAGTCAATTGATCTAACCAGTGGATGGAATTAGGAAATAACTCATCATCTTCATTAGTCTTTTAGTGTCCAGACTCCTGCATAGTTCTCAGTTTGATGATCTATCTTTTTGGTTAGGTTCCATGTTTCAGCTCCATAGGTGACTATCTGGGGGACGCATTGGTTATAGGCCATTCTTTTTAGAACAAATCAACGATCAAAATCGACAACGTAGAACCTGAGAAAGTAGACCACTACATCTACCTAGGGCAACGAATCGCCATGAAACCCTCAAAAGAAGAAATCAAATGAAGAATCATTCTAGGATGGCAAGTTTCCGACAGAGCAAGTTTACCCTCCAAGAACAAGGAAATCCTATTGGTCATTAAAATGAAATAACTAATTTGGATGAAATGAAGGGTCGAAGAGTTCCTTAATACGATAGAGATTTGAGGGAGGTAGGTGGTATAACAGGTGGAAAGTTTCCATAAAGACCTCAAGGAAAATAGTCAAAAAGAATCGATATTGACAAATACCTAATCTTAAAAGCCATTTCTAATAATTTTCTCCCTCGGTGGATATATAGGGTTTCATGTTTGATAGGACTTCAAGTCATTCCGGTATTGTGCTTCAATCGATAGGTATTTTATGGAGCGTGTTAGCTTCAGCCTTTGTTGTTCGTCGGAAATCTCACTCTGATGCTCTTTGTCTCCGCCCTTTGGTTCCCGGGCAATCAGTCCAGAGTTTCACAGAAAACAGCCGGAAATGAAAAAAATAATTGATCACTCCTAAAAATATATGAAAGGGTACACGAGAGTAGAGCTTAAAAATTAAACTATTTTTTACGCCCCTGAATTAGATTTAAGAACAACAAAACTATCATTTTGTACTGTGGTTCTTTCTCTCCTTAGAATTTCTTCTTCTTGTCCTGGTTTCTACCCTCATTCACGTCTGAAACGCGGGAGTTCCAACATACTTGACTGACTGAATAAAAATTTTCAAAGTCTTCCTGCTTAAATTCAAACAGTTCTTTGTTCTAAGTCCCTGTTAGTGACGGAAATCCCTATTGAACAAAATGGATTATTTTTCTTTCCTTTCATGCTGCTATATTTGTGCTTACACTAATGAGAGATCAATTGCAGCTTATTGACCCAAAGAAAAAATATTGTTTTTTTACTTTCATGTCCTTTAATCAGGGATTTTTTTAAAAGAGCGAATAAGTAATAGAAAGTTTTCAAAATATTATTTCAGAAGTTAACCAACAAATCCGACTTCAATTCCGGGTAAAATCTTTTTCAAAAGCCGAAAAAATCAAATGAAAGGAATACATGGAAAACATGATAGAACTTCCTGTCGTAGCTCAGGGTTTTGTTTCTAAGAAATGACTAATACACATTTGAAATAAATGAGAACTTGAGGATACGTCTGAATTAGTAGTGCCCAATGTAGCGGTGTTTTGTTTCAACGGAACTGTGAGGTTTCTAAGGGCCATGAGTGGGACCCCACTTCTAGAGCAGGCATTGTAGACATTCCATAAAAATGTACGATTCTGACTGACAAATAGCTATTGTTTTGTTTTATCTGCTTCGAAATTGATTGTTATACTAACTATAAATTTGATGTTGTTTTCTTTTGTAATCACAAGCTACCACTAGTCACTAGAAATCTGTGCTGAGTACTTAACATATCTAAACTCGAGGGGACGTTGGTACGAGACTAGGTGTTCTGGGGGTTGGGTTACAGTACTATATAACCTAAAACTATCACTAACAACCAATCAAATCTCTTGTCGGTATCATAGAACAATAAAACATGTACAAACAAGGTAGCACACAAGAACTCATACTTATGACAACACAATACACAAATAAAAAAAAATCAATTCATAGATAGCTGTAGCATATGAGAGGTAATTGTAAGTTTTGATTTCAATATTTAGGATTATTGTCCTAATATATGAGAAAATAACACTCGATTTAGAAAATCTATGACTGAATACATATGAATATATTGGGAGAAAAAGATTAAGGGAAACATCTCTCAAGCGAAAGAAAGCAATTCTTGGATCTAACCTAAAATTTGATCAGTCATTATTTACCTCCTGGCCCATCATTCCTAAATGTATACTATGAACAGACATATAGCCACGATGTACGGTAGGTAGATGAAAAAATCCTGGATCCGCATCAAAATCAAATTCCTTTCTCCCTTAGCCCAAGGCACACCTTCCTGCAAAATGTCATCGACATTCATTGAGAACTTTTGGAGATAATGTGACAAAAAACCCAGACAAACACAAGTTATTGCACATAACCTTTCCAACTTTGTGGGCAAAAGTAAGAAGTAACCCTTACACTAGCTTCAGTTACCCCTGCTTGGGTGCCTCATGATAATATACGACTTGCTCGTTCATGTTGCGATACATAAAAGAGCACCTCTCACTTTGCCGTACGTTATTTCATCCGTGGCTTCGAAAAAGATTGATTTATACCTTTTCCAAGGACATTTGTGTGGGTCGAAGACAAACTATCCTAGCTGGAGTTTGATCTTTGCTCACCGTGCCTTTACCCGCCTTCCTACCGCAGTTTGCAGAAATGCAAAAAGAGAAAAAAGGAGTGACATTTATTTCTTTCTCTGTAACTTCCAACTTTGTAGGCAAAAGTAAGCATAAGCAGAGTTGAGGACAAACAAACGAACACTCTGTGCATATTTGCTATATTGAGCAACTTGACCGACAGGATAAGCTGAAGGTTAAATGGCCAACATATGAATTTGATGCTTGTGCAACATTGGAGAAGCAATCTCCTAAAAGGTGATAAAAACACCAAGTCGATTTCTCTCCGAACTGATTTAAACCATCCTGACAGATTGAGTTTGATACCAAAACTTAATCACTTCCAATCACATTTTTCTTTCTCAAAGACTTCCCGTCCAGAATCACCAAAAGCGAAATAAACGGACATTTTAATCTTCCTCGAATCATACAACAATCAGTTTTTTTCTCATAAGCAATTTGGGACCGGGCTGAATAGAGCATTGAGCATGGAAATAGTTGAGATTCCCTCAGGGAGGAAAGAGAAATTTTCATATTAGAAAATTGCTTTCTAAGTGGAGAGAAATTGGTTTGGGTTTTTGCTATCTATCATGATTGTATTAATGTTATTTTTAATATTACCATTAATTATGATAATATTAATAAAAAAAGGATTCTCCAGCTGATATAATTTTAATCGGAGAAGTTGCAATAATAATAAAGATAATAATAATAATGATGATGGTGATGATAACAATGAAAAGCAACGTATTTCATTTGTTTTTCTATTTATTTTTCCTCTGTTACGCTAACGGGTGCAACTCTTTTATATTATCATTAGTTTACACGTACCGTCAAAAATGACAGCCTATGTGAAATATATGGATCCACACATTGCATTTTATGACCGTAGATAATAGAGATTCGTATTGTATTCGACTTGAAGAATTGCGTTCTGTTGATGGAGATTTTGTTCTTAGGACTTAGCGTGATAGCAGACTCATGCATATTGTTAGTTATTATATGTGTTGATTGAACAGTTTTTTTTCACATCATCACATGATTATATGTATAATAGAATTTCATGTTCTGGCGACGTACAGGTAAGTATATTACGTCGTGTTAAAGTTGATAGAGCAATGAAAAACTACTCATATACTTTCAATCGTGAATAGAATGCTATTTGTCAATTTTGGGAAGGTAAAAACATTTATATCCGAAAAAATGACATATGTGTATCTATCTATCAATCAATCTATCTATCTATCCATCTATCTATCTATCTATCTGTGTGTATTCGTGTGTTTCTGTTAAAGAAAGAAGATGGATTTATATGACACGTCAAGTGAGCAATTTTATATTCTCATGTCAAAAATGCAATTAGTGGGGAGTTGCTACCCCTGAATTAGGTGAGGATTGTTCTTGTTATTTTCTTACTATTACGGCGGCAAAAGAAAACAAACTTCATCTTTGATTTGGGCAAGAGTTCGAAAGAAAAGATTAATTGTAGAAACGATATCAAACTTGAAGACCCGTCGTCCCTAATGGCAGACCGTATTTTTGAGCAAGTGTAAGCTAATGCAGGTTATGAATATCGTGCAACCCCATTTCTGCAAAAGTGAAACTAGTCAGCTTGCGTTGTTTTCACTGGAAAGCGCAATTTCGTTGAGTAGCAGCTCCTGAGCGACACATGACGTGTCGCTCAGCGCGCAACTTAGACAGATAAACACGATCGTTGCAAGATGCATACAGCTGAACAAACATTGAAGTGTGAATCGGGTCTCCTTGTTGGGAGAAAAAGAACGATGGTGAGAAATTGGCAGAGTCTCTATCGGACCAACTCGAAATGAGTTATCAACCCACAAGTCGCTTTCCCCTATCAGATATAGACGGGATGGAGTCGAGCAGTGGTGGAGGGGATCCGTTGGAGCTCGCCAGGTTTAGATAGAGACGAGCGTCAAAGTTGCGATAAGAAACTTGCTAACGCTCTCACTTTTGAGGTCAGTGTTTATATCATCATCATCATCAGCAGCAGCAGCAGCATAACTTCCATAGTTGGACCTTCTCTGAAATTCAACAGACCTCTCGATAGTGGGCGTCACGGTGCTTTTATCATCTGAACAATCATCATGTCATATAATTTTTCACCGTATGGGTGTTTTTCGCGTATGGGTGTTTATTTGAAATGAAACACAAAATCAGACAGAAAAAGAGAAACCTGCCTGCAACAGGCTCAAAGTCCACTCTTTCCATCTGATTTAAGATGATTGGCATATCTTTTGTATTGTGTATATAATAAACAAAAAAATAACAAAATATATATTTTCAGCATAAATACATTTACTCGTTAAAATGAAATAATCCATCACATATTTCTGACGAAAATTTTCGCAAGATAGTTTAGCTCAGTCGGTTATAGAGTCCCCTACTGATTATGTGATCCTGATTTGAAGTAGGGACATGATATATTATGTATCAGTTTGGTTTAACGTGACCGAACAGATTAGCAGTAAAGAGTATATTTCTTTAAAAAGGTGAGCATTATCATTATTTTTCTCGTTGTTACCCAAGAAAAAAAAAACACCCCCAAACTTGGTCAAATGGAGTGATCTAACGGTTAGCAATACAGAAAATAGAATTCGCCAACTGAGTTCGTACTCTGGTTGAGACACAAATGCTTTTCTACATTTATCAATCTCTCTATGTGAATGAAATTATTTGATCGTTTGATAATTGTTTAACTAATACAGAGCTTTTACAGAATATATATATATATATATATATATATATATATATATATATATATATATATATATATATATATATATATATAAATATATAAACAAGTTCATGTTTCTGCCCTCTCTGGGTCTCACCAGGTAAATCGCCTGAAGAGGCATAAAGAGGGCAGAAACCATATTTGTTTGTGTGGCAAATCAACTTCCTATTATCTGTCCAGCTCTACTCTAAAACAACTGAGGTATAAAGTTGAATTTATCGAGTACTCTATGGAATAAATCACATATCAGACATTGCTTTATATTATATATCATATTATAATGCATGGTGGTAGATTTATGTATTATGGTAAATTTATTCATTTACCATGAAAGCTCTATATTATTCATATATATATATATATATATATATATATATATATATATATGAATAATATAGAGCTTTCATGGTAAATGAATAAACCGTAAGATGTTTCTACTCCACCCTGTAAATCAGTTTAGATCTTTAAATACATTGTTTGAGGTGTGTAATACATAAATCAACCACCATGTAATTGTTTGATTTCATAAATGTTTGAACACAGAACATTCAAGTTTTGCTCATGTATTACAACATCTTTTATTAGAAGCTTTAATGTTGGTTTTTGTAAATCAGCTTGATTTATTAAGCATATTCGATCGACCTATGTCGACAGTTTTGGTTGATGGTTTCTAATATACATACAGAGAGGGTTGGGGAGAGAGCGGGGGGAGAGAGAAAGTGAGGAAAATAAAGGAGACAGGGATGAGGGGAAGTTAGAACCCGAACTCTTTGAACTTGGTGAATGCCATGATGTTCACATCTTATTCCGAACCCCGCTTGAATGACACAGCATAAAAGCGGAAGGGGGATTCCTCCCGAACGAAGCAACGCTTCTAATCTGTACAAGAATGATATTTAATAGGATTTACCAAAGCGTGGAACCGAAGACTTTAAGCTCCAAATGCAAGACAAGACTGACTTGGATGACTCTTTGTTGGGCTCATCCTCCCCCATAGAAAAGTCTTGTTTTGCAAACCTGATCGATTCTTTCAGAAAATCCCCAACATATCCTACAAAGACCTTATCACGAATGGAAGATTGGAAAATCAAGCAAGCTATAGGGTGCTACAAAGACCTCCTACAGTGAAGAGACACAAACTGAAGTGGGCACGTCTCATGATCAACAGGGCTTGAAAATCCTACAAGGAAGGAGAAAGAGATGTAAACAGAGGAAGAGATGCGAGGAAAACTGCAAAGGATAGAGAGGCATAAGATCGAGCAACGCCCTTAGAGAGTTTCGAAGCAGAGAGGGATGTAGAATGATTGTTTCCCAGTCAATTAAATGTTGGCCAAACAAAGAGATTAAATAAAAATTGAAATGAATTAAACAATGGGACGAACGCATATCTTTACCTCACTGAGAATTTGCGACAGAGTTAACACTACAAAATCATTGCTTGCCCTTCTCCTTTACCAAATTTGTGTAATTTTTTATACTTACTGATATTACAGTGCAGTGAGGAATGAATTCACTTGAACAGTAGCTCAAAACTAGACTTCGGGGGGATTCTAGGGTTTCAGGAGGAGATTGAGACAACATATTGACACATTGAAACTAATGGAACCTTGATATTTAAGTAGTATAGTTGAATTACTTATCTTTTTTTCAAAATAATCAAAATAGGTACATATTTGCTAATATAGATAGATTAAAATATTTTCAATATCAAAAACATATCACGTGGAATTCAGTTTCTGTTTCAGATTAGCTTGGAAGTAGGGAAAAACATTCGGATATTTTGTCAAAATGTTGACATGGGCAAAAAGATTGAGAATTATTGCACTAAAAATATTGTCTTTAAGATAAGCTTGCTGACCCTCGCTGTAGAGCAATGATTCCCAACCTTTTTTAGTCCATTTACTCTTAACAAATTTTTGTTGGTGAAATTACACCATCACTATTTCTTTCAGGAATTTGTTTGAAATTCTCACATAACAAACCAACCAACCAACCAAGGGAACAGGACAAAATACTTTTTTCAACATTATTATTCTATGTCAAAATATCAAATAATAATAACAATAACACACAGCAATATTATTTATTGAATAATGATTTTGAAAAATATATGTACAAATCCAGAATCAGCAAATATAAAGGAGTAAATTTTTGCCAGGTTGGGAACCCCCGAGCAAGCATTCATGTACATATTTACTTACCTTAGCAACGTTTGGTATGGGACTGCAAAGGTTGGGTTTGCATGGAGAATCCAGTCCACTACAGAAGTGTTTTCATTTTATGGGGAAATACCATAGTCTTTTGCCGCTACCATCAGCATTAGTAAGGGATAAAACTCTCAAATTATTGTGAAATGGATGATGCATTTAATGATGCCCCGATGAAAATGGATGGTGCATCTAATTGATGTCCCGACAGGACATAAATCTTATCTGAATCTTGTTAGAAGATGTCTTTTAAACATTGTGTGTATTTTCAGTTAACTATTTCCCTCGTTTACACTGTTATTTCTTCCACAACGTGTTGTATTCCCCGGCCTTCTTTGAATGGTTTTTGTTTTTCTTTCTGTCTTCTCCAGTCTGATTCAGCTCCAAATCTTTTATACTTTGGTATCATGTTGTCAAGCAGAATACAAGCAATCTAGTCCCCGCCTCATTTTTAATATTGATTTGCCCTTGAAGAAGACAAATTAGACTGAAGAAAACTGGGAGGGACACCTGAAGAAGGCCGGTGGGTACTCAGCCAAAATGTTGTGAAGGAAGTAAGAGCAAAAGTGAGAAAAATAATGGAACTTCAAACGTACCGAACTTTTTTCTTTTAACTCAAACGTTTGTTTTTTGTTGATCCTTGCTCTGAATTGTCTGGGCAGCATTTATTTAGGCTTCCATGGAAACATCGGCAAACCTAGCTAAAGTAGTTGGTGTACATTTCTAACAGGCAATCTTTCGAAAGGCATAAATCCATTTCTACCAATAGGTCTAGTACAACGTGACGCATATTCCTCTCGAGGAGAACAAAAATAAACCGATTGTCCTGGGTGTCAGGTAAATGATGAGAGCAACAAAGCCATCATTGTATGTTTTCCTTGTTAAAAACGCGAAATTCCGATTGTCTTTTTGTAAATATCGGTAAGAACATCGAGAATTGCCCCCTTTTCAATAAATTCAAAGAATTTCTCATTAGAAACCGTCAACAAAAACTGTCATCATCGGTCACTTGATATTTCCAGTGATGCTGTCTGTTGGGTTGCCTATGTATGTTTGCATCACGCATACAGGCCACGGCAATGGAGCCAGACAACTTTCAAACATTCACCCCTTATCATACCAAGAAAGAATATTTCCATTATGGGTTTTATTTACAATATAATTTCATGCTCAATTGCTCTTTCAGTCTGTATCCATCAGTATCCATCTTTTTTTAAAAATTTGGACATTTTTAGTAACAATCAAAAAGCAAGTGAAGTAACTTATTCATTGATCAGCCTTTTTACCAATTTCTAATTGATCATCCCAACACAGCATGCTGCCAAAAGGCGTTGGTCACTTAGCAGTTTCTTTTGAGTGACTAACCTGGCCTGCTTTTCTCTTCTTACAAGCTGAACCTTTATTTGCATCACGCAACTGGCGCAAGTAGGTAGTTGAAGAAAACAAAGTTATTTTATTGGTTAAAGAAGAAAGGGAAAAAAAGGTGCATTACTACCTGTGATATAGTGTTAAACAATGGCGGATAGAAAAGCTGTATATTGACATCTAGAATCGCCAGGAACTGCAAACACATCAAGAAAAAATGCAAACGGCTATGGTTTTTCTTTGAGGATCGTTGCAGCATTTGTTTCGTCTTTAAAGGTTTTTTTTTATTCACCTTGACAAAAAAAAGAAGAATCTTCCAATCAAATTTTTGGTTGCTATACAAAGAGTAGGTGAGACTTCTTTGGTTTGTCCTTCTAATTTCTTTCAGGTCATCAAAGAAAGAAATGGGGTATGAAGAAAGGGAATGAAAGGAGAGAAAAAACAAGAAAGAGAGAGAGAGACAGAGAGAGAGAGAGAGAGAGACAGACAGACAGAGAGACAGAGAGACAGAGAGAAAGAGAGAGAGAGACAAAGGAGAGTGTGTATGTGAGAGAGAATTATTTGCCAATTAAGAGATCATCTCCGTTCAATACTTCGTGTTTATTGCTTCTGGTTGTATTGCCTGTTTCCAATAGTTGGAACGGGATCTATCAAGTACATAGCTACACATTGAATTTTATATAAGTAATTTATAGAGTCAAACCAATAGCAGAGGCTCTTTATGATTAGAGGCATGTTGGCCAAAGAAATGACAACCGCCGCGAAATTTGATGAGATTTCCGGCTAATGGAGAATCTTGGGAGTTCTGCACAGAATTAGAATATTTTTCTATCATTAAACTTCTGATGCATCGTCAAATAATTCAACTATGTTAATAATAATTGGGAAAGGAAGCCGGCGATAATGAACCAATCAGAATTCAGCTTGGCCTTCACTGTGAAGAATCACACCAGGGTCGCCAAATTACCCATGTTTGGCTAGATTTGGCTGTTTTCCTTCCAATTTAGACTATGGAAATCTACGGCAGGAGAAATCTGGTGGATTTCGAAAAAATAGATATTTTTGGAATTATTGTATCGCTTACTTGGGCAATATTTATTCAGTGGCTTTAAAAACGCTTAATACACTCGCTCAATATAAACAACCCAAGCTGAATGAAAATAAGGGTACGTGTGAAGAGAAAGGAAAGACTTTTGGCCAGCAGAGGACTTATGATGACTGATGATGTATATATATATATATATATATATATATATATATATATATATATATATATATATGGCTTAGCTGTAGAGGCTTAGCCTATATTCCACATAAGAGATTTGCATGGCAGTCACTTCCGGAATAGTATTCTGACTACAGATGGATCTTTCCTTTTGTCGTTTTTTTTGTTTTTATGTTGTTATTGATTTCTAAACTCAGCATTTTGCCACGTCATCAGTACCTGAATTTTCATTTTACTACGTCATCCTCGAGTTACCTACTTAATGATAAAATGGCTGCACAGAGGACCAATGATAAAATACATATTGCATATTATTTTTGTTAGATACATTCATTGTGATCACTCTTTTACTAACTGATTACATTAGACAAAGGATATGGAACATGGAATAGTTTACATTGATTACTATAAAAAATATATCAATTATATAAGCTATAGACATCGTACACATCAAATAATCTTACAAATGAAATGTTTCTTCCCATAATCAAACCAATATTTGAAATAGAACTAATACATGCGTGTTTGATACGTATGTAAAATCTTGTGACCAATGTCTTTATCAGCAAATGGAGTGGAGATTTATAGCTTCTCCGAATCCCCAGCAGTTTTTGTTTTGGTTACCTCTTGGCTCCCAATATGCTTTCCCAGGTACAGGCCTAAGTTTACCACTCTTACACTATGGGTTTTTGGTTCGGAAGGAATTGATTTTTTAAATTCTCAACGAGCGCCAAATCAATATTCATTTCTTTCTAATTTACTTTTTCTCTCAATCTTTCAACTTCACGAAGCTTTGAACACATTTTGGTTTAATAAGTAATGAATGTTAACGAAGACGTTTCATTCTTCATCACAGCATAGTATATATCCACTTCTCAATAGCAGCACACACGCATTCATACACACTCACACATAAATACACACACACATATATACATATATATATATATATATATATGTATATATGTACACCTATCTATCTATCTATCCATCTATATATATATATGTGTGTGTGTGTGTGTGTGTGTGTGTGTATGTGTGTGATATTCCACATCTCAATAGCAGTAAATCTGAGATTAACGACCCTATCCTCGACCAAAATATAAAAAAAGACATACATAAAGATAAATAAAATGATTGGCATTTCAAATTAAAACTTTTATAAAATAAATGACAAATTGTCAGCCATTTTTGTTCGTTTGTCAAGTCCTTCAAACGAGTGCAACAGTTTAATTTCTTTCCATAGAAAGGAACACAATTCGACATTCAAAATGGCTGACGTTTATCGTCTGTCATTTGGCGTTTCTCTGGTTTGAGTTGTTGGCAATAGAATTGACCAGGAAACGCGAAGACATTTATAAAGGAGGAACCCATTGTCGAGGTTTCTTTGTTGCGTTCCTTCTTTCTTACGTGAACTAGGGACAGAGTTTTTACTTAACCCAGCTTATATACTGATTTATATGAAATGTTGTCTTCAACTTTATAGCTTTTATATTCCCTTGTTTTGGTCGCTGTACCGTCTGGTCTTATGAAGATGCTTTTTGTATTCCCAAAAGGTTACCAACTATGACAGACACCTGGAAATGCCAAGAAGATACAACCGACGAAAGGTTGTGACTATAAAAACCAAGATCACGGCACTAGTCCAAGAAAACCAGTGCAACAAAAGTATAACCCACAAAAATGATTTTAGTGGACGTGCTTTTCCTCTGAGCTATCCCTCAAACTTCATTTTCATAAAAATGGAAGTTTGCAGATAGAAAATTTGAATTTAAATAGAAGCATTTCTTAATCGAAATTTTTCGGTAAAAAAGGAGGAAAAAAGAATGACTAGTCGGATAAAGAAAAATCGTGATTGAAAAATTGAGACCTGATCGATAAACTGCCGCGGAAAGTAAAAATACAACGTCAATTATATACATATATATATATATATATATATATATATATATATATATATACACGCACACACACACACACATATATATATATATAAATATGTATACACGCACACACACACACACATATATATATGTGTGTGTGTGTGTGTGTGTATATAATTGACACACGATCGATCTAAAATTGATACACAGTTTTATTTTCCTGATGTCTATAAATCATTTGTTGGCTGAACTGAATATCGCTTAGCGAAACCCCTGATTTTAATCTCAATGTGCAAAAAACAGGTCTTATCAGTCACTCGGTAAAAACCATCTAGTAACCACAACATCTTTTTGCAACATGCTGTTTCATGGGTGATCAATCAAAACAAGGGATGAGCAATAAATGATTAACTGCTCGCCATTAATTGAGCCGTGGTCACTAAAAGAGTCTGAATTAACAAAACAAACCAAACATAACTTAAAGGGTGTCAATTTAGCATAAACGTACATTGTAAATTGAAACGAGCCACTGAAAAACAATCTAGTGAGATAATTAAAAAAACAACAGAAGAGGTTCTTTTAAGACATATCGAGGAATAGATGTTGAAATTTTCAGCCCTCTAACTCCATTGGTGCAGCCCATACTCAAGATAGGTAGCCAGTCAGCCAGCCAGCAGGACCAGCTTAAAAACTGAAGAAATCAATTCTGACAGTTTTGGTTGAAGGTTTCCAAAAAGAAGGAGAAAAATTAGAAAAGAAAAAGTACAAGCAAACCTTGATTATTGCAGTTAAGTTTTTTTTGCTCTATGAGGGGATGGGGATGGCTAGTCCGGAAAGGTTTGCGAAATACTGGGTTTAGTACGAAACACTAAAAATGCTAATCTGCCACCTGAGCCACGGAGAAGATTTCGGTTTATTCTTTAGCGTAAAGAATGGAAGTCAGAAAAAAGGCATTTGATATTAAAATAGAATTTTTTTCTCTGCTTCACAAACTTGAATCAAAATCGATATAGCAATTACTTGATGCAAATTTATTAATTGCGTGTGTATGTGTACGTATGCTTGTGTGTGTATGTGTGAGTGTGCAGGTGTGTGTATATGTTTGTGTGCCCAAATAGTCGATTACTTATATACACTTTTGATTCACCTGGAGATTGTAAAAGTATCAACTACTAATAGCGATTTTCTTGAACAGACAGAATACGTAATATAAATCTCTCTCTTTCTTCCTCATTCTCTCTCTCTCTCTCTCTCTCTCTCTCTCTCTCTCTCTCTATCTCTCTCTCTAATCATACACATATGTATGTGTGTGTGTGTGTGTAATCTTTTAGAATACCGTTGGCTTTCTATAAAAATGAATTTATATCAAAATATTTCAAATGCTGAAGATAAACATTTTTCAGTATTTTCGTGATATACTCTAAAAATCTGTTCCTGTTTCTTGATACAAACGGAAAGATACGGCAAATTTTCAAGAGTCGTTTGAACTGATGCGGAATATAAATTAAGACATCTTTGAGATTAGATCTAGATTCAGCGACATCAAAAAATTCTTCAATCTTGAATGAAAACCGAAATCATTCTTTCATTTAGCTGAAGGTCGGTGAAGGAGGTTAGAAATTAAAAAAAAGTGATGACTGAAAAATAGTACAAAGAATTTATACAGGCGTGGTTAGTCACTCAATAGAAATCATCACGTGACCAACATCTTTTGGCAAGTATGAAGTCTTGGTCGTGAGCAACTGAAAAAAATGGGAAAAGGTGCGATCAATGAACAGATTACTTCTCTTGCATTTTGTTGGATGGTGATCATTGAATATCCAAATTTTAAAAAGCGAAAGTGAATACTGCCGGGCTCAGACTATAGGTTCAATTGAGCATAAACTTACATCATAAGTTGACCTCCCCTCCGCTAAAAACAACTTAAGGGGGATTCTCGAAGAGCAAAAAAAAAATTCTGTCAGCTCTCTTGCTCCGTTGGTGCAGCTCATACGTGTGAAACATGGATCGAAAGAGAATCAGCCATTTATTAAATGTTTAAGTTTTGTCCCTGCATTTAGAATTTTGGTCTATTTGATGTTGGAACATTGTCGTTTGGTGTATTGAGAAGGTTTTCAACAATCAACACAATTTGTAGGAACGCGTTTTTCCAATTGGTCCTGTTTTTTCTTGAGAGTTTCTGATTTTTCAGCGTCTTGGTGGACAATTACATTATTTTAATTTCATCATAGTGAGTCGTCTGTTGATTATTGCATAAACATGAAATTAACAGTAAATCAACCAACTAGAAACAACCACGACAAGTCTTCAGAAAATGACAGAGATAGTTGAAAAAATTAATTTTTGTAGAAACCAGGTTTGCCTAATTAATTTTATAAAAATCCAACACAAATGTACAAAATATTGGTGAAAATCAGACTGCAAAAAAAAGTATATACATGTGTGTGTGTGTGTGTGTGTGTATGTGTGCTTGTATTAGAGGAAATTTTTTAAACGTTGTTCCAGAAAGCCAGATTATTTTTGAAAAATACAAGATGTATTGAAAATCAAGCCCCTCCAAAGTTTTTTTTCAATTTTAAAACGATACTACGAAAACACAAAGAAAATGAAAAAAAATTCCCAACGTGAAAATAATAAAGGTAAGCCGTACGTCCGTACAAATGGCGGGAAAATGACCATTTAAGTAATACAGTTACATTGTAAGTATGAGCCCACCTAAAAGCCTTAAAAAATCAACTTTTTCAATACTTATAAATACTCTGAAGAAAAAAAGGTGTCGTGACCCGGTAGTAAATAACTTACTTGCCAGTTTTTCTTATATATTTCGAATGACAGGACTCGTCTCGTTCAGTGGTACGCAATTTTTTTATTAGCTTACGTGAATCAATCAGTAAATCTGTTAGACCAGTTGAGTAATACTTTTTAAAACTAATCTTGATGAAAAGTCTGATTAGATTCGTAGGGTTCTGGGTGACCTTTACGGATAATAATTTGTTTAGTTCAAAATTTTCATTATATTCCTAAAGGTCGAAAATTTTGCTCAAGTACTGACGTAAAAAGAATTTGTGTTCATAGCCTTCGGTTCCGGAAATCAGTAGGGATGGGACAATTTTGGATATCCGATCTTTATAAATTCTAATCAGATTAGGGATTCGAATCATCCATCTTCCGAGATGAACCCTTGAACCAACTGCGCCACGGAGACATACATGCTAACAATGCAATTTTTTTATTTTATTATAAATCATTTCTGCCTTACTTTTAAAATCTTTTTCGGGTTTAACAAAAAAATTCTTGTTATGTGTTTACAAATTGAAAATTCTTTGCCTTTTTTTTCCAGAAAAAAACCCCATTAAATCAAGAACATGGAAAGATTGGTGTTATTCATTTCTAAAGGTCAGGCATGCATTGCTATATATCAAATTTGAAGTGAAAGTGCTCTGAAAATGTGTATTCCGCATTTTTCAGAGCAAATTTTGTGACTTGGTGTTGCTAAAAATGTTACCTATTGTAAAGGTCTCTACAAGATGATATAAAGATAAATGAATAAAAAAGATTTTAACAAACTGATGTCGTTTGGCCGATTCCAGCGCTGATCTGAACACAAAATACAGTCAAAAGTAATTGAAAAAAATAGTCTTAGTATTCGCTTTTAATACAATAAGTTTCTTTGGGTAACAGGCGTGGATGGATGTGGCCAGTGACACCAGAGAGCGCAGGAGGATCTCCCAAACGTTCAGCAGTAGATATCCTATCAGAAGATAATGATCGCCGTCCTCGGACGAACAAATTCCTGGCGAGTGCAGATCACCAGATACCAAAACAGCTCCATTGTACCCAACCATCATCCTGAGCACTACTCTTTCCATCTGTTTTACCCTATGCCAATGAAAACTTGTCTATATTTTTTATGAAACTGCATCCTGTCTTCGTTCTTGAATTATTTGAAGTCCAGTGTCTACATAACAAAACTATAAAAAAATTTTCTGCTGAACTAAACACTTTTTGCTGTCCAACTGTTCATAAACATGAATATACAGTACTTGTCATAAGTATTTGAAGAGAAAAACAGACTTTCTGTCCATAATTTATTCGTTTTGAGAGTTAAAAACACGACCATTACGCAAGAAGAACCAAATTGAATCTCAATCAACATAAGGCATGCATTTAGTCATCTGTTGTATTTGTGAATGCTAACTTTCTGAAAAATAGTTTCACATAATTGTTCTATAAAAAACAAGTTTTTCTATCCTTCTAAAATCGATAAACGACGGTTTGTTTATATAAAAGTTAACGCTCATAATTATTTGGACAAGCACAAAATTTGTATTTTATTGCCTGAAATTTGCTGGGATCATCAAGGATTATGAGCAGGGTGTGTGCAACTATTAATTTGGCCACTCCCCCAAATAGCAATGTTAATTCGCCTCTTCAATCTTTTTCTTTGACTCTGGAGAATCTTTTAGAAGGATAGATAGGATACTACTTTGAATAAAGAAGGAATGAAAATTCTCAGCCAGGGAGCATACTATATATTCAGATTTACTCAGTTTAGCAGAGTCTGATAAAAGGACATCCAAAACAGGAGTAAGAGAGAGTATATCGCTCACGAACTCTTACTCTCTGTGTGTTGCCTATTAATGTGCATATAAGGTTTATAGGCCGATGTACATAGTTACCATGATTGAATATCGCATTGACAATTACTCTATGGTAACGTGCAGTATCTATCGTAGTCAGTTCACAAATATCGATCTATGTATCATAGCATATTCTTATTTATCTATTTACTGTCCTCAGCTTGTTCACATCTATCTATATCTACCATGCATCTTATCTATCTAATTATGAAGAGCTAAACAGGGATTTGCCCCTACATATGAAATAGAGCACTTTGGTAGATGGGGAATTGTGTGTAAGTGAATATACCACTTAACTCAGTCCTACAGACAGTCATGTTCTGCGTTGGGCAGGGTTAAAATGTGTGTCTGAAGCGAAGGTTTTGATCTTACCTCACTGTACTGGAAAGGATATTGAATAGTCTATAGACACACTGAAGAGTTGTAATAGAAGGAAACGGCTGTCTATTGATGACACAATCATCATATATGTATATATTTGTATATGCTTTTAATGATGCATATGTTATTCTTCTTGGGAGTATATATGTATTTATATGAAATGTGAACAATAGGAAGTGAGACAGACTCAGGAGTGAAAGTGTATGACAGCAAAGTTTATCTATCCGTAAATGTTTTCATCGATTAGCTAAAGATGTTTCGGGAGATATTCCCATATATATATATATATATATATATATATATATATATATATATATATATATATATATATATATATATATATATATATATATATATATATATATATATATATATAATTGTCATCTACAAACAGCTCTTCAGTGTGGCTAAAGACTAGGTATCCCTTCTAGTACCGCTATATATGTACATTAAAAAAAAATGGAGTTGATGCCGGAAACGAACCTGCGACTAACAAAGCAACTGCCCTAATGTAGTGTTGCTCTTAAAAAAAGAACTGAACAGCTACCAGTCATACATAGGCCCAAATAACAGTCTGAATCCGAAATTCTTGTCTTGCTTATTATTCACGGTCTATATCTGCTCGATTTGTTTCTTTCAACACAACAATTATGTTATTGAGGCGTAAGATTCTATATGACATAGCAATTTTTGATCATTCTATCGAATCATATATTTCTCAATAACATAAGTTGTTTTCTGAAAATTAGTTCTCAATAGTATAAATATATATATATATATATATATATATATATATATATATATATATATATATATATATATATATATATATATATATTCTTCCAACTCAGGAATGGAGCAATCTCATGGATGAGGAACTGTGCATAAGTAAATATATCGCTTAAATTCGGTTCTACTGATGGTCCAAATCTACGTTGGGCAGGTGAAAAATGTGTGCTTCTGGGTCTGAAGCAAAGGTTTCGATCCTATCTCGTGGTACTGGATGGGATATTGGATAGTCTATAGCCACAAGGAAGAGTTGTGATATACAATCATTAATTATATATATATATATATAAAGAAGATCACACACACACACACACATATATATATATATATATAGCCATAAGAATATATATATATATATATATATATATATATATATTTATACATACCCATATCCTAAAAAAATCGTGTGTATATATATATATATATATATTTATATATATATTTTTTCTCAAAATATATTAGTGCTTCTGAAGCTAACTTACTTATTTTCTCCATTAAAATAATTCAATACCAGAGTTGAAAGCTCACACATATATAATTGATCTTTCCTTGAAAAAATAGATTGTATATTTTCCAACGTTTTCTCTCTTTTTTCAACGGTTCAACTAACTTATTGCCCAGACGTATAAATAATATTGGATTTCCAACAAAGAACGGAGGAGTGGGGGGCAAAAAAATCAGTCACAATAATAAATTACACACAACCTGAATATTATTTTCGATTGAGTTCCGCCAACGTACAATAAATTAACGTAAGTGCATAATGAGTAACTCTTGTGTAAAGAGAGTAACGATGAAGAGGTACTTTTGGTTGAGCGTCGATTCGTGCGATGATACCAGTCAGCCAACCATCACAGTATTCGGAACATCATTCGTATCAGGGACCGTCAACAAAAACTGTCATTCTAACTTCGTTGCGAAAGACTGCCGAAGTAGGACTAGTAAAGATATCACGAGAACTGGAGGGACATCATCTTCTGTTAATAATGACACAGGACTCCAGCAACTCGTTAGAAATATTTTGCGTTTTTCCATTTCTTATATTTCCGAATTGTTTGGAAGACCTGGTACTGTCAACATTGGTAGATGAATCAATAATCAAACATCTGTCAAATGATCAACACAACAAGAGACATTCGACAAACAACGTTTGACTTGCAAGACATTCAACAGCAAAATAAAATTCAGAAAAAAACCCAACTTGACCAGTACTCACAAATATACCAATTAGAAGTAATATGCAAAACAAAAAAGAGGAATTAAAAATAAATAGACCAGTAGACATTACGAGAGCTGGTTGGACGTTGTCTTCTATCGATGACAATGTGGGACTCCACTAACTTGAAATGTCATCAAAACCGTCAGCATGGGTTTATGAGTTTCAAAATTAGTCCATCTGGCTGTAAATAAAGTGCTTGTACAGACGTCATCAATGGAGCCAAAGGACTAAATATTTTCAATCATATTTCTAATATCCGGAGAAAAAAAAACACTTACTTTTTGCAGAGAAAGTTGTCCAGGGGGATAATTTACAATATAAGTTCATGCTATATTATGTGAGTTCATGCGTGTTTGGAAGCGTCAATTTTCATTATTTTGATTTAGCTCTTCTTTAGAGATCACTTCCTGACAACAGACGATAGAAATAATGTATTAAATGACTGCCTCCTTTTTCAATTTCAATTGATCGCCCCCAACAAAGTATACTGCCAAAAGACGTTGGTCATGCCAAAGTTTCTTTTGTGTGACTAACAAGAGTTGTTTGGAGAGGCATTCATATTTCCCCTTGAGTTGAAATAAATGTTTTAACAATTACTCTCAGAAAATATTCATTTGAGAAAAGATAAAACAACGCACTGACACAGACACAGACATATATATATATATATATATATATATATATATATATATATATATATATATATATATATATATATATATGTACAATTTACGCTTGCAATTCTGCCTTTTCCTTGCTCGCGTATCTCATTTTGTAGGTTGGAAATCATAGATTTGTTTGCTTGGAGAAAAAACGAGATTACTGACACTATGAAAACGAGTTTTTCCCAGGAATTATTGGAGTCAGTGACCTCCCTTGTCTGCTAGCCGACACGTGGCTACCTCGAAATCAAACAGGGAACCCTACCTTTTCCAAGGCAAATTGAAAAATAGAAAAACAAATAAAAAATACGATGATTAAATTAAGTACGGCAACCACACAGAACAGTACGGCAATGATATTGAAAAAAAAAAAAGCGATCAAATTTGAGTAGACACCATGCAAATTAAAAAAAAAAAGCACCGTTGATTAGAAATTACCGCAATGATTGAGTTCAGTTTTCTTTTCAATTTGATTGTCGTATTTTCAAATTTGGTCGCTTTTGTTTTTAATTTGTTCACCGTATTCAAAGATTTGGTTGCCGTAGTTTTTGTTTTAAAATTTGCCTGAGAACAGGTATATAAAGCATCAGAAACAGCGTACTTTTGTCGAAGCCGTACACTGAGGATAGACTGATTGAAGATGAACAAATATAAAAAAGCAAAGGAGATAACACAATTCTCGTACTTTTTACAAACATTAGGTTACTTACCCTGAAAATTTAGATTTAGTTATTATAGCAACTATAATTATTATTCTGTGGGGGAAGAGGTTCACATCTCTTTTCTCACGGAATAATAGATATCAATTAATGACAGCGTTGGATCGGCTCCTAAATTCAAGCCCTTCTTCTATTGCCTGTGCCGTAGCCCTACAGGAAATTCCATCGAAATTCATTGGGAACTTAAAGAGATATCCCGTAGAGAGAATGATGGACAGAAGGATGCACAGACGGAAGGAAGGAAGGACACGTGTGGATGCATATACATCTTCCAATTTTGTTGGTAGAGGTGATTATGTTTGTGAATCTTTCTACCATATATGTATATGATAAGAGCTGTGTATGCCATATTTATAGTATCATCAGCGGTCCCTCTTTATTCCTACCCTCTTTCTGAGCTAGCAAACTTTTCTCCTTTTCTTTTCCTACCGTCTCATTAAATTACCTAACTTTTCTCGCCACTAACTTCCAACCCCCTTATAAAATTATCTAACTTGACGTCTTCCTTTCTCCCTCCCAATGCTCTTATCAAACTACCTGAATTTCCGTTCTCTCCTCTCTCTACTTATCGTCATAATAAACTACCAAACTTTATTTTCTTCCCTCTCCCATCTTGCTGTGTCTGTCACACATAGTATAAGCAGCCATTAGCCTGGGCCAGTTGTTGCACACTTATGATAACCGTCAGTAATTTCTAAAATCTAAAACCGAATTCAATTGATTCCAGCTAATTGGGCTACCGGTTGATCAGGACAATTTTTCATTTGAGCCGAATATTGGAAACCAAGACCATCTAGTATATTCTATATATTTTCTGTCGTTCATTTTGGCTGCCTAGCCGTGTAATTGGACCAAGGGTAACAAAAAAGTGCAATTTTTTAGTTGGTCAACGCTCACCACTTAATCTACCTCAATCAGGCAGTATCCACCGTGTATCAATTGTGAACAGCTATTTAGAGTATATGTGCAATTACATGTGTCATTTAGTGTATGGAAAATTGGCATGCATCGATAACAGCTTACCATGTCACGGTAGGAAGGAAGAACACGGAGAGGCAATTGTTAAAAGAAATGCGGTAAATCATCAAAAGAATTATCAGAACACCAGGAAGATAAGGATGGCGCACCCGGATATGAACAAGTGACTAAACCAGGAAGCAACAATGTATGTAGACCAATTATGATGTTACTAATTTTCTCTGTGCCGTCAAGAATGACGGCATATATGAAATATATGGATGTACATATGGCATTTTATATACATGGATAAGAGAGATTTGGATTACAGCGAGCTTGGAGAACAGTGTTCTGTTAACCATAAGCGGATTCTTATTGTCAAACTTCAGCTATTGAGTTTTGACTTCATTTTTCTATGTAGCAACAATGGAGGATGACAATGACGAGACCAAAAACAATGATGTCATGCATAAATAATAGTAAGACTGTGATGTACACAAAAGCAAATGACGAATGCACTCTCTCAAACTCAACTCGGGTCCTGTTGTTATGTTGAAGTTTGCAAGTCTCATTTAGATGAACTACTGATAAAGGAGTTGAAATAGAACACGCAGTTTTGGAATAATATTGTATAGAGGAATAAATTCTGTTTTGTTTGATTGTATTGAAGCAAAGAAGTTCATTCTAACGCAGCCAAGCTTGTTTTTTTTTCAGTTCTTGTTTCTATTACATATATACTTAAGTATAATTCTTTAAATTCAGCATTTTTGCAAAGTCATCATTACATGGAATTCTAATTTTACTACGTGATCATTAATGATAATATAGATGATTTGCGTCTCTTAGCGTGACATAGATAAATGAATAGATAAACAAATAAATAAGCATACACAGCGTATTATTGTGGATGGACTTTATGTTTAAAGGGAATGTATACAGTACAAAATTCTCATTGGATAGCTAAACTGATTTAGTTCATATGTAGTGATTTAGGAGACTACGGCGCACTACACCCGATAGCTTCTTCAAACATAAGTGACTATCAGTATCTATGGTATCATTTTTAAATGATCAATTTTCGTTTCAAAATCCCTATTCCCCAAAACTCTAACTGATGACTTTACCAAGGGCCCAGTAGATCCAAAATATGTGAGAACAATTCTCAACGGGTTTTTCCTTATTTCCGGCGTTTCAGAACTTTCGTGGTTTAATTTTTAATACAAGTAGTAAATTCGTATATTTTAGTCCACCTTTTTTCGGAAGAATTTAGTTTTTGAAGATTTTTTGTCTCAATTTTGGATCAAAAAAATTCAAAATGAGTCGAAAATAGGTAACTCAATTCTAAGCACAGTTCCAGAGAGACACATTTGCATAGCAGACATGCGCAAACGCCTGCTTATACTACAAAAAACAAAAAACAAAGAAAACAATAATGACTCTATTGTAAAATAACATATGCGACACTGCTAAGCCAACCACTGTTATCAAATCTATAATATTAAGAAAGATATTGTTTTCATGGTTTGTCAGAAGATTTTTTAGATTCTTTTAACTTTTGGGGGGTTCTGTGAAAAAGATGTTTTGTATTTTGACAGATCAGATATTTTGCATGTGTATTGTCTGTATGTTGCTTTACAAAACAGGACTATCGACCTAATTAAACCAAATTTCCCTATCCCCAATCTTAATTAACTTTTGTGCATTTGTTGATTCCTATTCCCGCTGTGTAAAATCGAGATAACTCTTGTTAGCTCCGAATGAACCAACGATGATCTTGACAAAAATTTGAAGAACTTGATGTTAAAAGGGGTGTAAAACTAAAATAAAAAAAAACCCCTCAGGATCATAGTCAATTATTGAACAATCGTAGCGTCAAAATCTAAATTTATGTAAAAATATTCTATGGAAGAATAAATATGGCCAGAATGAATTCTATTTGTGACATCACCACTGTTCTTCACGGGACGAAATTTGAAATATGGTCAAACACATTCAGAAACATCTATATTCTGCAGAATCTATATGTTATCAATAACCCGACTAGATAAGGTAAAAAAAATCACAAACATTTTCAGAAGTTTCTACTGACGTACTGATGCCCATTTTCAAGTCTTTAGACAAAACTGTATGACCAAGAGCACCACGACACACAGATACACAAACTCACCCAGATATAAAATGAACCCTTCGCCATTTTTGATGGCTACGGTTGTTCAAACAAACTCTTTCCATTCAAAGTTAAACTTTTAACAATTTAATTTATTTAAAGCAAGAGCTAAAAGATATATCTTATGTTTTTCTTCCAAGGAAGAGATCGTCCTCAGTTATCTTATTATGCACGGCAAAAAGGAATCCAACAACACATTTATTTTATATCTAGAATAGAGTCGTAAAAAATGACAGGGTTATTTATGCATGGATCGGCACAAAGGAGCCAAAAGCTATTTTATTGGATGATTCATTCTTCAGTGATTCAAGTATTCTAATTTAAGTCACAACTTGAATCAAGAGCAAACAGATATGAGACCTTAAGAGTGTGTATGGTGTAATATTCATTGTTATACCCTGATAGGAAGGCGAATTAACCGATGAAATGCATGAAGAGAAGAATACATTTGCATATATGCTCGTAATATGCTTGGATGAAGAATATATCAAAACAGAATGTTATGACTAAAAGCAATAATAATTAGATGGAGCAAATACAAGTAAATGAATTGTGATAATGAAGAGGGATTCGACCTTACGTATTGAGATAAGGAGCTATAATGATAAGATCTTATACAACTAGTAATAAAATATTATTAACACTGAAGAGTGGAACGATCTTGATTGGTGGGTCAAACAATCAAAAATAATAAAATGGAGTAAAACTAGTGATAAAGTAATCGTGAAAATGAGGATTGTATAGGCTCAGTTTATTGTAATAAAAAGTAGCGATAATAAGATAGAGTTAAACTTGTAATACAAAGAAAGCAATAATGAAAAATGTATTGACCAAACGTTTTGTGGTGATAAATGATAATGATAAGCAAGAGTAAGTCTAGTAATGAAGAAGTAGTTATAATTAAAAATGTATCGGCGTAAAATGTGATGAAAGAATAATGATAATAAAATGTAGTACAACAAGTAATCCTGAGTGTTATGATAAACAAAGTAATATTGATACGTAGTAAAACTGGTAACAAATAAAAAAGGCTTCATTTACAAATTTCAAAAGGAAGAAAAGACAAAACACGAACTCTACTTGTATGTTTGGAGGTGTGAAGTCGGAGTAAAGGTTAGCAGAATTGGAAATGGATTCAGTGAAACTATCTCAATTTCTGCCTGAGGTAGAATATCTTCATTTCGCACCAATGCCCTTGGTAAAAACATGAACCTATTTCTCCCAGAAGTTCAGGTCTCTGCTGCTAGTACCATGTGATCGATTACATTTTGTTGCATATACTTTTGAGAGGAACCGGGTGCAACCAATCTACGAAGCATCCAAGATTGAATTCGACCATGAAATAATTTAGAGATTGAATTAATCTTGTTAGTAAGTTTAAATTTCGTCAAAAGGACATGTACTTTTTTTTTTTACAAAAATCAAACATGTGAGGTGAGAATGTGAGCATTTTTGTATTGGTCATAAAAATTATCATTTCAATTTAAAAAATCGGATTGAATAAGATATTCGTTGCAGAGTAATTTAGCAGAGACAATAGTTGGCTTTGAAAATCGGATCATTATTGCATTGGTAGGAATTGAGGCAGATCTGACACATTTTTTTTATCATAGGGGAACAATATGTGATTTTTGCCCAGATATGCAGCCTATTTGGGACTTACCTGGAAGCTTTATATGCACCGGGTAAAGTCAAAAGTTCAAAAAGGAAGTGGTTCAACTAAAAATCGACCATTGTTAAATAATATAAAAGATTCCCAATCGGCAGTGAGTTGCAATTAGAGGGTTATTCAATGTTTGAATTCAGGAAAACCAGATATAAAATTATGATCGTCCTTAAAAGAAAACAACAACAAAAGAAAACAGAAAAAAACCCCAGAAAAAGACGAGTCGATTCAGTTACGTTTACTTTAACAAAATAATGCTGAAGATACTGATTTTAGCCTGAATACACAGTACACGGCAGTGGAGGAGAAGAAAACGAAGAATAAGGAAAAGAAGGAGGAGAGAGTAACAGAGTGGAGAAGGAGAAAATGTGGAAGACGTAGAAAAAGAAGGAGAGGGAGGGTGGAGAAAAGGAGGAGGAGAAGATAGCTGAGCCTAATTTATTTGTCAGGAGTCTATATATACAAAATGATCGATTTCAAAATAGATTAGAAGCAAACTCAATTCAGATTCCTTCACGTAGGGTCCGCCCTTCCAGGGCTGGGGTTAAGGTTAGGGTTTAGCTTAAAGGTCAGTTTGAATTCCCGCTTTTTTGTTTATAGAGCGGGAACTTTCTAGAAACTAACCTTTGACCTTTATACTGTAGCACGGTCACGAGCCAATCTTAAAGTAAACCGGCTTCCTGTCGGCCGACTTGTGCTGTCTTTGTGGAAATATCGATTTTTGCTCAAATTTGGTAACCTCTCTCACTTCAAAGAAGAAGAAGAAGAAGAAGAAAAAGAGGGAGGAGAAAAAGATAGAGAGAAAAAGAAGAACAAGAAGAAAAATAGGTGAACAAAGAGAAGAAGGAGAAAAAGAAGAAAGAAAAATAAACCAGAAGAAAAAGGGATGAAAAAGAATGGGAATGAGAAAAAGTAGAAGAAAGGAAGGAGAGACGAACAGAAACAGAAGGAGAGGAAGAATAAAATAGAAAGAAGTGAACAAATAAGAATAAGAATAATGATAATAAGAAGGCATATCGATTTTTTCTCAAATTTGGTAACGTCTTTCACTTCAAAGGATTCTGGGAAATAAGTGAAAATGCAAATGGCGGACGAAACTAACAATATGAGATGAGAATGGCAAGTGGAATATTCCTTTATTTTGTTGCAGGTTTTCTTTTCCTTTTTCCCAGATGTTTGTGAATATTGACGTTGTGGGTACGTTGGACTATTGAAGTCGTTGAATTTGGTCGAGGCTTATTAAAAATTCGTTGCGAGTAATTGATTCTGAGAGGGGGATTAGGTTACGCTTTGTAAAAGGGGGAGAGGAGAATATTGAGCAACGGAAGGGAGGTATGAAGTAGGAAAGATTTGGAAGAAGAAAGAAAGATAATAAAAGGAAGAAGGAAAGAATGAACTGACATAGTGAATGGAGGCAAGAAAAGGAAGAGAGAAGAGCAAAAGAAAGAAAGGAAGAGATAAATAAAGAAATAAAAAAAAGGAAGAGAGGTGAGAAGAAAAGAAAGGAAGGAACAATGTAAAAATATCGAGATAAGACAGGAGAGGGCATAAAAAAAGAAGAAAAAAAGAAGAGAAACAAGAGTTGAAGATGTAAGAGAGGGAAAACGGACGTAAGATAAGGGGAAGATTTTAAAAAAGAGAAAGAAAGAAAGAAAGCAGAAAGAAGTGAAGAAGTGAGGAAGAAAAACTGGCGTAAGATAGAAAGAAAGAATGTAAAAAAAATTGCTGTGAGTATACTGAGAGGGTGATTGAGCTACACTTAGTAAAAAGGGGAAAAGAAAAGAGTGAAGAAAAGAAAGACAAATCGGAAGGAAAGGGAGTGAAAAGAAAAATGCATGTTGGGAAAAGGGTTTAAATGAGCACGGGTAAGAATAAAGTAAGAGAGAGGGAAATCGTGAGAGAGCAGAAGAGAAGAAGGAATATACAAAGATGGTAGAAAAGAAGGAAATAGACGGATAATAAGGAAGAAGTAGGGAAACTGCAGCGAGTAATTGACTCTTGGAGGGAGATTACGAGAGAAGGGTATGAAGAACACAAGGGGTGGTATAAAAAACAGGAAAGAATGAAGTGTGATACAACAAAGAGGGGGAATAAAGAAAGAAGAAATGAATGAAGTAATAAATAAATGAAATGAAAAAGAAGGAGAAAAAACAAATAGTAGAAGTAAGAAAAATTAACTAGAAAAGAAGAACGGATATAAGATAGAGAGAGAGAAAAGGAGACAAGATGAAGGGACGAAGGACGATAAAACGAGGGGAAAAATATAACATAAGGAACGAAGGAAAAATGAAAGAGGAGGAAAAAAAAAGAAAAAGATATGAGGAAGGAGAGAATGTCAGAAGGGGGAGAGATGGAAAGGAGGACGATACGAACAGAAATGAAGGTGGGGGGGAAGGAAGATAAGTAAATGAATAAGACAGGAAGAAAGTTGACCGAAGGATAGATACAAGATGTGAAGAAAGGAAGAAGGACCATATAAGAGAGAGAAATAAAAGACAGATATGAGAAATACAAATAGATAAATCGAATAATGAAACAAGATATTAATGAATCAACGTTGCCCGCGTGTTCACCAGAACTAATTATTTGAAAAATTATAAAAATCACCCAAAAGAAATTTGAAAAAAAAAAAAAATGGTTTGTAGATAGAACCCACAAGTGGTGAACCCGTGCAAATTGTCAAGATTGTATCACCAAACATCCAAGCGGGAGCGCCTGGAGAGAAAGAGACCCACAGACACGCGGACACTGAAAGAGAGAAGAATCTGTAGCACATTTGGTCGGTTGGTCAGGACAGCCATTGGTGAGGCTACCGTGATCTCATTTAAGTAAGAAGTAAAGAAGGAAAGTATGAAAGAATGAATAGAAGGAAAGAATGAGTGGGGGAGACATACTGAAGGAAAGAAGGACGATATAAGGCAAAAAAAGACTCAAGGAAAGAAAAGAAAGAATAAGTTAACAAAAAAGAGACACATCTGGTTAGTCACTCAATAGAAACAGTCACATGACCAAATTCTTTGGGCAGCATTTTTTGATGAGTTGATCAATCAAAAAGTGGAAAAAGGGTGAGAAATGAATTAATCACTTCTCTTGCCTTTTGTTGGGCTATGATTACTAAAAAAGTCTGAATCAAAAAACAAAACAAAACAAGCATGAATTCTGTCAGGCATGAACTGAGGGACCTATTTAGAATAAACTTATATTTCAAATTGACCACCGATTAAGCCTTATTTGTGGGGTAAAAAAAAGGGAAAGGAGTTTTTGTTGGCATAGGAAGAATTAAATATTGAAATTTCCAGCCCTCTAGCTCCATCACCTGTACGGATGATACACATAGATAGTGTGGCAGCCATCTAACCAGGAAATGAAAAACTGAATAAACGTATGTTGACAGCTTTGGTGGTAGTTCTAGTTGACAGTTTCTAATATGAGGAATAGAGAAAAAAAGAAGAGAAAGGGGAAGAAGAGAAGAAGAAAGAAAAAGAGAAGGAAAGGGAAAAGGATGAAAGAAGGAAAAAATAGACGGGGGGGGGAGAAAAATAAATGATAGAATATGAAAAACTTGGACACCTAACATAGCACAATACTTAGTCAAACTCAATTCGAATTATTTGATGTAAGTTTTTTTTCGGCTTAAAATAAGATCAATATCTAATAAGGGTGACTTGAGTAAAAAACCAGAGATGTAGGAGAAATTTCCACCTTTTTTTTTTACTCAAGTCAGCGGGGGATGTATGCAGATATCCTCAGGGCTTGCGCAATAGGGTTCTCTGTTGGAAACCAACGTATGCATGGCCGTCCCCATCTTTTAAAACAAGGTTTTTGCATGTTATGGTCCATTGCTGTGGAACGAAAAACAGCAAGCCCCCTAGGTCGACAGGAGTTTCTTTCTCTTTGCAGATGCCCAAACTAACTGGGGGTCTGGTGACTCCTCAACAGGAATATTCCGAAAGTATTGCTGATTAACCCTATTCCTGACTTAGGTAATTGAAGAATAGGATGTGAACATCCCTTTGTTTATAGATGTCCAAGCTAGAAGTAAAGTACTACCGTCCTCTTGGAGAAGTAACACAATAGTACGGCTGTCTGCACGATTCGATCACATTACCATGACACACCACTGAAGTAGATGCCGAAGCTTCTGGCAGAGGTCTGCCATACACACACACACACATACACACACGCATGCAGACACACACATATGTGCGTTTGTGTAGATGTGAGTGTGTATACTAGCTGAAGTACCTGTCGATGATGGGTAAAATATTTAAAGAGTAAAAAAAAAAGACCTATGCTTTCAGAATTTCCGAGGTGTAGCAAGAATTTTGAGGAATTTGGTGGCTTGGTTCATGAAGGGGCCCCGTCCGAAGTACATAGCACCTTAAAGACGTTTTAAAATAGCCCTCGACACCCCTTCCAATTAGGCATCTGCCTCCGCTTTTGAATCTTTAGTGGTGAAAAAAGTCCCCCCACGTCGGACCCTTTGAAGGAAGAACTCACCTTTCATTTTTGACCTCCAAGGAAAGGGAGCTCTCTCTCATTCTGACCGCTTAAACGGAGGAAAAGTCTCGTGTCACTTTTCACCCTTGGAAGAGAAAAATGTTCCTACCCCCCCCCCTTAATAGTAAAATTATCTATCTTCACTTTTGACCCCTTCGGGAAGGTAAAAAAACCCTCTGGTCAAGTGCAACTCTCTGCTCACTGAAGAAGGGTATTACCATCACTTGAACCCCTTTGAAAATTTGTATATAAAAAAGAAGGTAATAATATTAGATGGAAAATAAGTTTCCACTTTAACATTAGAATTACATAGTAAATAAAACTCTGAAAACTTTAAAATTTTGAAATACAGATACCCAAAGTACCAGTCTGAGCTAGATAAAATATTTCAGGTATAAAAAATACTCAATCTTCCAGACACATAACAAAAAGTCCTCCCATGTACTTATTGAAAGGAAAAAAGCTCCCTTCCACCTCTGATAACCCAAAAAGAAAAAGCTGGATTTCACTTATGACACACTGAGAGCAAAATGGTTACCTTCAGTTTTGATCCCTGAGAGGAAGGGAAGAAAGTTTCTTTTTACTTTTGACCTTTTGAAGGTGTATTGGTACTGACTCATTCAAGGAAAAGAAATGTCTCCTTTCACGTTCGACATCTTGAAGGATGACAAGTTCCCAAACTCTTTTGAACATTAAGACCATGGAAAAGAACTCCTTCACTGAAGGAGAGCCAAGTTCTTCTTTGATCACTCAGGGCGAGCAAAAGTCTCCCTTCATTTTTGACTCTGTTGGAAGAGGAAGAATGCTCCTGTATTTCCAACACTTTAGGCGACCGAATTTTTTTTTGAGTATGGATGACAATTTTGGATGGGCAGCATCCATGTTTAGTTCTTATTTTCAAGATGATAGACTATCAGATACTTCTCACTTATATGTTTAGATGATATATATTGAAGCCTCAGTTTGCCGTTGAGTTTGCAGCCCTTGCCTGAGGACCCTGATAGATTAAAGCTAAGGAACTAAACTCCCTCCCAACAGAGACGTACTTTTTCTCCGCCAATTATTTTCCCTTTTACAAAGTTTCAACTTATATAAGTTCACCCATCACACACACACACACACACACACACACACACACACACACACATATATACATATATATATATATATATATATATATATATATATATATATATATATATATATATATATATATATATATATATATATATGTATGTATGTATATATCAGGCCTTTAGGCCCCAAGTCTTTTTGCCTCACTCATCATACAACCCCATTACTATTTCAGTTATCTGTTCTATTCTTTTTGTCTTTTCTTTTTGTGAGAAATTGAAAGAAAAGAGATCGGCATTTTTACAAACCAAAAAGGCCAAGCAGGTGAAAACGACATTAGATATAACAAGAAATCAATATACATGGGTAATATTCCCACATTTATTTCTGAAAATACCCCCCTCCCGCTGGAAATCTAATATCTGCCCCCCCCAACCCCTTTCATATTCCGTTTGATTGTAGAAAAGTACAGTTTAATCAAGCCCTAGAGATGTTTCCCAGTGAAGTAATGGCGATCAAAGCAGGCGTTAATTTCTCTGACGCTCATAGATCATTGGAACACTGCAAGACAAATAGAAACACGTTAAAAGTCTAGGGAGAAAAATAAGTAGAAAGAAGAAATTGTAACTAGGTTTAAAAATACCTTATTTCTGAATGATTAATACTTAAAAACCAACAACTTTGTATGTTCAGGTGGGTATATTTCCCCATTACAGGAATTATTTTTGGCTTCCTTTGTGAAATTTCTTTATCCAGATATTTGAAAAAAAGATTTGATTGTGTTTTCCCCAAGTAAGGGACAGATAAGATTGAAGGGCGCACTGGATCTGTCCACGGATCCACATCTGTGTGTGTTCACTCATTTCATCGATTCGGCTCAGTTTTATTTTTAATATGCTTGGCATATTCTAAAACTTGGTTGCCGTTTTCAAAAATAAATGATTGCTTTAGTTTTTAGTTTGCTTGAGACACAGTGCCAGTCCAACTTATCTAATCAAATACTTGTTCAAATTGAGATTCGGTACAGCACCCCCTAATCATATCAGCATATTGGGCAAGTGGTAATGTTTGCATAGTTATGAACCGTCAACCAAAACTCTGTACTTAGTCAACATAAGTTACCCAAACTTTTAAATGATTCTGATTGGCTGGCTAGTTACCTATATATCTCGAGCAGAGGCCGTATCGATGGAGCTATTGGGAAAAATGTAAAAACATTAAGTCCTTACCATGTTTAGACGAACATTCATTTTATTTTTTATATCCCCCCACCATAAAAAATGAGCCTTGAGATCAGGTTCAACTTACAATGCAAGTTTACGCTAAATCGGTCCCTTAGTTTGTGTCCATCAACGTTCATGTTCCTTTTCTTTGAAAAGTCTGAATGCTCAAAAAAAAAAAAAAAAAAAAGACAGGTAGTCTATTCATTGTAACCCCTTATTCCAATTTTGTAACTGATCACCCCAACAAGGCACAATGCGAAAATACATTGGTTGCATAACGATTTCCACAAAACGACTCATCAGACCTATTTTTCTTTTTTTCCTTGATGTACACTAACCAAACTTAGTCACGTATCAAGCTTTTTTATATCAATACTTTATGATTTCCCTGTGAATGTTCATTCATATATATATATATATATATATATATATATATATATATATATATATATATATATATATATATATATATATAAATCATTACTTTTTCTGTAGTCACGAAAAGACCAAACAAATAGACGGTGGAACTTTAGAATTACATTTATCTTGGCCACAGAAGGACCAAAGAAATGAAATGTTGGCATATAACGATTGGCTGGAAAGCATTTCGTATAAATAGAGATATACTGAAAAGCAAACTGCCAATATACATAAAACACAAAGTCTACAATCAATGCATAATACCACGACTGCTAAAACAATGAAACTTATATAACCACTCGAAATTCAACTCAAAACAGCACAGAGAGCAATGGAGAGTGTAATCTTAGGAATAACTCCAAGCGATAGAAAAAGTTCTACATGGATACGAGAGAGGGCCATGGTAATGAATATCGTAAAAGTAATCGAGCAACAAAGATTGAAATTGACAAGGCACATGACAGAAGAAGTTATGAGACATAGAGCTAAAGGCTAACCAATTGGTGCACAAGGGACAGTGTATGCAGTAGGAAAATACTTGACAAAAGATATGGAGACGAGATTAGAGCAATCATGCTCATTATGGAAAGAGATAGGGAAGGCCTTTGTCAAGCAATGGACTTATAACAACAGCTGATGATGGTGATGATATATATATATATATATATGGTATTAGGAAATGGATAAATGATCCGACAGAATGATCATGAATTACATTGTATATTGAAATTCTTATTTGAAACGATCTCCCGTTATTACATGGTGGATATATCATTCAGCCTAGAAAACATGAACAGAATAAACAATCAAAGAAAATTGGGTTGTCGTGAAGCAAACGTAGGTTCGTTTCCTGCAGCAGCACTAATTCTCTTTAGTTGTTTATCCTGTTCAAGTTGTCTAGGCCAAATGATACATTCACCGTGTAATAATCGGAGATCGTTTCATATGAGAGTTTCAATGAAAAATGATGCAATTTATAATCATATATATATATATATATATATATATATATATATATATATATATATATATATATATATATATATGCGTGTGTGTGTGTGTGATGTAGATTCATATACCGGTCCTTACCTTCATTTTTATCGAAATTGATTTATATCTGATACCAATAATCGTAAAGAGTGTTTCCTATTAGATATCCATATCACACGGAAGGACAGTGTCCATTGCAACGTGAAGCGAATCATTCGATTTGAAGAATCGTCAAGAAAAGAAGGGGGGAGAAAGGCAACTATCTATTCGTTCAATTCAATTTCTCTTTCCCGACGGCATTTCGCCCGACATTTTGTCGCTTTGTGCCTCTCAGCAAAGTAAGCGATCGATCGATTGATCGAGTTCCATAGTCACAGATTCCCTGGAAAAAGTGAAAAGGCAAGAAACGGCCATGTCACGTGGGAACGAATGGCTGTAGATTATTTGAGTGGAGTACGATTAGGATTCTCAAAGGAAAATCGAATGTCTTACCAGTTCTACCTGGAAGATTTTACCATTGAATTTTCGTTCCAAAACAATAAGAAAAAATAATACTACTGTCTCCTGCAAGGTTCTCTTCCGGGATTGCCATCAGTTGCTTAGTTGTGTTTCCCTTAATCTAGTCCACAGTTTGAGTAACCCTACCGGAGATCGTCTGTCAATACATGTGTAGTAAAGTTTACGTTAATTGACAATTGTGTTTTTGGAGAGCGAAAGGAAGGAAGTGTCATTTGGAAGAGACTTGTTGCAGATTACTCGTGCAAAATTTGATAGAAATCGAATATCATACTTCGGACCCGTTCAAAGTACCGGCAAAAGGGGGTCGTTGCGAAGGGTGCCATGTACCACGCCGAGTCTTTCGGTGAAAATTACTTGAAAAACTTATGTAGTCTATGTGAACAGTCTTAATTAACAGTTTCTAATGAAGAGAGAATATTGGACACAATAAATACAAGTTATTAAATAAGAATGCCTCTATAGGCATTACTGTGTACACTTTACATTACAAAATAAGTATCTATCATTAGAATACACATTGATTCAAGTTATAATGTATGAAACTCGATGAAAATCATAAGCTTATCGCTGCAGAGAAACATTTACCAGGTTGATCATTTTTATTTTTCCTAAATGCTTCTATATGTTTCTGTTGACAGCTTCGAAAACTGCCCTAATGACTGACTTTCTATCCCTAACGATCTAAATATATCTATGTTATTCTTCAAATCATTTATTTGTGCTATTCTTTGCATGATTTGGTAAACAATTCCAGCATTTCAACATTCTTTTAGAGAAAAAAAAATCAACTCGTTCTTACGACTTAATTTTTGTAGGAGACATAGCTTGTAAATTTCCTGTCCTATCCGACTTATTGAACATTCGAATTTCGTAATTTGTAGAACCATTTATTATCTTGAGAATTTCAATTAAGTCTTCTCTGCACAATGTAGTTATGGCTCACTTTTCTTGTCTATCCTTTTAACTTCATCTCTCATGCCACTTATCATTCTGTATAGAGGTTAGACTTGGAGAAAAATAATAAGATCAGTAGTTAAACCGAATCTTGGAATGATGATAAATCTCATTATTATAACAAGCATCTTAAACAAAACGAATGAGATCAATAGTCTCAATGATTGTTAGAATAACAATGGCTCTTCAAGTATTCTTTAAAATGTGATCAATAGTTCAAAAACTCTGAGGTTCTCAAACAGAATTGACCCCACCTCCCATGGTGAATTTTAGGATTCAAATGGGTAGGGTTGGATGTGAAAACATTGGGGGATTCAAACTGTTTGAATATTGATCATTCTACAAATTACAATTCTAGAATGCAGCTTTTCAGTCGGGCAATCTTTCGAGGATAAAGTGAAAAAGGTGCATGGGCCAAAAAAGTCAGATCAACTTTTTGAATGATCGCAGCTTTTTAAAAATTGGTAGAAGTAACTTTAACAAAAGAACAATATCATAAGTCCAAATAACAGTTGGAAATAACATAATTCTCGTCGTCGATATTAAGTAATGTCGACCGAGACTTTCATTTAAAACATTTTGGAATTGTTGGTAGGACTGCTTAAGGCAATGGTCTTGTTGAGGCTTTGATATGTGAGTCATAATTACTGAGATAACCACCTTACCGATCAGTGCCCGAGGAAAGCCTGATTGGGACTTAACGACTCAATGATCTCCAGTCTTCTTGCGTCCATCGTTGGATGTAGACATTTCCCAAGATTGGCCGCTCGATCATCGGCGTCGCAGAGCCAATACTTTTTGAACTTGTCTAGTTTCTTGTGCCATCTAATTTTTAGCTGGCATTTTCGCATATGATCCCTGGAGACGTACAATTTTGAGTCAAAATGTCTGAATTTCTTTCAAAATGGCCAACCAATTACTATTTGAGTTTTTAATGGATTCTATGAGTTTTTAAGGTACCCCTCGAATATGTCTTGTGAACTCTCCGTGCAATTTTGGACATGAATCACTCTTGTGTACTTTGCATGGTTCTCGGTTTGGGGGTCAATCTTTTGATTAGGTCCCATGTTTCATTTCTATAGGTGACTATCGGGAGGCTCGACTGAGATTTTTCTAGTTCTTGACAGTTGAACCTGCTCTACGGAAAGCTTTTCAATCAAGAGTGATTAATCGCCTGATGCGAAGCGTACCTTGATTCGATATATTTTCCTACAATGTACCATTTAGGCTACGTAAATGGAATCAGAGTTTCAAGACTATATTAAAGAACAGAATCACGGAAGTCAGATAATTACTATCTTGATGAACGCGAACGCAGACCATACAGCATTTTTAACGTTAAAGGAATGATATGTATGGAAAGAAATACGCTTCTTACTTCTATAACCTATACTAATAAAGGAAAATTTGGTGGCTATAACTCTTGCTTTAAACTAATGGATTTCCTTTCTTTACCACTTGGGAAGCGAGTATTAATCTTGTTATTTGAACTTTTTAGATCAGACGTTCTTAACTAGGTGCTGAATTCGCACTGCAAAGAATTGGAATAAACTAATTGGTAGATTCGAAGTGATGGAATATATATATATATATATATATATATATATATATATAAAATAACTCGAGTAAATGTATGGATGCTAATCGAGGAAAAATTAAGATTATCTAAATGTTTATTTGCGATGCATCTTCTGATGACATTCTGAAATATGACAAAAGCAGTTTCCAAGCTGGCTTGGTGGTTGGCTGGCTATGTATTACATGTACACGTCACACCAATAGAGCTGGGGGTGCCATTTTTCATCATTCATTCCTTGTTTCTTTTAGAAAAAACACTGTATCGTTTTTTTTAATCCCTTCGCCTAAAAAATGTTTAAATTTGGGCGATCAATTTGCAATGTAAGTGTACACTAAAATAATCTCTTTTGGGGGTTTATTCATTTTCTCGAAAGTTCAGACTTATCGCGATTTTTGTGTAACAAAAGATGAGAATAGTCACCCCCCTTTCCAATTTTTAATTGATCATCCCAACATGGCATGCTGCCAAAAGACGTTCGTCACGTAAGCATCCAGTGATTAATCAAGCCTGTTTTAGATATTCGCTGTTTTACTTCTTTTTTGCACTTACTGTACTGTTGTAAGTGGGATTCGAATGCACTTACGTCAGCAGCGAGATGACAGGAGCATGCCAGATGTTACAAGAACACCGCAAAGTTTAATAGATTTTCTTTTTATTCCATCAAATATTTTTCTTTAATTTGACAAGATCATATTACAGTGTAGGCTTTTTCCTCACCTGTCCTTAAGGGCTTCTTCAATGTATAAAAACATGAGAGAGAAACGTTGTCAATAAATTCCCCCTGCCTCTCCACATGGAGGATATAGACCTTAATTTGATGTACATCCACAAACACACACACACGCACACACTCATATATATATATATATATATATATATATATATATATATATATATATAGAGAGAGAGAGAGAGAGAGAGAGAGAGAGAGAGAGAGTATCATCCACAGACAGCTGTTTCGATGTATTACATCTCTTCCATTATCGCATCCAGTACCACGAGGCAGAATTGAAACCTTCACTTCTTTAAATTTCACAGTAAACCCTCACCCACCATAGTGCTCAATTCCTATTGAAGAGCATTGCATAAGCTTACAGTGGATTATTTACCCCACTTAAAAAGTGCTCAACCCTGAATTGAGGAGCATATATATATATATATATATATATATATATATATATATATATATATATATATATATATATATATATATCCGCCACTACAGCCTCGTTTGAAACATTGCTATTCATTAGGGTTCAATACTTTCATTTCGGGCAACACAATAGATTTGTTTACATCACTTGACCGATCCATGGACATATTTCATCGTATACTAACAGTTCCGCTGAAATCAAACAGCAGAGTCAAATGATTTGCATGATTTTAATTTTAGCACTTATAGTTTATTTTGCAGGAAATACATGTAAACATACATAGCGTGATAGTTTCTGTTGCGTGAATAAACAGACTAGTTTTACGTGTTCTCTGGTTTACTTTTCCTTTGCAATTCAGCGGACAAAACTGCCCCCGATATTTTGCATTGGCAAAAGTATGATTCGAATGTGTTCGTGCTAGCAGTCAGGTGAACTAATCATGGCAAATGTTACCCGTAGTACAAGAACTCTGTAATTTTTTCTGCCCAATATTTTTTTCCTATTTGATAAGATCATATGACTGTTCGGGATTTTCCTCCACTTGATCCTTAAGGCTTCTGTAATGTAGATAATAATTTGAAAAGAGGTCAGATCAATACATTTTCACCGCCCCTAAACATAAACATTAAATTGACACACACACACGCACACACACACACACACACACACACATATATATATATATATATATATATGTATATATATATATATATATATATATATATATATATATATATTATATAACTCTCAAGGTATGTCCCTATAGCCTCGTTTGAAGTATAATCATTCCCTTTGAGACAACACACGAAGTAATGCATTTGCCTTCACTGCTTGAACAATCAACTGAAATATTTCATCAACCGATAAAAATTTCCCGTCTATTTTCAAGGCTCATCTTAGCCGTTTCAAGTGGCCAATTGAGGATATGTTCGAAGGTCTTCTCACCCTAATATTATCGTTACTTTTTTAAGCAATCAATATCGCTGGGAAAAACATGGCTCATGAAACTTGCTCATTCATTGTGACCATTGTGGTTGATGCTTTGCGGCCAGATTTTTCAGATCTTAATTTATACTAGTGAGTTTTTGTCTTTATGTTTATATATATATATATATATATGTATATATATATATATATATATATATATATATATATATATATATATATATATATATATATGTAAATTGTGGTCCAAAGAGGTCATTCTGTAGTCCAAATTCAGCTGTAAACTTCAGAAAAAATAATATTTAGATCAGAATTTTCGTCTTCTATCTTCCAACACACATATTCCTCAGAAAAAATCAATTCTTAATCAGGATTTGGTTTTCTTTTGGTTATACATCACTTTTTAGTTGGCCTAGACAGCAAAAATTGAATAAATAATCAAAGAGATGGACTACTGCAGGACTCGAACCTGCATCCAGTATGAAGTCATCTTAACTGTCACTACCTGAGTTGAACAGCCCACTTGTGATTCAGAGATCTGCTTTATACCCAAATTTCAACGTTCGATGTACATATCTGCATCGGGTCGAAACTTTTCAGTAAAATTAGGATGAAAATACTCGTCCAAACGAAATATGAAATAATGGAAATACTTCTTAGAAGAAATCCAGATACCATTTTATAGATATTCTAATTTACTTTTATGAGATAAAATTATTCTACGTAAATTCTTGAAATAATTCATCTTCATGGAAAAGAAAACGGCAATAAAATACTTCTCCGCAGATCGAACGAAAAATGTCGTTGTCTCTTGACGAATGGAATTCTCAGGTGTGAATTATCAAACTATAATAATACACTGTATATACTTGATATGATTTTTTACCATCATGATCAAGCCCGCAACTCATCAATATTATCATTGAATAGGTTACTAGATGATTAGGTAGTAAAAAAGAATTTCAGGTATTGAAGACACAGTAAAAATTCTGAATTTAGAGAGTAAAGAAAAATTAAAGAAGTTATACAATGATAAAAATCTGCTCATGGTCAACAGAGTGCTATTCTCGAGGGTGATCTTCGAGATGGTTATTAAAATCTCAGCATATTTATGTACGTGTATAGAATGCATTGTGTATGTTACAATATGGGGGTGTCGTGGACTCTTCATTTGAATATTTTATTTTATTCTTAAAAATTAATTTTATTTTCGAATAGAATTCTTTGTCAAAGATACTTTTTGTGTGGGTATATATGAAGTACAGAGTAATCCTTTTCAGACGATAAAAGGACGATGGAAATGTTTTAAACAGATTAATAGACGAGGTAAAGCTCGGTCGTTTGGAACCCCTGTAGATAAATAGCCAGTCACAGCCACTTAATCAAAAGGCATCAGATGGAAGAGAGTGAGAAGTGGTTGATGAAAAAAAAAAGACGGTCTATAAGTATTATAACGGCAAAAGTAAGGGAGATATTTAGTTGCGTAAGAAACTAAAGAAAGCAGGAGGAAAATAGAAGGGAAGAGGGTAGATGATAATTTAGTTTAAAGAAAATGCTAAGTTAATTTCGTAAAAAAGATATCAGTAGAAAAAAGACTCGTGTCTATTAGTGAGATGAACCAACGATTGGTCACTGGAGCAGTAGAGTACCCGAGGAGTAGACCAGTAGATGGGAAAAAGGGTCGGACGGTGAACAGACCGTCGGCCCCTGGTCACTAACAGGAGGAGGACATTAACCTCCCTGTCTCTTTCTCTCTTCCTCTTTGTAAGAGAGAATTTTGTTAGGTTTTCAACTGAAAATTACTGATGTATTTTCAGACGGCTGAAGAAGAAAAATAGAGGTTCGGTTTTAAATCCTGGCATGAGTCTTTCGTCTTTCGTTCCTTCCCTTGCTGTTGCTGCGATGTAAATACATGCAAAGAAATAGATCACCCATCATGTATTCATATATCTCATGTATGCCTTCATTTTTCAGTAACGACAACAAAAACAATACACATAAATTTAAGCAAGTGAACTTTTCATTGTTTGTCTGTTTCATCACGTTAAAAAGAAAAAAAGAATCATTTGGAATCACGCTCATAAGCGGTTCTTCATCCAATGAATTGACAAATTTTTATATGTTTTAGAAAAAATATCCTTCAAATACAAAAAAAAACAAAACGTATTCTAATGAATTTTCACATTTATAAAATTATAAAATACTGTGATATGGAATAATATCTGAGTGATTGGCAATCGGCTTTTTTACTAACTGAAAAAAGTCTTACAAATCTACAAAACGTTTTCCAGATATTGAATATCAAATTTTAAATTTTCATTTATTATATATTCAATAAAAAACTTGCAGTAATCATCTTCAGTCAAAGTAGCTGTAGGAGTGGAAATCGACCCTGAAAGCAGCCAGGTTGGTATATAGTATATGTATATGTGAGAGTATTGGGAAATAAGTGTTTTTCCTGTCGCTGGTAAAACTCTAAGGTTGGCAAAAACGATTCCCAAATGATTTTGCTCGGACGTCAAAAGATGATGGTTGACCTTCATTAAATTCAAAGTCTCGTAAGACGACGCAAAATCTCGACCTTTCACGGAAAATCAGGTAACCTTTTGAACGGAGCTGTTACTACTGTTCGGGAGACTCGATTTGCTAAAGTTCTTCATTCTTACTACTGGTCACTCTCGCGCTCTATGCCACGCCTTCTCAAACTTCCACTCTTCACCCCCCAACTCTTGCTGCTTTTCCTGAGCTTCAAAATCTGTGAAACATCCAGGGGTTTACCTGAGCGAGGGGTTGGAGTTGCTTTTTGAAAATGCCCCCAGAGCCCCCAGTTGAGAGGACACCACGGGCTTTATAAATAGTAGCTGTACTGCATTTCTACTGACATTGTACAAAAGCACAGATTCACTTGCATTGACTTAAAATGCATGAATAATAATCCAGCCTTTGAAGTTATTTTCCACCAATTGAGTGATATTGCATGCCTATCAATTGCTATTGTTTCAACTAATATAGCTGTATGTTGGATGGTCCCTAAAGGAGCCAAGTTCCCCCGGCTCCCAAATCCCAGGACTGGACATCAAAATCTTTGTATTACCCAGAAGCGAAGCTAAAGGCAGAGGATTGAGAGGGCTATTTGAAACTGTATACTGCTTTATAAACAGTAGTGACATAAAACAATACCAAATATATATTTGTGCAAATATCAATTGCATGAATAATGATTCAACCCTTGGTTTTTTTCTAAGTGATTGTCTATGTCTATCTATTTCAAATTGTCCTTTACATTGCATGGTTTAGGGGCCGCATAGTAAGCCCCAGGCCCTATCTATTACAAATTATCCTCTTTCATTGCATTTTGGAGGGGTCTCATAGTAACCCCCTGGCCCTCGAATCCCGAGCTACGTCTCACAAAGCACCCAACATAGATAGTGTAAGCAAATGAGATCATGTGAATGGGATTAAATAACAGATCTAAAAAAAAGTGTGAATGATATTGTTACAGATACAAGTGCCAACTGAACGGTCTTCGAAGACAATATCGATGTCCATACATACCACCTTTTTTTTTACCCTAGTCTGTTTCTACTTATCTGAGATAAATATCTAAGATATGAGATAACCAACATAGATATCTATCTCTGTTATCTCATACCTATTATCATCAATCCGTTCATGCCTATTGTGTGTCTTCGTATTTATGCATAAAAAATGGAATAAGCATTCCGGAAAGCCAACTAATGGCAACCTAATTGATAATATGCTTTCCCACCCACAAGGCGTGAAAAGTGGACATTGTGAACGAAGTAGCAAAACAATACCAAAGCTCACTTAATAGCGTCCAATTGCCAAATGAATAACCCAACGGAAGAGTTTCTGTCGGAGCAGATGCAGTGACGTCCATTCTGATCTGTCAAGTTTTATCAAGGCTGAACAATCCGTTGTCAAGTTATTTGAAATATTGGCTCTTTCTCAGACAGATCACTCATTTTATATAATGGAAGAAAGTATACAATTATTGAAGCGAAAAACAGAAATAGGGCCGTGTGAAGTAACAGCAGACAAAGTAGGAGCTTCACCTGTAAATACTTTCAAGTTGGTAAAAGCTCTCATATTGCTTATTTTCTTGGAACGCATCTTTATTTCAAGTTGACCAAAATTGTTCAAGCGAATCATCATATGAAACCAACCACTTACATAACAGACACAGTATTTGTTATACCTTGAACAGACTTTTGCTTCTAATCGCATGTTTTTGAAAACAGGAACATTACGCATGGAAAGCCAAATTCTATAGCAATGAACTTAACAATCATACATTCAGTATTGTTTTATGATTCTGGAGGCTAATTCTCTGGAAATATTTTCCTTAAATTGTTAAATGGAAAGAAGAAAAGTTATATCTATCGATCTAAAATCTTGTTCGAAATCAACCAAGAAGTTTGAACCTCAAAACATGACTGGGGGCATGCCATATAATCATGTTAAGTAAAGCTGTTGGGTTAGCATCAGTGAACAGGGCAACGCACATCTCAAAACTGACCATAGTTCGTAAATTTCGTCGCTTCGTTTATCCCTTATTTGCCGTTCTTATTCTGTGCAGTACGTATCTTAACATTATAGAACAAAGGAGAGAGACAAAGAGATAGAGAAGGAATATGTGTGTGGAGTTGGGGCTTCGTCCCCTTTGATTGGCTTTCCCACGCGTCAGATGAATAGGAGAAGATGCAATGAACGGGCAAGCTACCCTCAACGCCTATATCGAAGTATTCGATCGTGGTTCCATAGTAACTATGATATTCGATATCATTTACTGTTCAACGTCCCAATTAACGGTTAGCTACGAATTGCCTTCCTTGCACCTGTCCATTTCAAATAACTGAGACCATGATATTTCTCTACCGTGTTCACGACAACCACCAGAATTCTGCAATGTTTCTAGATCAAAAGAATAGATAGCTGCATTGATATTTGCCTTCTGTTCATGGACTTATGTTTGAAGTTTCTTATAGACTTGGTGCTTCTGGAATTCCTATAAGAAGAAAATCATGAGTCACACCCAAACTGCCTTCGGCTAGAATGATTGCAGATATGTCAGATATAAATACCCCATTCTGTTTTTGGTGCAGGACCATCAAACCTATTTTAAGTTACACTGATACCTAAGGTGGCTCTCTTTAGTTCACCATATTGCTGAGTTTGTTACAATTTCAAGCAGAGCGTTGTACTGAAAGCAAAGGTTGAAGTCACCGTGAAGAGAGGGTGAAGTCGTTCGTACATTATAGAGGGAGAACTGGAATTACAGTTAAAATTAATTGAACTTCTTTGTTAATTTGTGACCCAGAGAAAAGCAAAGTTGGAACAAAATACAACAGCCAGTCTAACAGGATTATGCTGATGTAGTATTGATGACAAAAGAAAAAACACAAATAATACAGTCAATTTTAGTATGGCCAATGTGACAGGAGGTGAAAAGGTAAATCGTTCCGTCTCTCATCCCTAGCCCTTTGTTAGGATGCAAATACACTGAATGGAGACCTCTACCTTAATCTCACAGCTCAGAGTGTACTCAAATAGATGCTGAGAACACAAGGATATTGTTTCCACACTTGTCATTCATATATGGAACCGAACCAAGGACCCCTTGCCTGTGACGCAGGCTATCCTAGCGGGCAGGTATTTTCCTTTTGATTGCACCCCTTACACGGGGATTTGCACGACACTTTTTGACAGACAATACACTATTTTACTTTAGTTCCACGTATTCAAATAGATTTGACTGTCTGATATTAAAGCAGCAGGAGGATTAGGTCAGAAGTGAGAGCAATCATATGGTAGACACCTATATATAGAGACATACAAAAGAAAGATAAAACCAAACTACCTCGTTATGTACGTCCATCATTTTTTTTGTTTCAGACATAATTTATACACATGTAGGTAAAAAATGTCTTTGTTTTCGTTGCAGAGGCAATGTCAAGTTTCAGTTTTCAAGGAAGCTAATTTACCAAGATAAATACAATATCATATTATTATTATTATCATTATTATTATTATTATTTTTATTTGCAATCTCACACCAGTTGCCTGGTGGTTACCGCTGGAGGTTGAGTGATAGCAAGTTTCCTCAAATCTCCAGCCGTCATCTCCACACTTTCATAGTGCACAGAAATACTGTAGTTTACGGTTTCACATCAGTTGCCTGGTGGTCATCGCTAAGAGCTGAATGACTGTAAACTCCTCAGCCCACATCTCATCTCTCCCCCACCTATCACATCAGTGCTGTGGTTACACCTCTGCTACCATTTGCATGTTTTTTTAGTTTTGTTCTTTCCCTTTCCTCCTCTGTTTGGCCTCTGCTAGCATTTAGGGTCGTAGACCTTACATTTCTAGTACTTTTCTCAGTATCCGCGCAGTTCCTAACAGTGCTGTGGTCTGTAAAAACTCAGTCCTTCCTCTTATCCTGAGCTCCTTCAATCTCGCCCTCAGTGTCTTTGGGACAGTTCTGAGTGCATCTATTACTACCCCAACTTTCATGTTCCACATCTTCTTCAGTTCTCTTGCCAGATCTTGGTATTTTCCCAGTTTTTCACTCTCTTTCCTCTTTACTCTATGGTCTGCAGGCACGGCCACGTCTATTATTTGGTAGGTTTTCCTCTATTTGTCAACAATTTCAACGTCCAGTCTTCTCGCCTGGATGAAGTTGTCTGTTAGGATGTCAAAGCCCAAACTAATTTGTGGTTTCCATTCTCCAGGGCTATTTCCGGGCTGTGTTGGGACCACTTTACGTATGGTTAAATCCCATTCGTTTACTCAGTTCCCAGAGTATCACTGTTGTTACACTATCGTGTCTGTGTTTATACTCCTTCTGGGCGAGTTGACTACATTCACTAGTTATGTGGTTTACGATCTCATCTCTTTCATCACACAGGCGGCACTTGTTGTTCGTCGGTGTTCTGTCGATTTTTGTTCGGATATAGTTTGTTCTGATTCATTTGTTTTGAGTTGCAATGATGAGCGATTTAATTTCTCTTTTCAGGTATCCTTTGCATAGCCATGTCCATTATTATTAATATTATTATTATTATCATTTGCAATGGCACTTTAGTTGCCTGGAGACTGAGTGACAGCAAGTCTCCTCAAGTCTCGAGACTTCGTCTTCATACTGTCACAGCAATGCTGTTGATTTCACTTTTGCATCTGTTTTCTGACAGTTATCTTTCAAGGCTGTTTGACAGTCTCCTGTCCTCCAGCCTCCCTTCCATATCATCCCCACCTAACAAAGCTGTACTGTGGCTTGCACCATATCCTCTATGCCTTTTTCATGGCAGTTAGGCTATTGCTAAGAACTATGGGCCGTAGTTATCATATTATTATTATCATTATCATCATTATTATTAATATCATTATTATTATTATTGGCAGTAGTAGTAGTAGTAATAAATATGATAATAATAGTTGATATTTGATACAACATATAAGTATAATAACAATAGTGAATTGATAATATGATAATGCAATAATAGTATTATGAATAATACAAATGCTACTACTACTCCAACTATTACTACTACTACTACTACTACTACTACTGATATTAACAACACCAGCAACAAATTTCAATCATTTTTCTCAGTAAACGAACCCATTTATTAAGCAATCGGCCTTTTTTGCTGTTTTTGAACAAAGAATACAAAGCATGCTGGGACTATTTGTTTTGTTTGAATGAGTACCGTAATAAAAACGACCCTTTCGTTCAAATAGTCCATTAGAACTACGCGGTGACGGCTCTATTAGCTGTTATTAAAGGTTTCCGAAAGACGGCTCCATTTTTAGGAGAATCAATACTATTATCTCGGTGGCCATATGCAATCACTCCAGTATTCAAAGAAGCAGACGACTTTTTGTTCTTTGTCTTAATGGCAGTTTTCTGGCTAATTTGATGTTTGGTAGAAGAAACACGTCAAGTGAAAATGAAGCAGTTTGTTCACGTGTGTCAGTTTGTCCAATAGTGTGTTTCCCAAACATTTTCAGGCTACCACCCCCTTTAGAGCATATATTTCACCGGCTCTCCCAATAAAGTCGGTAAAAAATAATAAATCGAGAATTAAATTCTAATAAAAATTTCCTTTAGAATTTTAATTGTTTCAATAACCCAATAGAATTCTTTAAATCAGAAAATTGGAAAGTGTTTGAACTTCAAACAATTCTACTGTAAAATAAGACTCCCAGACATTCGATTTTATGCATTGAAGATGTTGATTTACACTCTTTGCTCCTCGTACCTTTTATCCTCCTGGTCTTCCAACAAAATTTTAAATACAGTAAAGATACCTAAAAACAATTAGATTCTAGAGAATCAAGACGTTTTGATAAAACCGCCAAAATAAGGCCCTCAAAAGGTCAAAAAAGCCCTTTTTTCAGATGAATAATTAGAAAAGACTCCAGTGGAGTGATAGTGCCAATTTTCAAGTATGCAGACAAAATGGTATGTTCTGGAACACTTGATTACACAAAAGAATATATATATATATATATATATATATATATATATATATATATATATATATATATATATATATATATATATATATATATATATAAAGGATAGAACCGTTGGTAACCTTTGATTGCTAGTTCATAATGTTTGACCAAAAGAGTATCAGGTCTTTTGTGTTGCAATGTTAAAAGCCAGCCAATTCATTTACATTTGAATTTAAAAAAAATGTTGATTGGGTCGACGAATCAGTATAAAATATTGATACGATTGATCAAGTGAAACCTTCCTGTGAGTGTATTTGAATTTATATCATGTAGGAGTCATCTTAGGGTTGTGATTGGTAATTTAGTGAAACTAGTTCAAGATATAAATGCTCTTCATGTTATATATTTACAACTGTAACTGTCAACATCAACATAAGTTCTTTCAGTTTTTAAATGGGTGTGGCTGACTGCATGTATGTCCCATGTGCTCAGGTTGCACCAATGGTTCCTTGAGAGCCATTTCCAAAATTTAGAATTTTTTATATTTTTGGCCCCCTCCCTGCAAGACTGAAGTAAGCACATTCTGAAATATTGTAGTCAAAACCAAAGATGATTGGGAAATATTGACGAGTGAAGACAGGAACAAAAATTATCAGTTTAAAGGTTCTCGACGGAAAATGATTTAAATGAAAAAGAGAGAATTTGAAATAGTTGTTTATCATGTCAATTAACACAAAAATACCCGTTTTTTATGCTTATAAAAATTTGACTCACAATGGGATCAGCCATAACTCACCACTTTGAGGTGAAATCTCCTCCAAGCCAACATCAGAATCTCATAGGAATATATCAAGGAATAACGACTACAACAGACAGACACCCATATCGAATGAATAAAAAAGTCACTGGGGACGACAGTTTAACAGTTAAATATTGAATGAATTATATTAACAATTTATAAGGAGAAAATAATTTAGTAAAGGATGCAGTCTTCAGTTGATTGTAAAGTTCAGTCTATAAGCAGATCAGCATCTTTATCTACTAAACTTCACTTTAAGTGAATTTTTTCTTCCTTTACGAGAGATAATCTTTTAATGGGCATTTTATATTCAATAGAGAATATCATTAGCAACTGACAAATTAAATGAATTGATTCATTGATTGAGAAACGAACATACTGAGATATATATCGATGGAGAGACTGATAAAGGCAGAAATAGATTGATATATAGATAGATTAATAAATTGAAAGATATGATCAATCGGTGGATAGATAGATAGACGGCTAGAATGATAGATTATGCATGGATGTAGATAGATAAATGGTTCGAAAATGAATAGATAGAGATAATGATCTGTAGACAGACAGATAGGTGTCAATAAATATATAGATATGAATAGTCATATATATATATATATACATATATATATATATATATATAGAGAGAGAGAGAGAGAGAGAGAGAGACAGACAGACAGACAGACAGACAGAGACAGAGAAAGAAAGAGGGAGAGGAAGGATTGGGAAAAATAAGAAAATAATGTTGTTCATTGACTGATAGATATACAGACAGATATAAACACATCGTGACTGATATTCACTGTCAAAGATCACTCTCTACATATGATAAATAACTGAAATATGTCTGAATTGAGGCTAAGGATACATAGAGAGATTTCAAATGTCAAATGAAAGACATATATACACATTATATACATACCCTTCCAAATTCCAAATGACTCATTTTAAGTTAACACAAGGCCAGCGTCAGAAAGATATAGATAGTTAGATAGACAGACAGATATAATCCCAAATGAATCATGGTAACCTAACACGAGGCCAGCGTCAGTTTTGACCAAATTGCAGGAGGCGCGAAAGGCAAACTGTAAATTAACACGTCCGAATTGGTGTAATTACCTTTGGACCCATTCGTGGGTCCCCTCGGTCAGTTTACTCATTAACTGTCTGTCAGAGAGAAAAGAAGGGGGATATTGGTTTGCATTCACGGAACACCCATGACCTCTGTTGGTAAATAAAGGAAGGAGCCAACTGTGTACAGTTTCGCTGCCAATAGAAAGATAAAACCCAAGATGTGTTGGGGGTTGAAATCAATGGGGTTGTCAAAATTATCCTTTCTTGAGTCCGTTTGGAGTATCTGCTACTCCAAATGGCCAATTCGTGTTTAGGTTTTGCCTCAAATAAATTATTTTAATTGTTGACTTCGTTTTTTTTTGCTGTTATAGGATATTAACAAATGAAGTTTTCATCTTGATAAGATAGTGTATATTCATCACAGTTGCTAGCAAATAGCTGAATATATACATCTATACAACAAACTTCTCGACATTATTGCGATTCCTTATACGGCACATATATCTAAGATTACATGAATCATTTATGTCCTGCTGACATCTTGCAGGAAATAAAGGAAGTTCTTGCAAAAAATGTTTCCACTCCTCTCAGTAAAAGTAAATAAGTATATATATAAAAAATGAACAGTGTTCTTTTTCACAAAATATCTGGAGCCCAGCTTATCCCCAGGTCTCAGGAAAAAAACAACTTCGTAATTTACACTTTACACTTCCTTAAAATTGAATATTCCACTACAAACAAATCCGATTGTTAAACCCCGGTGATAAAACAACATCAAAAGAAATATTTTTATATTCATTGTTAAATATTCAATGAAGTTGGTCGGCAGGATCAAATGAGTCCCACGGGTCGTAGTTTGCCGGCCCGTGGAATAAAGTAACAGAACTTGACGCTTTCTATAATCATAATAAAAGAAGCTGATGAGAATGATAGAAAAAACACAGAAAAATAATTATAATAAAGACCCCCCAAATCCCAATACAATTTAAACACTGCAGTGTAAAAAATATCTCTACATTTACTGACTTGTCAAAAGACAACATCAATTCGATATGGTATTTCTTCTTCATCGGACTTGAAATCCCAATGAAATGCTCGTCATCGACAAGATTTTACAGCATTTCGAGAACACTCCCAACGCAATACAAGTACTGCTAATTTCTAACTTCCGTTTAGGTTCTATCTCTACATTATTCAGCACTTCAAAAATCCGGAAACAAGAACAGAAGACAACGCACGCCATTGTGTCATCAATCGCAGCCGAACAAAACTTCGTTACTTGAAGACATCATACCGACCAGCATTGTTCCTTCGATTTATTTGTAGTTAATGTGCCCAACTATCTTACGCTGTACAATTTTTCTTACCTGTAACAAAAGAATATGCGCACGTTTGAATTAAAAATGATAGATGAATATCATCCATCGAAAAACTCGTCAAGTTATCTAAGGAATTTGAAATCTCTTGTGCACAAATTAATTTCCTTCGTGTGCTGGTTGCAAAATGTGTGTGAGCCCACACGCACACAGTTCAGAGATCCAACCAACAATATTAGTTCATACAAATTACTCCAAACGGAGGTGTTCGGCTGAATCACTTATTTTACACCCAACAAATAGAGCACAAATCTAAGCCTCCCACTGGCCGTATTTCTATTTATTGCAACGCGATATAAACATTTGAAAACACGTTTCTATCGCTTCTCTATTTCAAACGCAGCTGATTACTTTAATTTTACCTCAAAATTTGAGGTATTAGAACGACAAAATATGCGCACAGCGATTATTTTTAGAATAGTTTGACGACAAACAAAGGAATTCATTGCACGGCTAATGTTACCTTCTGACAGCACTGTAAATCAAGTATTACACATTTCTGTTAAAATGTTCTCCTAGTTACAATCACTGAACTTACAGCTGAAGCAAAAATTCTCAAACTTGCAGACCTATTGATCGATGTAAAGAAAACAAATGACAGCACACTAAGAGATAATACTCTACTTGCCTTTGATAAATAATGGCTTTTTCCTGATACCTTGTCGCCGAACATAAACCCCATTATTGACCAGGTAATCATTAATGAACACTCTGTGCATCTTTCTGAATAATGTCATGTTACATACCTTTCGTCACAATTTCTTTCTTTCAAAATTGTAACAATTTTTTACGCGATTTTTAGTGACAGCAATTCTCTTTTTTCTCACTGAGACTTACACAGTTTTATAGATCAAATTCAAACACTTTTTGGTACCTAGTTACAGCTAAATAGCTAAATAAGATTATGTAGATAGGAATAAAATTGGAAAGAAACACAAATTTTGGATGTCATTACAAGGTTTTAAAATCTTGATATTGCTTGCTACTACGTCTGCATGATGTACAAAAGGAGTCATTTGATTCTCTGTGAATCTGAAGTTGAACTAATTTTCATTGACTTGATTTTCCTTTGCATTCTGATTTTCTGCACAGCAGAAATGTGCGCCTGAAAGTGAATGGTTTCTTTATCATTTTCATCCGAGGTATAGAACGCCTTTGTGACTAGTATCAAATGCTTTCTTACTCAAAGCAGTCAGTTGCATGGCGACCTTTGTCCCAAATATAAAATGCTTTAATGTGAGCTTCCCACGCTGTTCCATCTCACTTCAAATCTTTGTGTTTTATTACATGCTCTGTTTGTATAGGATGACTTATTCTTTTTTTTTATCAATTTGTCGTCGGATGAATATTGCTGCATATCCCTTTTGCTATGAAATGTCTGCAGCAGCCCGACTCACTGATCTGTCGTCGGCAAATATCCAATTAAAACAAAAGAAATCACTCTGTGTATGAATAGCAGTTACTCAACTACTGTCCATTGTACGAAGATATATTACTTAGTACAGAAGACAGTATAATGTCGAGTTCGAAGCTTAATGAAAATTCTAATAAAAATAGATAGAGAATTACAGATTATAGAACTTTTTAAAAAATTATAAATCTTGATTAGTACACACTTTCATCTTAATTTTGTACTGTTTTGCAACTTCAAGCTGTCAATCTACGACTGTTAGTGGACAACGTAAGTCGGGGAATAAATGATAAACTCTCAGATGCTGAAAACCGCTCGATGAGATCACAAGACAGCATAGTATATTTGAGAAAAACTATAGTCACAGACATTATACAATCCTTTTCGCGACTCAAATGGTAATGGGCTGGTTAGGTTGCAAGAAGGTCTGACAGCTGTTGGGGATCACGACTCACAAATTGGATCTTCAGATATCATATGAGAAACTGCGGTTGGCAAAGAAATAAGGTGGCGTGATGAACTAAACAAGTTCAGAGAGTATTGGCTCCGCAACGACATTGGGCGAGAGACCTGGTGAATCTTACTAAAAAGTTGTTCTTGCTGTTGCTGCTGCTGCTGATTATGAATGAGTGACGCCCTTATTCTTCATTTGATAAACGAGAATTCGACTGGTTGGCAAATGATCTAATCGAAGTCTCTATCTAATCTAACCATTATTCTTCACCTCTCTCTTTCTCGCACTCTCATCTTTATATCAGAGTAGCGGTTGAAAGATTAGATTACATCATTAACACTTTTGGGTCTGGGAATTCAAAATGAATTTATGGTAATTGCCGTTCACAACCCCATTTTGACTTATGAAAGATTGGGACGCTCTACTTGCATATAGCAGGGAAAACCACTGCTGGGCCAAGGAACATGAATAATATCATAAACCTTTTCCCTCTTATTATTTACATTGAGGTAATATCGAATATTATCATCATATGCCGGAAAGTAAGGTTAGGAAATGAACATGGTGCAACCAAACTGCCTTTGGGATTACTGAACAATCTTTGTTGAATGGATCAAACAACCGAACTTATTACTTATCTACCATACGAAGGAAAACCATTGGAAGTTCAGACAGTACTGAGGAATCTCAAAGATACATTTGTCGAAACATGGGGTTCGATAAAAAAATGTAAGGATTCCAGTTCAAATAATTCATAGATTAATGTCAGTAATTCATCTTCAGATGTCTGATGAGTTTTAGTCAAGTAACTGTTATAAAAACAATTGATGAGAAGAAAACAAACAAGATTCAGGATTTTCATGACGATCTAAATCTCAGCAGAAAATATTCCAAATTTCATTTTTCAAGACGTTTTCATTTTTGAAAGATTTAAAGCATCTTCTGCACCGAAACTAATTTTTTTCGTTATTTTAGGAAAAGATTTTTGCACTTTGACGTGGTTTCTAAGCCAGTTTACGGAATATTTTGCAGGGAAACTTTCGATCCAAGCACCATACATCGCCCAGATAACTGTAGATGTCAAATATTTTATCAGTTCTTACGGTAATCGGGAAGCGAAACCTTGAGATAAATGTATTGAAAGCGAGATTTGTAGGATTTTGACGACTTCATCTTCCAGTCTATTTCTGGTGATCGATTGCGCATGCGCGAGGCTGTGAGTGGCGGAATGAGACGCATTATTTATCGCCATTATCAAGATTTCAGTGTGAATCAGAGGGGAAGATGGCGAAGGCTGGAGGGTCACAGCCAAGAAGTGGACATCGCCGATAGACTCACGCCAAACGGACAAACGCGAATCTCTGAAGAATGTCATTCAGGTTGGGCTAATGATTAGCCATTTATTATGAAAGATGACGTTCGGTTCTGGCAAAGTCTTCTCTATTTCCCTCTCTTCTCTTCTTTTCTAAATATCTTTCTCTCTTCTCAAGTTTCAATGCCTTTTATCATTAAAAACTGCTCATCAAATCTCTCAACACTGTTTAACACAGCTCTTTTCAGTTTCTAAGTGATACTAGCTGGCTATCTATCTATCTATCTATCGATCTATCTATTTATGGCTCTCTGACACAGGCAGCATCAATGGTGTTAGAGAGATGATAATTTAAGCATTTATTCAATGTTTATCGGGGAAAAAGTGAATAACCATAGCCATCAAAATCAGGTCCTATCCTATTTTCTAAATATTATGTGTATGGTTATGCGCTTGTTTGTGTGGTCTAGTGCTCTTGACCATACCGTTTTGTCTAAAGACCTGAACATTTGCTTAGATACTTACTACAGCTTTTCTAGAATGGATTTTTTTCTATTTGGGGGAAAGAAACAAACTTTTTTTTACCTTATTCTGGTAGGTTTATTACTTACGTCTAGACTTCTGATGTTTCAAGATATTTTTTCGCTTTATTTTTGATGTTTTTTAGTAGACATAATATCTATAATCCCCAGTTTCTGGATGTTTATATGTCAAAAATGCTGATGATTTCAGAAACATGATTTATTCTGACCATATTTATTCTCCGAGGGAATTATTTGTGTCTTCAATTTTTGACGTTACGGTTGGTCAATTATTGCATGAAATCGAGGATTGTTTTCCTTCTTTATTTCCTAAATCACTCCCTCTTTTTCCTCCAGTTTCAAGACCGTTTATTATATTTCAGCTTATTTTTTTCTTCTATCACGTTTCTCTTTTTCTTTCTCTCCTTCTTTCCTTGTCTTTGTTTCTAAACTATTTTCATTTTATGTTTCTTCCTTTCTTCATTCCTTTCTCGTTATGTTTTGCTTTTATTATTATTTCTTTCTTGCTTTGTCTCCTTTTTTGTCTTTCCTTTTTGTATCTTTCTTTTTTTTTCATCCTTACGTTCGTTCTCGATCTTTTTCTTTCTTTCTTTCTTTCTTTCTTTCTTTCTTTCTTTCTTTCTTATGTTTATTCTCTCCTTTCATCTATCTATCTTCTATCCTCACTCACTATTCTGTCTCTCTCTCCCTGTTTGTTTCTTTCTATCTTTCTTTCTTTCGAATGGTCTTCAATAATTTGTTCATTCATCAAGGTTTTTGATTTCTCCAAGTCTCTCTCAGCAGACGATCAAATTATGGACGTGGCGGATAAATACGTTCTTAGAGACAATATTTATATCTTCTTCAATTCGAGCATCAATCAAAAATTTGTTCTAAGCGGATTCTTGTTCTCTTACCCACAGACACACAAACATGCACACATGCGCAGAAGCATATACACGCACATACACATACAAAGCTAGGCCCACTGTTGTTTTATTTGAAATGAAAACTTACATATGTTTACCAAATCATGTATTATTACAACAGTATTATCATGACACAGTATGGAGATGTTCTCACAGCAAATGAAAGAAAAACCAAGAAAATGCAAAGTCTTGAGCGCTTGAACTGTTGGATAAAATAAGTAATAGAGAACTATACTCCAAACATCTGTATCTTTTCAATAATAAAAGTATACTTACTTTTTCATTCCCCAGTATATAATCAGAACAACATATTACCTGGGATCATGGCCATACTTAAGATATGATCATGGTGATTTCGGCTCTCAATATAGTAACACACACCACAATTTCTGTTCCTGTAAAGTTCCATATATACATTTATATAGGTATTTTTGACGAATGCAGTGATTACCTATTATCATTTGTTTTTTGTTTTTGGTATTGTCGTGATTTTTTGAAATTCTTGTGAGACAACGTCACGCCAGTGGGTGCAATCTTCAGTTGGCTGTTTAGCTCAACAGAAAGAAAGATGCTACTTCGAAGAGGCTAGCTTATCGGTCGCAGGTTCAATTCCTGTTAAAGACCGATTCTCTCAATTTACAGTGTTTAGGCCAAGGGAAACATTTTTGCAGAGTAACGGGATTTCAGATACCATCTAAAAGAACATAAGGTATTCATAATTATTCAATCGAATTATATATCAATTTCTCAATACTCACTCTCTCTTTATATATATATATATATATATATATATGAGCATGTGCATATTCACAATTACTAATAAAAACATATTTCCTAACATGCAACACATGATATACTCCCACCTATGTATATATATATATATATATATATATATATATATATAAGCATTATTAAGAAATGAATATGTAACCCAACATAATAATTATGAATGTGTCATATTTTCCAGAACTCTATTTGAAATGATCTCCCGTTATATATCCATAAACAATTACGAAAAAAGATACATATTTCCTAATGATCTACACTGAATAAAATAGGAAGTATATCAAGTGCATATTTTTTCAGTATTCACATACTTTTTTGCTCATATATATATATATATATATATATATATATATATATATATATATATATATATGTGTGTGTGTGCGTGTGTGTGTTCTTGCGATTTAAAATGATGCGACAGAAGGTTGGTACTTTGACTATTGGAAGGTAAAGTGGAATTTAAGAGATGAGGCAGATGTTGTTGCATCGTTAAAATTTTGATGATCACATGGGCATGATTTAATGCATTTATATGGTTGCCAACCATCTTTTTCAAAAAAACCTGCAGCGTTTGCAGGGAAAACTGTTGTTTATGTATTTGAGATTTGAGAAATGGAATGAGGAGACGTGTGTTTTCGGTTGTTTAGTACGAGCGATAGGGTGAAGAGTTTGTACCGATGCCAGTGAGAATCAGGTTGTTCTGAGTTAGGAAAGGTCAGTGAGGGGAAGGGTGTTGAGGTGTTTCTCTCTCTTAAATTTCTCTCCATCTAAAAGTTGTCAGATTACCAGCGTTCTGTTGCATCATCTAACCTCGTCACAACAAACATATATACATGAGGATGAAGAGGAATGTAGATACTTACAAGAAATGTATGTGATAAACTTCAATTTTACTTTGAATTTCTGGAGATATGTATTTTTATTAGTAATTTATTAATTGAGTGAGGAAACACAGCTATTATCTAAAGTATCAGAAGTATACTGAATGAATACTTGGTATGTGTCCAGAAACTTTTTAACTTTGATATATATATATATATATATATATATATATATATATATATATATATATATATATAAGAATTGAGCACTCTGGTAGATGAGGGATTTCTGTGTAATTTAAAATATATTGCTTAAATTTAGCCCTTCTGCCTGTCCAGTTCCGTAGTCCAGAGGTAGGATATCGGCCTACGGGTCTGAAGTGAAGGATTCAATTCTGCCTCGCGGTATTGGATGGGATAATGGAAAGTTTATAGCCACACTGAAGAGATCTAATGCATCGAAACAGCTGTCTGTGGATGACACAATAATATATATATATATATATATATATGTGTGTGTGTGTGCTTATACATACTCATTATGCTTTTTTATCAAATATCTATGTACTAAGACTCCAGAAATTATAAATGAAATAGACATGCAGCTTTGTCTTTACCCCAACCAATCCCTTGCTCTCTATCACTATTCACAGAGTTGCATATTGATTTGTCCCGAACTTCTAACAAAAAAAGCTACTCATCAAATTCTCCGCTCATTATCGCTTTCAAAAAAGCTGTTGAATGATTCTTAGCAAGATTGTAGTAATTCATATAGACATCCAGCTTTTGCAATCCATCGAAGGACTCTGATCAGATTTTGGGAATTAATTGAATTTATCAGAAAAATGGTTAAATTGTGACAATGAATTGTTCTCCATCTTTCTTTCCTGAACATTGATCGCCTTGTCTCCTTTGTTTTCTGAGCCAACGCAAGAGTCCTTTGCCGAAATCATTTTCATTCTGTCGTTGTTCCCACTAACGGCATTCGACAGTTTCGTTATAGATCCAGCTTAATTGAGTCTACTATTGTGTTCTCAAGTATTGGAATGCAGACTGTTGATGTCTTTACCCTGAAATAATCCTCAATGAGACGTAATGGAGGAATGCCGAGCTTCAGGGCGGGCAGGTTGTCCATGATTCCATCTTCGGGGTACTGGCTGGCAATATCTTTGGTGATCCAAATGTCTTTTTCCAAATATCCTTGTCGTTGGAATTGTTCGTTTTCAGCTACCGATGTTGCTTCTGTCTGCCGTGAAGTTCTTGTCTCGGGTGACGCCATTAGATTTCTTGGGAATGACGATATCAAGTCCAAAGGAAGTCGTTGAAAAGTTGTTGCCACGTTTTGAACTCTTCTAAAGAGGATGTATTCCCTGCTAACCGTGGGTTCTTGTAGGTATTGATACATGTGCAGATCAAGGGAATGGCAGGCTTTTCAAATGATGACAATCTTGAGAGGTACGATGGCGCTAGGTTGCGAGTCAGATCATCTTTTTTAGCAGAAGTTTCACAGTGCATGTTTTTTGGCTGTGGTAGAGATCATCATAATTAACATATTCCATTTTAAGTGATTCTGGCTGGCTGGCCGTGTATGAATGTGTCTCACCAATGGAACTAGAAGACTAAACATCTGAATAATTATCCTTATTTGAAACCACAAGCTTTTATCAAATTGATCTCTTAGTTTGTGTCTGCTTTTTGGAAGTGTTGGCCTTTTCAGTTATCACAGCCTAATAAAAGGCGAGACAAGAAGCTCATCCATTAATCATCAGCTTGTACAATTGATCACCTTCATCCCAACAAGCTGCCAAAAGATGTTGGTGATGTGACTGTCCCTATTGACTAGACCTGTGTTTTTTATATCATATTTCTTTCCAAAGAAGATGACAATATGTAAGAGAAATTCTACGCCTTAATCGTAGACATTCAAAGTATGACGACGATTTACCCATTGTTTGGAATCTTTACGTTTTCCTAACTCCATCTAAAGTTCTTACAGCGTTTGTAACATGTGTGGTGGTGGATAATAAGATATTTAACACACATATATGAGAGAGAGAGAGAGAGAGAGAGAGAGAGAGAGAGAAAGAGAGAGAGAGAGAGAGAGAGAGGGGATGTATATATAAACAGATTCGGATGCTGCCTTTCAATGTAGAGGCAGGTAAGTGGAACTTTGATTGAAATATACAAATATACACATATACATCATATCTACTCCTATATATGTCTATAAGAGTATCAAGATGAAAATTAGAAAAACGATTGTACTCATATTAACTGTGTTTCACTAACAAGGAATTTAATTTTAATACAACTATTTTTCCTTCTGGTCAATTTGATACATATTGTCAGATATATTGAATCAACTAACTAATCATGCTTATACATGTATCTCTGTATAAACCCAGATTTGTAGAGACATCTTAGCCTCGTTGTGATTTGCTAACAGCCGTAGATGTGACGTCAACGTGTTAGGGAAGGCATTGATTTGGGTCCGGTTGTTCATTTCCCATGTGTCATTCAGGTGTCAAATTGAAATAACGTTGCAAAATAGACGAGAAGTCTTTGCAAAACCCTCAAGTCAGTTGGCAATCTTTCAGAACGAAACTGCTTCCGGTTGAGGATTGAGGAAGCATCTGGAGAGACGATGAGGAGGGGATATGTTCTGGGGTAGGGATGTCTTTTATGAAAGATAGGGAAACAAGTGGTGGAAATAATGAAATAGAAAGTACCTGATTAAGAGCGAGAGGGAAGAGAGAGAGAGAGAGAGAGACGGAGAGGGAGGGAGGGGGAGAGAAAGATCCACGAGGAAAGAAATAAGATAATTATGGGAATGGGAAGAGAGAAAGAAGGATAGAAAGAAAGAAAGAAAGAATGGAAGATAAATTAAAGAGGAAAAAAGAACAGATGGAGAAATATACAGTAACAGAAAAAAAAGAAAGAATATAAGAAAGGAAAAAAATATGGGAACAGGAACAAGAAAAGCCACACTTGATAAATACCTAGTTTTAATTTGATAAACACAAGGATATGCAACGACTAAATTTTTTTTTGCAACCCAAAGTTTGTGAAATTAAACTTCTTACGAAAATAAGCGAGTTTGTAGATTCAACTTCTTTTACAAAAAGAAATGTTGAGTTTTAATTTGGTCAGAATTTAATTCAATAAAAACAAGGATATAAAAAAACGACATTTTTTTTTTACTATCAATGGTTTATGTAATCAAACTGAATTCAATTTTTTCACACGAGATGAGTAAATTTCACTAATTAGGTATGTTCACTGATTCGGCATAACACACACACACACACACACACACACATATATATATATATATATATATATATATATATATATATATATATATATATATATAAATATATATATATATGTATGTATGTATGTATAAAATGAATCTCTTGTTTTTTTCTTCATCGATACTATCAGAACGGACATTTTCTGCCAGCAAGGTCAAATACCCTGTCATTCATTTGTGTCCCTCGTTGTTTGAAGGAAACACTTTTATTTGACTTTGATTCTGATATCAGATAATAACTAGTTGGCCTTGCAGTTTCGTATTCATTTTGCTTTAAAACCTCCCCTTATGCCCATTAAGCATGCATGCCAAATTCGGTTGGGTAAATAAGACTTTATCATTATCGTTATCATTATTAGGGTTAGTGTGAACTCACTTCCAACGTTTTTTTTAAAAAGTTTTCGTGTGTGGTTTTTGTATGTGGTTTTTGTACGCATATATATATATATATATATATATATCCTACTTGGGGCCTACTGGAACAGTTTGGGCACATAGTAAAGTCAAAAATTTGGAATAGAAGCGGTTCATCCAGAAGTCGAATATTGTAAAATATTTTTTTCAGTTTTTTTTTTCCGTTTCCAATGGGCTAGGGATGGTCCCACTGAGCTCAAATCAAACATATCCTGAATTATCTTTAACATTGACTCCTGATATTGACGGAAGGTTCTATCGTTTTTTCATATGCTTAAACGTATATGTGCTTGTGTGTCTGTGGGTTTATTAATGTGCTTATGTTATTTAGCACTCCTGGTTATACTGTATTGTCTACAGACTTGAAAATTGTCATCATTTTTGGTCTTTATTTCGGTGGGTTCAGTAATAACATCTAGATTCTCCTGAATTCAGACGTTTCAGATGTATTTTACTCTATTTTAGATATTCTGTCTAGTAGGAAACACTACTGATGTCATAAATAGCATTCACTGTGATCATATCTATTGTTCGATCATTTCTTAGCATGACTTCAAATTTTGACGCTACAGTTGTTCAGTTATTGGCAGTGATGGCAAGTTATCTATCATATTATTTCACAATTGTTAATTAACAGTTTGACGAGTCAAGCATTTATAATTATGTATAAATAGGTAAAAATCAGTTTATATTTTTGGATGATTGTCATGGTAAATAGCTGAAATTGAATAAATCTAATATCGGAAGTTTAAAAACTCAAATTAAAGCCTCAAGAAGTATGTTTAGACATCAACACATTATTGAAAATATCAGGCATTCATTATTACCTTAAAATGAAATGTAGTCGGTTATAATCATTTTCAAAGGTAGTCAATGTAAAAATCACTTAAGTTGGCTATATTGTCCTGGCTACGTCCAACCAAAGATTTTTTTAAAATGATTTATTCAGCAGTTTTGATGGTCGTATTTTTTATGAAGTTAAGATGTGGAATACACACCCCTAAGTTGAATATCCACAGTGAACATGACCAGAGCCTTGAGTGAATTGCTAAGTGACGTGGAAGAGAAATAACAGACACCGTGTTATCCCTGAGTGATGTTATGGTTACATGGGGGGGGGGGATGTTTTTGACGGATACGAAAGGTTGGGGGTCAAAGACATTTTTGAAAGTCAAAAATTAAGAAGATTTTTTTCCCATAAAAACCTTCAAGCGATAACAAAGTTTGAATATTTATTGAGGTAAAAATTTTTGTCAGTCATGAATTGTGGCTACAATTTATAGACAAGAATTTTATGTCAGTTTAAAACCTAACAATCTCATTTAAATATTGCTAAAAAAAGAATAACAGAAGCCTCAAAACATTACTTTAAAGAAAACATAATTCTGCTTAGAATTATACTGAAGACTGGAAATTCAGTTTTAATCCTGATTAAGTCGGGGTATTGGAAAAAAAACAAACAATATTTCTTCACTCCTGATTACTTCTTCAGAAAAATGACTGGAAATTTGTTGATTCATTTATTTGTTGTTTATCATCATCATCATCATCATCATCAAAATTTCAACGTACATCGTTGAACGTTGATCTTCCTCAAGATTCACCAGAAATTTTGGCCGTGGATATCGCAGAGCCCGTATCTTCTGAACTCTTATATTTTTCCGGCCAAAATTTTGCATATGATCTCCGAGGATCCACATTGTGAGTCATGATGCCCAGTGGTTGTCTGACAAGCGTGTAACATGGTTTTCCCATCGTCATTTGAGTGTTCCAATGGATTTTATGATATCTCTTTTTCTCCAATAAAATATGCAGTTTTGTGATCTCACCAGCATGGCCCTTTCTTTCATGATTCCTAATTTGGAAACCCATCTTTTGGTCAAGTCCCATATTTCATTTCAGCTCTGTAGGTGACTATCAGTACAAAACATTGGTTGTAGACTATTGCTTGCTCTGCCGAAAGCTTGCAAACTAAAAGTGTTTTTTGCTGAACTTCTTCCTCATTTGAAGACTTCATTGGTGAAGATTTGTGGCCCAGGCAGATGTTATTGTCTTGTCAAGGTCAACCAGAAATTTATATAATAAAAGATTTTTTTCAGATAAAAAAAAAGATTAAATTAAAAGTTGTTTTTACAGAAAAATACAAAAACGGTGGTGGCTCTTTCGTTAATCACAAAGAAAAGATAATGTCTATTATTCTAAAGTACAGAAACCTAAAAAACAAAAGATCTAGTTGAATTTATGTCAGTTTTTCACAAAAAACAAAAACAAACATTCAGCTTCTGCTTTCCAGCGGTGAGTCGTTGTAGAAGCAGTGCACACCATTTTTCATCTGCATTCTTGACCCCAGATATTTTAGATCTAAAAAAATCTGTATTTGCCACTATTTTGTTCCAGCACGTTGATCATCTTACGTGCAGAATATATTTCAGAATAGTGAGTGCTATATATATATATATATATATATATATATATATATATATGTATATAGATAGATAGATAGATAGAGAGAGAGAGAGAGAGAGAGAGAGAGAGAGAAAAGAGGGGGAGAGAGTGTGTTCGCTCTTAGAAGTTCCAACTAAATACAACTGTTACCGATGTGAAATATATTACTTGCATAATCTCCCTCGGAAACGTCTGTATATTGGTGTTTTTGTGTGTGCATTGGTGGGTGTATACATGTAAGGATGAGGAGAGAGAGTGAGAGAGAGAGAGAGAGAGAGTGAGTGTGTGTATGCGTGTGTGTGTAAGTATTTCTAACCAAATACAACTATTTTCGATCTGAAGTCTTCAAAATTCTCTAAAGTACATTACTTGCACTACCTCCTTCGGAAACATGTGCCTGTATCCGTGTGTATGTGTGCATGTGTACATGTATTTATGTGTGTATGTGAGAGAGATAAAAAGAGATAGATTGAGGAAGTGTGTATGTGCTCACCGTGTGCATTTCTAACCAAATACAGCTGCCGTCGATTTGAAGCAATATTCGCCGGTAGAAAACGTTTTCAAATATTCAATTAGTTTCCACTGGTGACGGATGAACTACGAAGAAACCAGTCACGATGAAGAAGAGGCTCTTTTAGATAAGGTTTGAAGTTAGAAGCATCGGTAGTGGTCGTGGTTGTGACAAGAAAAAAGATAAAAGTGATAATGATAGAATTATAAAAAGAGAAGAAGGTGAAAATAATGCTTGAAAAGGCCAACCAATATGGCGGCTCTGTCGTTGATTTCGGCGAAGCAGGATCGTAGAAAAGATAGCGTTGAAGATGATTTAATAAAAATTGTAATGTGAATACCGATAATGTTAAGATTAATTTGATTTTAATATATATATATATATATATATATATATATATATATATATATATATATTAGTTGCTTTGAATGATGATATTGGTAAGTTCAAGTTGATAATGACAGAGAATGACAGAGTAAAGATAATAGTTAGGGAAATGAGAATAGAGGTCCTTCCTTATCCACGGAATGTATTCCAAGACACCCAGCGGATACTTGAAATCGTTGATAGTACCGAATTGTAGATAGAGCCAAATCTTAAATAAATACATTATCCCAATTATCAAGGTTATGTTTATGGAAGATGTTCCAAGACCCTTGCATGGATTGAACAGAAGCCGATCGAATCGCCGTAGCCCCACAAATATCCCAATCCACCAGCCAAGTGTGTTACAGATTCTTTTTTTTCCCAACGTACATATTTAATAATTTCATTTGAAATCAAACACAATGAAGCATAACCAACAAGGAGCTTTAATAGAATCGAACTATTATGATAATACACACTTCCCGGCTAAAAAATGTGCCAGGCTTTTTTATCGAATCTTTTGTAATTGCTCTTCCATTCTAACTGTTGTAGATGGAATACAGAACAATCTTTTGTAACGATGTATTCACTAGAGATTTTATTTCAGTATTGGACAGGTTTCCCCTTATTTTCCGTTAGAAAACTGTTCCGTTCCATCAAGCAGTCCCATAGTTGTTTACAGTGTGCTGTTTCAATGTTGTTCCATTCGGCTTCGACTGCTTCTAACACTCGGTCAGCGTTCTCAAATAGTCTCCCAACCAGTTTGGCCTTGATATGTACCCATACATTTTATAGATACCTTCTATTAAAAAAAATGCTTGGCTCATTTTTTTAACCAGTAGTGTACTGTAACAAAAGTTTTGTGATATATAGAAGACCCGTTCATATCTTAGCAGCCTTAGTAAACGATTTTCCTTCACCTATCAAGTCAAAAACCTTCATCTTTCGAAAAAAACAAACACTTAATGTCTTTTTGGCATAACCGAATCGCCAGCCTCACTCGTCTAACGCTTTGGGATCATCAATAAAATTTCTAAAATAATTAATACAAACAATATTTCACTGCACTCCTTCAGACAAGAATGCAAGATTTTATCATATTATCCGTAGACCATTTCGATGGTTTTCGATAATTCATTTAAGAAACTGTTGATTCTTCTTATCTGAGTTCGTCAAATTTGATTGAGTGTTTTATGATTTAGTAAGTTAGTATTGTCACTGTTATCAAAGCTCTTATCGAGTGAGAGTCTACCCCATACTAAGGCAAGTTGACTTGATTTTATATATTTTTTCTTTTTTTTTCTTTTTTGTTATTTCTTAATATTTCATGTTTTTGGTTAGTCTCTACTTTCAGCATTTTGGGGAGTAAGGCCAAAGAATACCTTCGGGGTAACGCCAAGCCCCCTACAATGCTTATATAATCTATGTTCTATTTCTTTTGCGAGACATTTTCCTTTCTCCATCCTTTTTTTGTTCCATTAGTCGGGAAAAACTCGTGTATTGTTTATTTCTGGGGTTGAGTGTAGGTAACTTAATAGACTGAAAGCCAAACTGAGGATAAAGGGGTTACTGTATGTTGTATTTATATCCGTGACATATTTGAACAGACACAATTACTTCGATAAAAACTAATACTGAAATGAAAATATACACATTGACTCTTGCTACATCGGGGGTTGCCAAACTTTTTAGACCATTAACCACTCGATTGAATCCTTGATCACTCATCGAAATCAAGATAGTGCAGCCTAAAAAGTATCAAACATACCAATGCCATATCTTAAAACGTATCGAATTTACCCATAACGCACCAAATCTTCAGAAATATTCCAAATCCATACTACATTATTATATATCAATCGATATCGTGAATCATAATATCATTTACTTTTTTACCCAAAAACTTAAATAGATATATCAAAACGTTTATCGACAATTTTTGACCCCCATGCTTTTATTGACCACTTGAATAGTTTCATCGACCTACAGGGGTCAATACAGTGGCATATGGTGCTTTATATCTCGGGCCCACTCTTTGCTTACGGATGCACAAAAATGCAACAATATTTTAATGTCTTTAAAAAGCAACGGACCATAAAAATCTTTTAGTGCAATGTCTGGAAGGTGGCCCAAATTGTAAATTTAAAAGTTTCTTTCTCTCGCTGAGTCGATGTCAAGAACGGAGAAAAAATTAAAATAAATAAGGGAATCAAAGAAAAATGAACAAAATTTAAATAGGACACTATTATTAACTGATAATATTGTCTGATCCAAATTCAGATATCCGTTAATTCTCTAATTGCAACAATTTGGGCCGAACGACCTTCCGTACATAGTGCCAAAAGGCTTCAACAGTTTATTGTTCTTTACAACCACTAAATAGTTTTTACATTTTTGTACATCCGTGGCACAGGGCTCATCTACAACACAAAGCAAAATACGCCATTGGTCAATATCGACCACTTTGCTAATTTCTGTGTCACAACATTCAACAATAAATAACCACATAACCACTTCATGTTGTCTCATCCCTCTGCGAAACAAGGATTTTTAATGGGGGCGTATTGGTTAATACGTATTGGAATGGTGACAGTAACAAACTGGGCATGCTAAACAGAATAACGTTTCCACCTGTTCAGTTCTCTTATTATTCATGATACTCTTGCAATATTATCGAGATTCGCCTCATTCAATTTCATCTAAGCTCCGCCCTAACAATCCGATATTCCAACGAATCTCCCGATATCTCATTTGTACTTTCTAATAAAATGAACGCTGGCAAAATTCACAAGATACACCACAAAATGAGCAGGTGCTAGCAGAAGGTGAGATTATTTCTTCTTCGGTTTCAAAAATGGAAAGATGTCTTTTTTGTTTTAGTGGGTAAAAAGTGGTTGGATTAAAGGTGGAATCAGGATCCCAAAATTGATTAAAGTCAGAAGTGCAAATTTTTAGATAACACTGGACACAAAGTTTACTTCAATTCAATAAAAAAAAGCATAAAATTTAACTATATCTTCGCAATATTCTCTTATGTATATAGAGCAGATTGAACTCATCATTCCAAGCTTACTTCTATTGAAGTAATTTCATTTTAATTGCAGTGAAATCAGAGAATTTGTGCTTTTAAATTAAATTTGATTTTAGGATTCAGATTCAACACCGGATCCATAATTTGTGAATGAAATAAGCTGAATGTGAATTGAGACGCATTGAAATGAAATCTCTCCTTTTCTCTCTGTCATTGTTAACACTATCCTGGGTGCAATTACATCACATCTCATCGTCATCAAATGCCACTGAACAGGTGCTTGAGTTGTCGATTCTTCGAATTTATGGTAAGAAATTCAAAGGTTTATGATGAGACAATGGCAAAATACTGCATAACAGTTGGTCTTGTTGTGCGTTATATGTTTTTGTTTGAATTAAGCCTTAGGTCAACCGCAAACCAAATTTGGTTGGGCGATTTTGACATTTAGTTTAATAAAAAATGGATGAAAATCAGATCATTCAATCAAAGATAGTATTAGATGAAAATAAATGAAAATCTAATCTCTCAAGCTAAGATTGTATTATATAAAAATGGAGGGAAATCAGGTCGTTCAATCAAAATCATATTATATGAAAAAATGGAAATCAAATCATTCAACCTATAATCGTATTATATTGAAATGGATGAGAATCTGATCATTTGGCCAAAAATCAGATCAAATTCAAAAAGATGGTAATCAAATCAGTGAACTTAAAATGATGTTATACAAAGGAAAATGGTAATCAGATAATTTCACTAAAAATCGTATTATATCGAAAAAGGTCGAAATGAGATCATTCCACTGAAAGTCGTGTTATATAGAAATAGATGAAATTGTAATTCAACCAGGAATCGTATAATATAGAAATATATGGAAATAATCATTCAAGCCAAAATCGTGGTGTATAGAAATACATGGAAATTATCTAATTCAACCAATGATCATATGATATAGAAATATGCAGAAATCAGATCATTTAACCAAGAATCAAAATGTACAGAAATACATGGTAATCGGACGATTGCCCCCCGAAACGAATTACATAGAATCAGATTAAATTCAGATCATTCAACCAAAAATTGTATCATATAAAATTATAAGGAAATCATCATTTCACCAATAATTGTATCATATAGAAATAAATGGGAATCTGATCATTCAACCGCAATTGTATCATATAGAAATGAATTGTAATCAGAACGTTCAACCAAAAATCATATTTCATAAGAATAGATAATGTTAAGATAATTCCACTAAAATTCGTATTATATCGAAATAGCTAAAAATCAGACCACCTTTCCGAAAAAATCATATATAACGAAGTGGTAACCAAATCATTCAACCAAATATTACATGATGATAGCTGTTAATCGGTAATTCAATAAAAAATCGTATCACATGAAAGATGGGAATAAAATCATTCAACTAAAAATTATATTATACAAAAATAGATGGAAATCAGATAAGTCAAACAGAAATTATATGATATAAAAATAGATCGATTTCATTATCAACCTAAAATATCATTATATAGAACTATATGGATATCAGGTTACTCATATACCCGATATACATATATGAAAAATCATATACGTAGAGAAATTGGTGTTTATCATATCATTTAACCCAAAATCGTCTTACATAAAAAATGTATTCAGATCATTTGACCAAAAGTCATATTATACAGATATAGATGGTAATAGAGATCACACAACCAAAAATCGTATTATCTACAAATAGATGGATTCAGATTACCGAGAACGAAATGAATTATATAGAATAGAAGAATAGATGGAAATATCATCATTCAATTAAAATTGTATTATATAGAAATAGATTGAATACAAATCTTTGAATCAAAAAACGTATCATATAAAGAAAGATGGTTATCAAATCGATGAACTAAAAATCATGTTATGTAGAAAAAGATGGTAATTAGATTACCCGAAAATCGTATCATATAAAAAAGATTGGGATAAACATTCAACTGTATTATACTTAACCATATGGTAATAAGCATTCAATTAAAAACTAAATTATATGAAAAGATAGTTATCAGATGATTCAACTAAAAAATTGTATCATACAGTGATAGATAGATTCAGATTATTCAACAATATAATGTACTATATAAATATAGATGGTAATCTGATCAGTAAAGCAAAAATTATATCATGTGTGAATAAATCATTCAAACAAAGATCGCGTCATATAGAAATAGATGGAAATCATATAATTCCCCCTCAATTGTATTATATAGAATTAGATGGATATCAGATTATCCAACTTGAAATTATATTGTATAAAAATAAATGGGAATCAGATCATTGTACGTCAATCGTATTATACAGAAATAGATATCAGATCATTCGAAAAAATGTATAAAATAGTTATAGATTTGAATAAAATCATTAAGCAGAAACGATAACACATAGAAATCAACAGTTATCAGAACATTACATCCAAAATCTTGTCATATAAAAATAGATCAAAATCAGATCATTCAACCCAAAATCGTATTATATTGAAATGCATGGTAATCAGATCATCCAACCGAGAAACATCTCATATAGATGAAAAGCATTAGGTCATTCACTCAAGAGTCGTATTGTATAGAAATAAATGGATATCAGATCATTCAACCAAAAGACGTCAATCAAAGGAAGAGATGGTAAACAGATCATCCAATAAAATATCGTATTATATGAATATAGTAAAAATCGTATTATATAAAGCTGGTAATGGGATTATTAAACCAAATATCGTTGTATAAGAATAGATGGAAATCTGATGATCAAGAACACTCTTATCATATAGAAAATACATGGTAATCAGATCATTCAACTAAGAATCGTAACATATAAAACTACATGCTAATTAGATCATTCCACCAAAAGTAGTATTATATAGAAATACATTGGAATCTAGAATTTCAATCGAAAATAGCAACATATAAAACTACGTGCTAATTAGATCATTCTACCAAAAATAGTATTACATAGAAATACATTGGAATCTACAATTTCAATCGAAAATCGCAACATATAAAACTATGTGCTAATTAGATCATTCTACCAAAAATAGTATTATATAGAAATACATTGGAATCTAAAATTTCAATCGAAAATAGCAACATATAAAACTACGTGCTAATTAGATCATTCTACCAAAAATAGTATTATATAGAAATACATTGGAATCTAGAATTTCAATCGAAAATCGCAACATATAAAACTACGTGCTAATTAGATCATTCTACCAAAAATAGTATTACATAGAAATACATTGGAATCTACAATTTCAATCGAAAATCGCAACATATAAAACTATGTGCTAATTAGATCATTCTACCAAAAATAGTATTATATAGAAATACATTGGAATCTAGAATTTCAATCGAAAATAGCAACATATAAAACTACGTGCTAATTAGATCATTCTACCAAAAATAGTATTATATAGAAATACATTGGAATCTACAATTTCAATCGAAAATCGCAACATATAAAACTACGTGCTAATTAGATCATTCTACCAAAAATAGTATTATATAGAAATACATTGGAATCTAGAATTTCAATCGAAAATAGCAACATATAAAACTACGTGCTAATTAGATCATTCTACCAAAAATAGTATTATATAGAAATACATTGGAATCTAAAATTTCAACGGAAAATAGCAACATATAAAACTACGTGCTAATTAGATCATTCTACCAAAAGTAGTATTATATAGAAATACATTGGAATCTAGAATTTCAATCGAAAATAGCAACATATAAAACTACGTGCTAATTAGATCATTCTACCAAAAATAGTATTATATAGAAATACATTGGAATCTAGAATTTCAATCGAAAATAGCAACATATAAAACTACGTGCTAATTAGATCATTCTACCAAAAATAGTATTATATAGAAATACATTGGAATCTAAAATTTCAACGGAAAATAGCAACATATAAAACTACGTGCTAATTAGATCATTCTACCAAAAATAGTATTATATAGAAATACATTGGAATCTAGAATTTCAATCGAAAATCGCAACATATAAAACTACGTGCTAATTAGATCATTCTACCAAAAATAGTATTACATAGAAATACATTGGAATCTACAATTTCAATCGAAAATCGCAACATATAAAACTATGTGCTAATTAGATCATTCTACCAAAAATAGTATTATATAGAAATACATTGGAATCTAGAATTTCAATCGAAAATAGCAACATATAAAACTATGTGCTAATTAGATCATTCTACCAAAAATAGTATTATATAGAAATACATTGGAATCTAGAATTTCAATCGAAAATAGCAACATATAAAACTACGTGCTAATTAGATCATTCTACCAAAAATAGTATTATATAGAAATACATTGGAATCTAGAATTTCAATCGAAAATAGCAACATATAAAACTACGTGCTAATTAGATCATTCTACCAAAAATAGTATTATATAGAAATACATTGGAATCTAGAATTTCAATCGAAAATAGCAACATATAAAACTATGTGCTAATTAAATCATTCTACCAAAAATAGTATTACATAGAAATACATTGGAATCTAGAATTTCAATCGAAAATCGCAACATATAAAACTACGTGCTAATTAGATCATTCTACCAAAAATAGTATTGTATAGAAATACATTGGAATCTACAATTTCAATCGAAAATCGCAACATATAAAACTACGTGCTAATTAGATCATTCTACCAAAAATAGTATTATATAGAAATCCATTGGAATCTAGAATTTCAATCAAAAATCGCAACATATAAAACTATGTGCTAATTAGATCATTCCATCAAAAATAGTATTATATAGAAATACATTGGAATCTAGAATTTCAATCGAAAATCGCAACATATAAAACTACGTGCTAATTAGATCATTCTACCAAAAATAGTATTATATAGAAATCCATTGGAATCTAGAATTTCAATCAAAAATCGCAACATATAAAACTATGTGCTAATTAGATCATTCCATCAAAAATAGTATTATATAGAAATACATTGGAATCTAGAATTTCAATCGAAAATAGCAACATATAAAACTACGTGCTAATTAGATCATTCTACCAAAAATAGTATTATATAGAAATACATTGGAATCTAAAATTTCAACGGAAAATAGCAACATATAAAACTACGTGCTAATTAGATCATTCTACCAAAAATAGTATTATATAGAAATACATTGGAATCTAGAATTTCAATCGAAAATCGCAACATATAAAACTACGTGCTAATTAGATCATTCTACCAAAAATAGTATTACATAGAAATACATTGGAATCTACAATTTCAATCGAAAATCGCAACATATAAAACTATGTGCTAATTAGATCATTCTACCAAAAATAGTATTATATAGAAATACATTGGAATCTAGAATTTCAATCGAAAATAGCAACATATAAAACTACGTGCTAATTAGATCATTCTACCAAAAATAGTATTATATAGAAATACATTGGAATCTAGAATTTCAATCAAAAATCGCAACATATAAAACTACGTGCTAATTAGATCATTCTACCAAAAATAGTATTATATAGAAATACATTGGAATCTAGAATTTCAATCAAAAATCGCAACATATAAAACTACGTGCTAATTAGATCATTCTACCAAAAATAGTATTATATAGAAATACATTGGAATCTAGAATTTCAATCAAAAATCGCAACATATAAAACTACGTGCTAATTAGATCATTCTACCAAAAATAGTATTATATAGAAATACATTGGAATCTAGAATTTCAATCGAAAATCGCAACATATAAAACTACGTGCTAATTAGATCATTCTACCAAAAATAGTATTATATAGAAATACATTGGAATCTAAAATTTCAATCGAAAATCGCAACATATAAAACTACGTGCTAATTAGATCATTCTACCAAAAATAGTATTATATAGAAATACATTGGAATCTAGAATTTCAATCAAAAATCGCAACATATAAAACTACATACAAATTAGATCATTCTACCAAAAATAGTATTATATAGAAATACATTGGAATCTAAAATTTCAATCGAAAATCGCAGTCAGATCTTTCAACTGAAAGTCATATTATATAGAAATAGATGGGAATAATCTTATATCAAAAAAGTGTTTTATGTAGAAATAGATGGTAAGTAGATAATACAACCTCGAATTGTATTATAGGAAAAAAATAGTAATCAGATCATTTCTCCAAAATTCTTATTATATATACAACGAAACTCATTCAGCCAAAAAATTGTATTATAAAGAAAAAGGTAGAAATCAGATCATTCAACTAAAAAGTGTTTTCATATGGAAATAGATGGTAATCATATCATTCAACCAAAAATTGTATTATATATAAAATAATGAAAATCAGATTTTCGTTTAGATGAAAATCGTATGACATAGAAATAGATGGGAACTAAATCATTCATTAAATATCATTATATAGAAGTAAGTGGTGATCAGAAAAAAACCAAAAATCGTTACATGGAAATAGACCGTAATCAGATTATTCAACAATAAATCGTATTAAATCGAAGTACATGGTAATCAGATCATTCAAAAAAAAGTCTCATATCGAAATATATGGTAATCAGATCATACAACTAAACTTCATAATACATATAAATAGAGTGTAATCAGTTCATTTCTATATGAGACATTCTTTGTTTGAATGATCTGATTTCCATCTCTTTCTATATGATACAACTTTCGGTTGAATGATCTTGTCACCATTTTTCTACATGGAATGTTTATATGGATTTATCTGATTTTCATCTATTTCTATACAATGAAACAATTCTATCAATCAATAAAATTCATATCTTTATAAAAATAGATGGTAATCTGATCATTAAAGCAGGAATTATATCATATAAGGAAATGGTTATAATGAATAAAAGACTATCAAACCATAGATTCTGTTGTGTAGAAATATATAGAAATCTGATCATTCAAGCAAATATTTCATTATATAGATGTACTTGGTAATTGAATCATTCAGCAATAAATCATATCATATTGACAGGGATTGATATTAAATCATTCAAAAGAAAATCATGAGATATGAAAATTTAAGAAATCAGATAATTCAACCAAAGATCGTCTCATATAAGAATAGGTTGTAATCAGATTATTCAACTAAAATCAGATCATATATATATAGTTGAAAATCGGACCCCTCAACCAAAAATCATATTCTATGGACATAGATGAAAATCTGATCATTCGACTTGAAATATTATTGTATACAAATAGATGGAAACTAGATAATTCAACCAAATATCATTTCATATAGAATTAGATAGTAATCATATCATTCAACAGAATATCGTACTATATAACCACTGATGGTGATGAGATCTTTCAACCAGAAATTATCTATAAAATATCGTATTCAGATCATTCAAACGAAAATCATATTTTATAGACATAAATGGTTATCAGATCATAACGAAAATGTATTATATAGAAGTACAAAGAAATCTGATTATCGAAACAAAAAATATATATTACAGAAATAGATCGGAAACAAACAACCAACCAAAAATGATGATAAAATCATCCAATTAAAAATTGTATTATATAAAATTAGATGGAAATCATATCATACAAGTAAAAATCAAGTTATGTAGAAATAGATGAAATGACATAATTCAACCAAAAATTGTGTCATACAAAATAGATAGAAACCTAATCCTTTAATTAAAGATTTCACTATGTATAGATGGATGGTAATCTGTTCATTCAAATAAAATTAGTATTATAAAGAAATTGATGGAAATCAGATAATCGAAAAAATTCGTGTAAATCTAAGAATCGATGGAATTATGATCATTCAACCTGAAATTGTATTCTATACATATAGCTTGAAATTTGATCTTACAGATTCTTACAGATGGGATTATATCACTTTAGCAAAAATCATATCAGAAAGAAATACACGGTAATCAAATCATACAACAAACAATGTAATTTTATAAAAATAGATGAAATCCACAGTATTAAACCGAAATTTGTATTATATAGAAATAGATAAAAATCAGATGATTCAGCCCATGATCGTCTCACATAAAAAGATAGTGATGAGATCATACAAAAAAAGATGATTTTATGTAGAAAAGATAGGAATTAGTCATCAAACCAGAATAGAAATAGTTGGTGATCAGATCATTCAATCAAAAATCTTATTATATAGAGATGGATGGCAATCAGATCACACCATCAAAAATCGTATAATACAGAAATGAATTGGAATAAAATAGTTCAACCAGATATCGTATTATATGGAAATAGATGGTAATAGATCATTTGATTAAGAACCATATCACATAATGATCGATGAAATCCGTTTCATTCATCTAAAAAACGTATTGCGTATATATATATATTACATCAGTTAATTCAACCCAGATTCGTTTTATTTAAGTATAATAGGGTAATCATTCAGTCAGAAATTATTCTGTGTAGGAATAGATGTTGTATTATTTAGATATCGATGAAAATAAGATCATCAGACCAAAATATGTGTTATAAACGATGGATGGTAATCAAATCATTATCTTGGAATTTATATAACATAAAAAATATGGTAATCAGATTATTTAACTAAAAATCATTTTGTAGTAAAAAAAGATCATTCAACGAAAAAAATCATGATTTTTGGAAAAAAGTAGTAACCAGATCATACAAATAAAAATTGTATTATGAAGAAATTGATAGAAAATCGAAAAATCGAATCGCAAATAGCATCATAAAAATACTTGGAAATCTGATCATTGAACTAGGATTGTACCATATAAGAATAGACCAAAATCAAATCATTCAACATAAAATTGTGCTATATTAAAATTGCTAGTAATCAGTCAAACAAATAGAAAATTGTAGAGAAATTGATGGGAATCAAATCATTCCACCAAGAATCGTATTTTATGGAATATATGAAAAACAGATCATCCATTAAAAAATGAATTATATGAGATAGTTTGAAATCCGGTCATTCAACTGAAAATCATATTTTATAGTAATAGATTGATTTCAGAGCATTCAACCCAGAATCATCTTTTATAAAAATCAATGGTAATCAGATCATTTAACCGAAAATTGTATTATATAAAAGTAATGATAATCCAATGCTATCACCAAAAAATCTTATTATATAGAAATAAATGGAATAAAGATCATTTAACCCAGAATTGACACACATAAAAAAAAGATTTAAACAAATCATACATCAAAAATCATAATCTATAAACACATGGTAATCTGATAAAATAGATATCAAATCATTCAACGATGAATCTGACAAGAAATTATATCATATCAAAATAGATTTTAACCATATCATCAAACCATTATAATGTTATAAAGAAATAGATGCTAATCGGATCATTCAACTGAAAATCTTATTACATCAAAATATAAGTAAATTGTATCACTCAACTGAAAATCATATTGTATAGAAAAAAAAGTAATCAGATCATTCAACCAAAAATCACATTACACAGAAATGAATGGTAATCATATCATCCAACAAAAAAATGTATCATGTACAAATAAATAGAAATCAGATCCTCCAACTAAAACTTGTATCATATAGACAGAGATGTTTTCAATCAAAAATTGTTCGAGATGGAAATCAAATCATTAAAATAAAAATTGTGTAATGTAAATATAGATGGTAATTTGATTAATCAACAAGAAATCATTTTTAGATAGAACTAGATTGAAATCATTTCATTCAACCAAAAAAGATACGTTGAAATAGACTGAAATTATCCAAACAAAAATCGTATTACATAAAATGGATAGAAATCAAATCATTCGACCAAAAATCTTTATATATACACACACACACACACACACACATATATATATATATATATATATATATATATATATATATATATATAAATGGTAATCTAATCGTACAACTAAAATCATATTGTATAAAAATAGAAGCAAATCATTTGATTTAAACAAAATCGTATTAGATCGAAGTCTATGAAAATCAGATCATCAAGCCATACATAGTATCATATAAAAATAGGTGTTAATCCGATCATTCAACCAAAAATCATATAATATTGAAAGAGATTAAACTCCAGATCATCCAAGTAAAGATTGTATAAAACAGAAATATATTAAAATCATATTATTAAATCAACATTGTCTTATATAGGAATTGATTGTAATCAGACCATTAAACAGAAAACCTTAATAAATAAAATTAGATTGACCTCAGATCATTCAACCAAAAGTTCTTATGCATGAATAGATGGTGATTTTTATAACATACAACTAGATGTAAATCTGATCCTTCTACAAAAAATCGTATAATATGGATATAAATGGAAATCAGATCATCGAACCCCAGAATCGAATTTTATAGAATGAAATGAAAATCAGATCATTCTACCAACAATCATCCTATATAGAATTACATAGTAATCAGATTATTCAACCAAAAATCGTCTTATTCAGAAATATATGGAAAGCAGACCATGCAGCAAGAATAATGATTACATAGAAATAGACGGAAATCAGATCAGTCAACCAAAAATTGAGAGATGTAAAATAACAAAATACGTAGATATTCATAATTAAGCATAATTCTAAACAGAATTACCTTTTTTCAAAATAATGTTTTGATACTTCTGTCATTCTTACTGTAGAACTATTTAAATTAGATTTTCTGGTTTTAAACTGACCCCAAATTGTCTTTTAAAAAAAATCTGACCACTAGTTGTGATCAGCAAAAATCTGTACCTCAACAAATACTCAAATCTTTATCATAGCTTGAAGATTTTTGGGGAAATGTCTTTTCATTTCCGACATTTGGAAATGTCCTTTCTACGATTTTGATCGCTGATTGTTGCTGTCCGACAAAAATCATCACTCAGAGACGTAACTTGGGTGAGGATGAAAACAGCCCCGAGTTCCCCTACTAAGTGTGCCCCCATTGCATTTCTACTGACAAATCTCTCAAAATGTTGGAGGGAGCTCTAGAGGAATCTAGTTAACGAGCTTTAAAATTTTCACTACCCATCTGATCATAACATCACCCAGGATACCACAATGTCTGTTCTTTCTATTCGGTATCACTAAGCAATTTCTTAAGGATCTGGACATGATCTTCAATTTCAACTCCGGGGTTTATATTTCCCCTCGCTACTATTAGTTCAGAAAAATTTTTTTGCCTATTTAGGCCTCCATTATCAAAGGCATTGAAAATTATTTGTGTGAATTGATCTGAAGTTAATCTTCAAGGACAAAATGTGTTCTCCACGAGCAACAACAAAGTTAAATGAATTAAACTCAGACGAACCTCAAGTCAAAATTTGTAAAATGATATGATTTATACTGTATAGTATAAGAGTACTGATAAAATTTACAAAGGCATGATGACCAATAAAGAACGACAATAACGACCAAGATAAATTTTTAAATGCAAATTTCTGTTTGAAATTCACCGATCTGTTGATTATTTGAGGATTTTTCCCCGCGACAAGTTTTGTGATTCAAGGTGTCAAAAGTAAATTCTTATAACATTCACTTATGACGTAATTTCCCCTTAAGAACTGAAGATCTAAACTATCAACTTATTTCTTCATCTGTTATGAGTTATGCTTTAATGCGTTTACGCTCCCATGTGTATTTTCCATGTGATGAGGGTAAATTCCTTTTAAGCCGGTCAGATTTGGGTAAGTTGGACCACGTTGGTTAGTTGGTCCAAAGTACCCCATGGAATTTTCTTTGAAAAGTTCATCTTTATTCAGCCATCTAAGTGAAGCTGCTATAATTGCTAATTAGAGCATTTTATATATAGGAACTAGATAATAACTTTGCCTCGAGAAAACCTTTTTATAAGGTCATCAAGTGTGAAAATATCAGGTAAAAATGGTTTGAAAATATGAAAACAAGACCAATCGTGCAACAAATGATGGTGCTTTGGTTCAAAGTGCATTGAAAGGGATTGAGAGATGAAAATTTTTTGAGAGATGTTTAAAAAATTGCAATTTCTAAGTACAACACTGATCCGATTCATGAATGCAGCATTAAAAAAAGCAATATTTGCTTCAGTTAGAAAATCAGACGAGAAGACCTAGAGGAAAGGAGCAATGAAAGTATAGTGCAATAAATTACCTTTGTCGATGACACTGACCTGGAATATTGACATAGCTTTCAAAGGGATGACAGCTTTGATGCCGAAAATATCACTGAAATGTGTTTACAGTTCAGTTTGGTGAACATAAAGTGCCAAAGATTGGAGATATTGTTCTGTTGAATTCTATTGAATTTGATTGCTGAGAACACTACTAAACGATTTTACCGTAGCTCAAGTAATTGATTAGGAATTTGTTGTTAGATATTTGAGAAAATCCAGAAAAAAAAAATTCGTAATTTCCTATATCAACACTTCTAAAAAAAGACAAAAACAATGTTATGATATGGTTGCCTCCATTCGTTTGTTCCCAAATATGCAAAGTCAATTTGGTGTTTTCATGTTGACTTGATAGCCATCAACTGCCATTAGGTTAACAGAATTATTCTGAGTAGGCCTCGTTTTCTATGAAAAGAAGGCAACCAAAACATATTATACTGTATAAAAACTTTATAGTCAATAAAATACTAAATGAACTTAGTGAGCTTTTGTGAATTCTTGTTGTTAAGTTGGAGTATAATTTCAATGTTGCAGGAACAGAATTTGTTTTTTGTCTTTCATTTTTTTGTCATTGATCTAACGTGTCCTACATGATAGTTCAATGTGTTCCAACTGTGGCTTATTTGAATCTCAATTTCCTCTTCTATAACACCATTTTCGACGGACTTGATACTGGCTTACATTAATCGAGATGTAATATTAACAACCCGCTTGAGGATCTGGGACTTGATCACAAAAGCAGTTACCTGACAGTCAATGGTTTAAAGAGTGCACTAAACATACCCATTCTCCCCTAATAGTTGAAACGAACAATATTGCATGGTTTCCGTCAAGCATATATATATATATAGAACGGATAAAGTTTAGTATTATATTTACATTGTAAATAGAACTTTCTCTAACCCCCTTCGTTTCCATTCCTCAAAATTTTTCAAATAAAGCATTCTCCTTGATTCATTCATACCGGATTTGCGTCAAATTTGTTTGAACTTTACTGACTTCAAAGTGGGGGGACAATGATAAACAAAGCCAGTTGCCTTATGTAATACATATTTTCATATATTACAATGTATATATATACATACATACGTACATACACACACACACACACACACACACACACACATATATATATTTGCACTCGTATTTTGTGCTTTGGATTAACATAAATGAGTATATATATGCAATATACAAAAAATTGTATTCATGTATAGACCTGTAAACACACGCATACACACACACACACATATATATATATATATAAACATATGAATGGATTTGTAAATACAAAAGAGTATAAACATATATGCATTTACAAGTACGTTTTGATAAATATACATATACATGTGTTTATATGTGTACAAACCAGCATAACTATAAATGCAAGTCAGTATTGATGGACACGGTAACACGAGCTAACACAATACCCCATATATATATATATATATATATATATATATATATATACATGGAGGTGTATGTTTGTAATTTTTAACTGTTTTGTTGTATACCTCCAAGTGCATTCCAAAATAACTTAGCCAATACGTACATCTTGATAAGGTTGCTTCAAAATAAAAACTAAAAACATTTTAGGTGATCGGGTTTACAGGGAATTTCAGCGCAAAGTTCAAGAGGTGAAAGAGTTCGGCGTGCAGAAGGAAGGTAATTTTCCATTTGAAGGAGTAGGTGTGGCGTAATGGAGCACAAAATTAAAATGGACAGAGTTGGGTAGTAGTTGTATGTTTTGTAAATGAGTGCACGGAAATAAAAGGTGAACGGGGTTTGAAGGTAAGGGGATAGAGAAAGGTAATAGCGTAGTATTCTCTCTTGGGTCATTGCTCTGGCTTTGTACTCCTGACACCTGTGCAACCACCGTAATACATTGTGGCTTGTTTTTCTTTTCTATTTTCACTTTTCTTTCTTTACTAGTTTCACTTTCGATTTTGCTTCTTCTCTCTACTTTCACTTTCACAATCGTTTCTACAGTACTCTTCGTTTCTCGACTACACTTTATCGCTGATCGTATCGTGAGAGAACAGTTTGGCTCATCAATAATTGAAAGTTGCCTCATGGAAAATTCTTTGCAAAGAGATATTATTTACTCAATGAACTCTTGTTACCATTTTCTCTATTTTTGCACTTCTAATATTTTGTTTTGTTTATTTTTTTTCTGTTATCGAAATAATATTAAGAAAAAATGTTGTTTTATTCTATTTTGAAACATTTTCCTCTGTTGATCTTAGTTTTATATGGTTTAACGCAATATACCACTCATTTCGTCACCTATATGAACGAGTATGCTTGTTCAATAAGTATGCTATTTCTGTAGACAAAAACAGGACAAGAAAACGATGAAGTGAGAACAACAGATTCCAACCCTTGGATAATTTTCCGTTGTTTATGCTGCTAACTCGGTGGTTCAGTCAATCTATTCTACGGCCTCCTCAAAGTGCATTATCTGAAACTGGAGAGAGAAACAGGAAAAGTACATATTATAGACATGGAACATCGTTGGAAACTGAGAAAAATCGAAGAAAGGTCATTCATCTGCATGTCAGCTGAGTGTATGTTATACGAGTCAAGTATTCAATTTTATGTGTCCTCCTCTAGTCAATGCGAATAAGGTAAGAAAAACCCCGGCCTAACAAGGATAAAAGAAGAAATACCTGAACCTTGCTTTTTGAGCGTTGCTGCTATTCGAAAAAATCTGTTTACTACCATTACATCAGGATTGAACAAAAGAAGATGACCCTAGAATGGATCGAGCGAAAAATTGTGTTGAGGTGATGAGCCACAAGGAGGAAGGGGTTCAGACTATAATCAATACGATCCTGTATTCAGTAATGAGACTAACAGATTTCAACTCAGCATCAATTTTTCATTGTCTGTCCAAAGAGAATCCAACCATTCTATACTAACGAAAAATAGCCAACCTTACATGATGTTGCTTGAGTCCCTTCAATGGTATCCCTTCTTGAAAATGGGCAAATTTTGGTTTGAAATAGATACCCAGGTTATAAATGACGTGCCCATTCAATGTTAAAAACGGTGGACAACGCTTTTTAGGCATTTTAATCATTGAGTGAACGAACATACAGAAAGTTCTTAAAAGGAAAATAGAACTTAGTACATGAATTATAACGGGTAAGCCATATTTCACCAGTGTGACGCACTTTACAATTCAGAATCGGGGTAGCTATTTCCTAGCCATTTACGATCGGGTTAGTCATTACGTAGCCCGGTAAAATTTGTCCGCCTATAAATAGACATTATCCATCCGATGACGCCACACACGGATCATACAGTACGTTCTGCATTCCAAACAAATCCGAAATTCCTGTTTTGAGATCAATATCATCAGCATTGTTGCATCCATCCATATCTCTTCCGACGTCCGAAATCTGCCTGTCAATGCTTCTCTGGTTGATGAGATGTTTTGCCAAAAACTCCTGCACGAGACCTGAACAATGGATTATGAGAATTCAATAGCAAAGCACTAGAGAAAATAACTCAATGGCATCTCACTGCCGACTGAATTACTCCACGGGTGAGTTCCTCTCCATGCATGCACAGTAAAGTTCTCTCTGTTTACTTTTCAATTTTATCGATACTGCGCAACCAGTTCGCAAAAAACTGATATTGGTTGACACGTGGAACTTAAGCAAAGAGTACTAAATCTGTAACCAACGTAGAGATAGAAGGAAGACACCACATGGTCACATAGACACGAGAATACGCACCAAACGCGTTCAAACGAAAGGTTCCTTGAAATTTCCTAAATTAATCCCACCTACCAAACATCTCTGTAGCAGTCATTCAGAGTAAGTATTGGGAATCTGGTAAATTGTACTGCTCATGAAAATGCAGGAACAGAATTCCCCATTTCATCAGTAATGTACACGCTGTTTGAATTAGAATCATTATGAACTAGCTTTAAATTTCATGTCCATCACTAATACATCGATAATAATATGAACTGTAAACACTGGGAGTTATTGTAGTTTGCTTCGAGTTAATTTTGACAGTCTGTTCTCTTCTGAATTAGGACGGTACAGCCTGATTTTGAGAATCATTTTCCTTTAGATCATTTTCCAGTCATGCTGATCACATGAAATTTACCACAAAAATCATCAAATAAAAAAATGAAAAAATGATTATAAAATGATCTATTAAATAGTAATGATAAAAAATGTGGAAATATATATAAGCAAACATTATTGATGATAAATCATATTAGACTCCATGTAAAATAACTTCGTATTTATAGAATCTATATCATTAATACCATAGAGCTTGGTAAAAATGACACGTAACATTTTGGATATAATTGGGTTATAAACTGACAAATATACAAAATTTGAATCTTTGTGTAAATTCAAACCAAAGCTTACAAAGCAATGTTTATGTTTACTCTTTTTAGTTTTCTTGTTAAATGTATTTTTAAATTTTCAATGTATGGCGTTTTTACAGGGTTACGTGTTCAAATAAACATTAATACAAACACATGAGAATAGGATCATTATAGAACAATCTTGATCAATATGTTTTTATTGATACGAGATATTTGTGTGTGAAACTTATTTCAAATATATATATATGTGTGTGTGTGTGTGTGTATCAAGAAATGGTTATATGATCAGACAGAATGATTATGAATTGTGCTATATTATGATGAATATTGAACTTCTATTTGAAAAGATGCCCCGTAATTACATGGAGAACATATCATTTTGCCTAGACAACATAAATAAGATAAACAAAACCCCATTTCCCTTTAATTTTTTATTCTTTTTCTGTTATCTAGGCCAAATGATACATTCACAGTGACGGGAGATCATTTCAAATAGGATTTCTAAATAATATAACGCAATTTATTATAATATACATATATATATATATAATCTTCTATTAAAAATGACGGACAAGAAACATCCTTTTAATTTTTGTTAGATACGTTCAAAAAGATAGAGCACTTTCGGTAGCATCTTCTATTATTTCCAATATCAGGTTGGAGTTGTACTCTTAATGTTGTATCTTGTTTGATGTCCAAATATATATTTATAAAAACTCCATCTACAGAGTGAATTCAATTTCTTCTGCCTGTAATTTATCTAATAAACTAGACAATATAAAACAAATACTTATATATGATGATTTCCCTAATTGTATCGTTAACAACCAAATAGAATTAGCCGTTACAGAATTCAATTGCAAAACAATAAACTTTAGCGATAGAAAAGGCTATAGAAATACTATAAATGAATTTTATTGTAACCAAATGCACAACAATTTCGTACAAGATGGATCAGTAATCAGCAATACAAGAGAACAATGCACGTCTCAAACTAAAATATGCAAATCAATAAAATTAAAAATTCATTATAAGAAATTCAAGACATCAAACTCGATGGCCAACAACAATCTCTGTTATCAATATCATCTATCAGTCAGACTGATGTCATAAATGTCTACTTGCCTTTTAGGGGATTGTTTCCCCTATCATAAACATGTACCTAGCTCATATATAGGACAACATATCACGACCCATAACTTGCCACCTCTCAGATTTTCAATTGAAAGACAACTGAAAATACACGAACACTGAACGATGATACTTCCATCTGAAAAATCCTCGTCGATGATACCTGAATACTATTCTCAATTAAATATATATCAATAGAATGCAAGTAATGGAAGCATTCATAATAAAGCAGAGAAATCACAAACTTAACAATATACTCTATAGTAAAGATACCTTTATATAAAATGTGTTTCGTAACAAGTTAGTAGATTTATAATCAATTATTCAATCAATTAATTGATTGTTATTTAATTAAATTTGATGATTAAAAAACTCCTCCGATCAAAAAAAAAAGGAGTGGCTCTGGCCAAAATATCGAATCGCAGTAGTGGTTCAAAATAATCTTATATTTTTGTTCTTTCTTTTGTTCTTTGAAGGGGTTACCGGATTAGAGGAGTTCCTGGATTTAATGTCTACTGGATCACAAACCAAGGGATTATGCCTACAGGGCCACCATTGTCAGTTGGCGTAAATGAAGCCTGCGTAAGAACAGAACGAATACTGTAAAACAGGTTTTAGGTTGTGCAAAATCGACCAGAGGAAAAGTAGGTGAAGAAAGTTATATGGTAGAAGGGAAGAAATGATTTTTGGATATATGATGAACTGCTTATACGATTCATGAAATTCTTTACTGCTCACACACCACCAAATGACGTCACTGGAATACTAATTGTAACTGACAAAAACATAAATATGTATCAAAACCTTACTATCATATATATATGTATATGTATATATGTATTGGTGCTCTTGAGTACATATTGCATCCATGTACGCAGAAGACATCGTCCATGAGTTGAGTGGTTTTCAGTTACATAATTAAATAGATTCAGTTAGATTATGTTTGTTTAAACACGAGAGCACTAGAATTATTAACAAGTAATTATGATACAAAATAATATTAATTACTCTTTAGATATGACATCACAATCTTTTGAAAATGACTGTTGAGGGTTGAATGATCCCGACCCACCAACATTGGGAAGTTTTTAAAAATCCCGATGACATTAATAAAAGGTATGTACACAAACTAGAAAAATTGACAGAAAAAACTAAATAAACACAGTTTGTCTGTTACTATTAAAAATTTATCTCTCTCTCATTTTCTCTCTCTCTTTATCTCATTCCGTCTGTCTGTCTGTCTGTCTGTCTCTCTCTCTCTTTCTCTCTCTCTCTCTCTCTCTCTCTCTCTATATATATATATATATATATACGTGTGTTTGAGTACGTATATGTATAAAGAGAGATAGCATTATATATTGATAAATGGTTGAACCAAGTAACAAGTGTTGGAGTGTTCTCTCCCAAATTCAAAGTATATATATATCGTCCATGAGTTGAGTGGTTTTCAGTTACATAATTAAATAGATTCAGTTAGATTATGTTAGTTTAAACACGAGAGCATACATATACATATTTATATATACTTATATATAATTCAAGTCAAGAATACCATGTAATATAATCTGATAAAATATCAAATGTGTAATGGGTTTATTTCATTGAACGCTCAATACGATCAAAATCAAACATTAAGTTGATTTAGAGTAGAATTTAAAGCATTATGTACCAATGATTTGCTGCACAAATATGTTTATGTATGACAGTGTAGAAACATGAACTTTTCTATGTAACAGATCTCTTTTTCTTCATATATATATATATATATATATATATATATATATATATATATATATATATATATATATATATATATATGTATTGAAAGGATGAGAGAGAATCATATAGGATTATACTTTTTTTAAACGACAAGAATATTTTGTAATTACTAAATCGAAAATAGACAACCCCTACATCACACTGGTCTTTTAAAAATATGATCAGATAAAATTATAAAAAAAAACATTTGTTTCCCGTTACCTTATCTTCTCGTTCTCCGTGTACATACACAAACACCGCCCTTATTCCGACTACTCGTAGCAGTGTGCCCATCTAACACACAACTTCGCGTGCAATGTTCATTCATTCAAATAAGTTACTTAAGAATCCCCACCGCCAGCCAGAAACGTTTCGCTCTGAAGTACCCGAACCAGCACTTTCATGTGTTGATTGAAAATCAGCAGGGGAATCGTTATCCCAGGCACCATTCCCATATACACTTCACTCATCTGATGGTCGGTCAATGGGTACAGTTTTTTTTTATCTCCAACTAGAGTCTCTTACCTACAACCATGGGTTTTTCCGTACGTCCTGCAAGCATAAAACACACAGTTTAAGAACAAACGTTTTATGGAACGGGTTATCAGGATGAAAACAGTATTTTTTCTTTTTAATCGACGATGGAATATTTTTCTTCTGGTTTCTTTCCATCTTTTTATCTTTCCTTTTTATCAAGATCAAATCTCGCGAAAGTCTCGTATGTGGCCTCCATCGTTAATTTTCATTTTTTTATCTGAGCCGAATTTGTTTTTTTCACCTCATATTTAATTTTTTTCATTCACTAATAATCCTATTTTTTCAATATTTCATTCTCTATTTTCTCTTTTGATTCTGTGTTTTTTCTGTCTTCAAATTTTTATCATAATTCTTGTCTTTCTTCTCAGTTTTTTTCTCCTTTTTCATTTCCTGCGTCTTTTTTCCTCTCTTCTTTTATTGTTTGTTTGTTTTTTTTCTCTTCATCTTCTGCCACCTTCTCTCTTTCTTTATTTTTTCTTCGATTTTTCTTTACACCTATCTTCATTTCTTTGTATCTTTCTTCTGATTCTCTTCTATCCCTTCTCTTTCTTCCTATTAGTCTTTTTCTTTCTATCTCACTTTCCTTCGATTTTAATTTTTCTCCTTTCTTCATTTTTCTTTTATATATTCTTCTTTTTATGTACTTTTTCTTTCACTTTGCTCATTATGCTGATTCCTCTTCCCCCCCCCTTTTTCTTTTTTCTTTTTACTCTCCCTGCCTCTCAAGTATTCCCTCTTTTAACAGTTTTTTCTTCTTCTTCTTTTCCAATTTTCTCTCTTCTATCTTCTTTCAATCATTTTCTCCTTAATCTTGTATCTATTCATTTCCTTATGCAACCAGTCTCATTTATTTTCCTTCCCTTTCTTCTTTCTTTCCGATCATTTTCCTTCTTTTCTTCTGATTCCATTTTTCTTCTTTCTTTGATATTTTACTTTCATCAGTCTTTTTTTTCATAATTTTTTCTTTCTTTTATTTTTTTTCTCTTCGTTTTTGACGACTTTAGCGATTTTGTTTCTCTTTCTCCTTTCTTCTTTTTATTCAACATTAACGATTCTTTGCCTTTTTGTTTATTCTTTTTTTGATTTTTGTTCTTTTTCCTTCGATTCTTATTTTCTTTCCTCTCAATCGTTCTTTATCTATATTGTTCTTTCTTTACAAGCGGCCTCTCATTTTATATTCCTTTTTCTTCCTATCAAATCATTTTTCAAATCCTTCTCCCGTTTTTTTGAGATTCTTTCTTCTGATATCTCACCTTTTACTGAATTCAATATTTATAAATTCATTTCTGTAGCATTTTTCTGATTCTCCAGTCTCTTCGCTTTCTTTCAAGAATTTTTTTCTGAAAATCTCTTTCCCATATTTCATACCACCTCCAACATAGTCTCCTATCTATTCATTACACTGTGTCTGCCTGCCTTTCCGTCTTTCTGCCTATCCAAACAATACATCCGAAAGTCCTCTATGAATTTCAACGAAGTTGTATGGAAGGATGATTTACACTTTTAAGAGGAAGTGATTATATTTTGAGGCAGATCCAAAAATTCGATTTCCATTTAGAAGTATTTTTTTATTTTCCATACATTTATGCATTCGTTTATGTCTCTCCACACGATATCTCCACGAGTTCTCAATGAATGAAATTTGATTGTGGATCCCAGGATTTCTCCCCAATTGTGTGAGTACGCAGCGTTGGCAGAGGCATGCGCTCTTTGAGTGCTTCATAGTTCCATTTCTATCCCTTCAGTCCCACCATTTCTTTATTAAATTTCCCTTGTTTATACCCTGGTTTCTTCATTATCGTTCCCCATGGATATGCTTTATTCTCTTTGCTTTAATCATTTGTGACTTTATATTTGTTTGTTCACTCACGTCTTTTCGTTTATTTGCGAAATTACTGCCTTCCTCTCTTTCTCACTCTCTCCTCCCTTCCTTCCTCTTCCTTCTTTCCGCTCTCCCCTTCAATCATCCTTTTCATTTCTCCCTCAACTTCTTATTTCAATCTTTCCTCCCTGTCTTCCTTTCTCCTCCAATCCTACCTTCTTCCTGTCTTCCTTCATTCTTTGTCCTTTTTTCTTCCTCCCCCTCCTCTTGCTCTCAGCTCTTCTCTCCTTCCATTTCACCTTTCCCTTCTTCTCTCGCAAGTAAGGAAGTAATTTGTTTATTTATTGAACAATTGCGTTTGTTTGTGAAATTTTAATTTGCTTCCCTTTTGATGTTTGTCTTTTTGTTTATAATTCACACATTTCAGATTCTTTTCTTTCAAATTCCTTTTTTGTAAGATTCCTTCCCGGCTCTTTATATCAGAAAACGTAAACCAAAACTGCCAACATAGAGGTTTCTTAATTTTGAACTGATTCTGGCAATCTATCTATCTATCTATCTAATCAAGTCTATTCATATTTATTCAGATCTTCATCTATTGAATTATCTATCTTTGTTCATATTCATCTATCTATCTTAGACTGTTCATATCTATTCATCCGTTCAATCTATCTGTGTTACTTGTAATGGCCACACCAAGATTTAAGTAATAATCTTAATCATGTCAAGAAAATAACTTTTCTAGTCCGTCAAAAATTTCATCCAAAATAAATTTTCAGTTTGGCTCGAATTTATGTTATAAACTTATGCTAAACAGTTTTCTTAATTTGTGTTCGCACTCCTTATGAAAGAACCTTGGAAAGAAAGTAATGTAATCATTGATCTCCCCTTCCTCAGATTATTTAATTGATCACGCCCAATACTCTGTGCAGCCAAAAGACGTCGATCAGTTTCTTTTTTTTTTGCTTTCCTCTATTTGTTTACATCTTTCAACAAATTAGGTGGCAGCAAGTACGTTCACTGGTGTCTGTCTGTCTACATGAGATCTTTCAATGAATTTCAATGAAAACTTGTAAAAGGACGGGTAATGGACTTTGGGAGAAATGATTTTCCAGCTGATCCATGTACGGTTACCTCCGTTGTTCACAGTCCACACAACAGAATATCACTAGAAAATTCTCAATGAATGTCGATGAAAACTTGTGAGAGAGGAGGCAAAGTGCTATGAAGAATCGATTAAATTTTGAGGCAGACCAATTGATTTTTGCACTTACTTCTACAACGCAGCTGTATGTCAACGCGATTTCTCTTAAAGAACTTCATGAATTTCGAATCAGTTTCACGGAGAAAGGGAAAATCGGTTATATTTTGTGGGGATCCAGGTATTTCTTTCAATTGATGTATTTATGTATATTTGTCGATAAAATATCTCCAAACGATTTCAATGGATTCCAATGACATTTTGTTGGATGGCAGTATAGCATAGCCAGGAGATGAAGACGATTCGTCACGTGCGTTGCAGGGCTGTTGTAGACGAAGCACGATACCAAAAGGAAATGGTGTAACTTGGCACGAATGTTGTTGGGGGAGAATGTCGTAGGGGAGATGAAGGGAAGAGGGAACACTCGTTCCATTGCAGAAAACAAAGATAAGTAGACAAATTCTGTGTTTATAAAAACTACATCATTACCCGTTCCAAAGGTACGTGTTTGGAAGAGACCGGACTTGATGGTGTGTCGAGCAGCCTGGCATAATAGTTTTCCAGTCACTTATCTCCAGTCCTCCTAAATTAGATATTCGGTGTATAACTTCAAATCTATTATTTGAGATAAAAAAAACATTATCTGTAAATTCTTGTATTCATTTTCATCAGATTTTCCATGAACCACTGATCTATACAACTTCGAACTCGACACTGCAATGCCTGGAGTGTTGAATGATATACATAGCAAACATTAACTCATAACAACGAGTAGTTGTCAGGTTATCTCAGTACATAGATACACACATCCACAAACAGCTATACACAGAGATTTTTTCAATTATAGTTGGATAATAGTATGTTTTATAATCTTTCTTGCAACAGTGCACTGCTGGAAAAATCGTTATTGAACGAACGTGAAATTCTGTACCTAAGTTTTCGCTCACAACTTTGATAAGATAACCTGTTATTCCCTAGTCACACTGGCTTAGGATTAACAGTTGCTACTGCTGTAGTTAAATATTGGGATCTCTTGGCCTTGACTGATGGAAACTTCTCATCTTTAAGTTGTTTGATGCTTCCCCTTTGATAGCCTGAGGATCTCTCTTTACTCTAATGTTTACTTGTATTTATACCTGTTTTCATCGTTGATGTTTCTCATGTTGATGTCAATCACATGATATCAATTTATCCTGCATACTCTCTTAGAATTGAATCTTTTTTTGAATTTCGATGTCAGTTGAATTCCTCGCCGGTCATTTTAACCAAAACAACCAGGAATTTCTATCCGTCACCAACGTCGGTAGTTTTGAAATCTCGTGACAGATCCATGATCTTTTACAGTTACTTCGCCTACATCGTAGCTATATATCTTTAAAAAATTTTAAATGGATAGCAATTAAATTCCAAGGAAGGATGAGCCAGTAAGGAAGAGTAACGTAAATCTGGGGTTGGATCCAGGAATTTTTGCAATTTTTTTCTCATTTAACCATGTTTGTCCATTCAATGTTTCCCATAGTTCTCTGTGAATTCCAATGACATTTTGTCAAAGGGTAGACCATGATAGAAAAAAGACTTGCTTAAAATTTGAGGTCGGATCCCGGAATTATTTTTTTTGCACGCACCTTACTGCATCATGTGTTGCTTTCCCCTTTCCTTAACCTCCTTCTTTTTCGTCTAACGATTTACATCGTGTGCAATTTCCTTATTTGGACCAGAATTCCCAGTGTATAACGTCTTCCTCATCACACTCGAAATACGTTTCTAATTTTTGTACGTGTGAAAAAAAAATGTTTTTAATCTTTTGCTGAACCTTAATGCTTTCGTCATTTTTTTCGTAATTCACTTCAGTAGATTCTCAGAGAACTGACATTTCTCATTGCTGTAACTAGAAAAAAAACAAACAGAAAAAATAACGACAAAATATAAACAGAATTTTGAATATCATTGCTAAAAGTTAAGTGTTTTTTTTTGTTCTCTCGCAATATTGTTTGGTGTTGACTTGAAAAAGAGTTTGGCAATAAGATATTTCCCTTCACAAAAGTTATTGACGATAACCAAGGTTGGTTAATCAGTCAATAGAAACTGCCATGTGACCAACGTCTTTTGGCAGCATGCCGTATTGGGGATGATTAATTAAAGAAATTGGAGAAAAAGAGTAGTCAATGAATGAGTTATGTCACTCACCTTTGGTGGATAGTGATCACTAAACAAGCGTGTATCAAAAAAATAAAAAATTAAAACTACCCCCCCCAAAGAAAGCATTAGTGTCCTCGGATATGAAATGGGGATGAATTCAACTTGAACCTACTTTGCAAATTGAACTTACTCCCCGACTAAAAAACCTATTTTGTGTGGGGGATGAGGGGATGGAACGTTTTTTTCTAAACATAACAAGAGGTAAATGTTCAGATTCCAGCTCTCTAGATTCATTAGTGAGGCCAGTACCTATTATACACTTATGGCCGGCCAGCTAGCCAACCTGCCAAACTGAAAGTAAAAAAGGTATGATGACAGTCTTAATTGACAGTTTCTACCGTTCGAATGTGATCTGATGGATATAAGACTCTGTGGTTCCTCGATAAGCTACAAAGGACGGAATAGAAAACCAAATAGTTTTGAACTTTTAGAAAATGTTAACTAAAATTGTCGAAATTATAAGCATATGTTTTTTTCTGTTTTTAAGTAATTTTGACTGGCTTGGCTGGCTGGTTGGCTGGCTGGCTGGGAATGCATGTGTTATGCATTTATGCTATACGAAGGCAGATGATTTGATTGCTTACTCTTTTTTACGCCGAGAAATTTTTTCAGTGTGTGTTTAATGGAAGTTAATACTAACTGCCCCTTAGTTTGTGTTTACGCTTGGTTTTCAAAAGTTCGAACGGTTTAATGATAAAAACGGCGAGATAAGTAACATTTATTCCTTTTCCAATGATTCAAATGGCAACACATAATATCGGTTTTCAGTGTATGTGTGTGCATGTGTGTGTGTTTGTGTGTATGTGTATGTGTATGTGTGTGTGGGGGGACTTTATAATGTAAGTCCATACAAACTTGGCCCCTTAGTTTGTGTTTAGCAACATAAACGCTTTTTTTTCTTCTGAAAATCTGACTCTTTAATGATCACCTCCCAACAAAAGGTGAAAAAGTTCACCTATTCATTGATTACCCCTTCCCCCAAATTTTTAGAATGATAACTCCAAACGCAGCATGCTGTCAAATGACATTGGTTACGTGACGTTTTTTAATGAGTTGCCAATCGTAAGTGTTCTTTCTCCTCATCACAGCTTGAGTCAAACGGGAAAAATCCTCCATTATCGTGTTTCTCAAAGCAGAAAACAGAATTGATTTTCTGAACAGGCAGATTTTACAAGAATTCCGATCATTTTTGACAATATTTGGTTCCAATGTGCAGATTGGGAATCTAGAATATTCGGTGATTATTGTGTGTAAAAAGATCTCATTCTTAATGAAAATTTGCCATGTAGATTTATTAGTTTAGTTAGCCTCTGTTATACTAAGGGGATGTAACTCATCTATATTTTCATTTAGTTGGCTACCACGTGATGGCGTGGTCAGAATAGAATTTTATGCTCCAATGAGAAGGTAAAAATACTGAATTTAGAAAGTAAAAGTATAAAAAGTAATAAAAATTGAATATTCGTGTGTACTCTTAGCAATGAAAATCTGCTTTACCTGCATATATAAAGTGTAATAGGTGTATCCATATATTTCATATATCATTTTGACGACCAGGGTAAACTAGTAATTTTATAAAACTAGATATAAATATAGTGACATCACATAGGGATGGGAAGCTTGAAAAAAAAATAGAATAGCATATCGAACACACCACAGATATGAACATGATCATTCATTTATACACATGTACATATTACATGTGATGCACCTTTTCTATTAGGCACATACACAAGCGCGCGCACACACACACATACACACACACAATCACATACATATGTATATATATGATTGTATGAATGCAATTCTTTATCATCTCTGGTACGATGACTGATTTATGATGCGTTCATATGAAATAGTCTGATATTTATTAAAATAATCTTCTTCCATAATTTCCTTCGAGAGGACTTGACGCCATCATTTCAATAATACCTGAGCCAAAACATAGGAATGTTGACTATCTTTGGTTTGACAGCATTTTCTGGCTCCCAAATGGCTAACATTGGTTCGAATTTTCTACGTCTGGCTTTGAAAATGGCTAAAATTTGGGTAGATTCAATTTCCTGACAACTGCATTGCTAAAATGTTAATATTCTTCAAAATACGTAGTTGTTAATATCTGATAACTACTGTGTATAATGATACTCTTTGGGCCCATTGTATAAGTCCTTACACACACACATAGACACACACACACATAGACACACACATATATTATTTCAATTCACAAATTGTTTGATATACTCTATTTGATTGGAGTTATCTGAAAAGTTTCAGGTTGGTGTTGTTTTCATTGTGGCAATGGGGATCATGTTCTGGTCGGGTGATATTTGTTGGTTAAACCAAATATATATATACATATGTATATATATATATATATATGTGTGTGTGTGTGTGTGTGTATGTGTATACGTGTGTGTGTTCGTTATATAAGGGTTATATTGTTATCTGCAAATATAATATATCCACATTTGGCAATTGAGATAGGTACCGTCTCGTGGCCCTGTCAAGCACAGACCGTCGAAATGCCTTATCCATCTTCCCTCCGTTTATATCGGTGCAAATCAAATGCAAAGCAATCCATCCGTCTGGTTGTCATTCGATTTGCTTCGTGACTAAAAAAAAAAGATTCATTCGCTGTAAAGGAGAAGCTTTAGGCAATGATTTCTAAGCAAACATAAAATGACATCTCACTCAGATGAAAATGAAATAATGAAAGTTTGTTTCTAAGGTTTATTCATGATTACTTGGAATTATCTAATTTTCTTATGAAATTTCCTTATCTATGTATAAAAACAATCCTAAGATGTTCTTCCTGAGAGCTGGAGTTATCCAAGCCCCTTGAACTCCTGGAACTGAAGCTCTGAGACTGTCATAGAAAACACCTTTCAGCAGAATTTTTTCTTCTCTGGGGTGATATTCAGGATTCACTGCAGGAAATTGGAAGACATCTGCTGCAAATTGCTCATAACACCAAATCCAGAAATTATCAATATTTTATGAAATGCTACAGGCAGTTCAAAACACGTTTCTGATAAACAATCACCTCCAACTGCCGTTTGAAAATTAAACAAGTTTCATAATCATTGTGTATGGTATTGTTGCACTATTTTTTCGTCTGTATGTTCCTGTGACAAGTCACGTAGAATACGAGAATACGTCCCAGAAGGTGATTCCCCGACTGCCAGAGGGTGCACGGCCGAAGTAACTTCACAATTTTACAGTAATGCATGTGAACACGCATACACACATGTTTTATAAGTAACAAAATTTTCTGAATCAATTTCTATGTCTGTGTAACGACTCTGGACACGAAAAACATTTCACGATCTTACTGCAGAGCACACCCACATACACACGCAAGCACACACGTGCTAAAACCACACACACATACATATGTATATAAATGAAAATACTAATTTAGAATCAACTGATTAGGCATTTTATTGTGTCATGATTTATATACTAGATATGTAAGTCAGCCGGTGTCAATTTTTGTTCTTATCGATCATATTTTCAATAACACTGACCAGAAAATAACGTCAGTAGCATGACCACACTGATTTATTAACGCTTACATATATATATATATATATATATATATATATATATATATATATATATATTTACACACACACACACATATATATATATACATATATATATGTATATATATATATATATATATACATATATATATGTATATATATATATGTATATATATGTATATATATATGTGTGTTTGTGTGTGTATGCGTCCATATATATATATTTATATATGTGTTTGTGTGTGCGCATATATATATATATGTGCAAATGTAGTACGTATGTATACATACATACATATATATATATATATATATATGTGTGTGTGTGTGTGTGTGTGTGTGTGTGTATACACTCGCCTATTGGTATGTGAGACAATTTTTGTTCCTCATTGATCACATTATCAATTACACTGACCAGAGAACAATTTCAACACCATCACTTCACTGATAGTTATATATATATATATATATATGTGTGTGTGTGTGTGTGTGTGTGTGTGTGTGTATGTATATATATATATATACGTATGACTATCAATCAGTTAAAGAGAGACAACAAAGACAGATGAGAAGACAGGGTCAAATTACGGAATATACCATTGTATCGTCTTTTCCATTTGTCAATGTCGTTTCTGATTTACGTCTCACTGTTGAAAGATTAATTTCGTAAAGTCCAGAATAACAAAAAAAAAAAAATCTAAAACGTCAGAGCAATTTGGACGTTTGAAAAAATCTGCATCATTCGACAAGTCTCTGCTAGATGATCAATCAAATATAAATCGATATTTTCAAAGATTTGCTCGGCAAGGTACAACGTCCATGTCTTGGGCAACGAGTGTACGAAGATTGTGTAGCTCTTCTGGATTAGAGAAATATGTTGCTACTTGCCTGCCTAGAAAATTAGCATTCGAAATCCTATTTTTGGAACCCAGCAATCAATCTTGACAACATAATCTAAATTTTTTTGTGTTTTTAAGTCTGTCCGTCCGTCTCTCTTTATGTGTCACGCTTACAGACCACACCAATGGAGCTAGAGGAGTAAAACTCGGACTTTTTAACGATCATTTCTCAACAAAAGACGAGAGAAATGACTTTTCGAAGTAACATTGAAACCCTCATTTCCCAATTTCCTAATTGATCACCCCTAACAAGGAAAACAGATTATACGTTTGATTCTGCACTTCCCTTCATCAGGGTCATTAATTTCATATCTACGATTTCCGGGATGAAATCTGATATCAATTCAAAACTGAAAATCAGTATATCTTAACCCTTTCACCCCTCAAACACCCTTTTACTACCTGCAACTTACCCGCCTCTCATATTTTATTCAACATATATTATGCGGATCATAATATCATCTAAAAAATGGCAAGAGAATTCCCCCCCAATTTTTTTTCCCTGTGGGTCACACCCCTCTTTACATTACCCACCGTCCCAAACTAAGGAGGTGTCCCCTGGTTAAGAACTCCAGATCCACATTGCTTGACAATACATTTGTGTAGTACATATATTAATAAATAACGTGAAAAAGAACAGATTCTAGTAAAAAGCTGCCATGTTGTTAACGAAATTTTTGACATTTAATTCTGACATCATTGACGAAATTACAGAATTTCATCAAATACGAAATTTCGTAACAATTCTAACAAAATTGTAGAATTTGAGAGTTTGCCTGAAGTGAAATTAGGTTTGTGGTTGAAATAAAAACATTTTTTCATTCAAATAATCATTTACAGAATTTTATCGAAATTCCAATATTTCACCAAAAGTACTAATTTCATCTCAATTTCATTAAAATTACCGTATTTGGGAGTTTAACTGACGTGAAATACGGTTTTCGCTAAAGTGGAAATACTTTTCATTAAATTTAACAAAATTATGGAATGGAATCAATATTCCAGAATTTCATCAAAATTGCTGAATTTCATTCAAATTAAAAAAATCCCATCACAATACTGAATTTAATTAATTACACATCTGTTTGTCTGTCCAGGCGATATTTACGAAAGTACTCAATGAATTTCAATGAGATTTTTTGAAAAGTTGGCAATAAGACAAGGAAGAATTGGTTAGACTTTAGGAGGGATCAATACGCAATCACCTACTCTGATGTTTACCAAGATATGTGCTCTCGGAAATCTTTCTAGTGTTGTAAATGGACCGATCAATAGAATTTGAGCCACAACTGCTCACAATAGCATCCGATTGAGGTAGACTTTTTTTTACATTCATGATACTCAGTTTGTTGACTGAGTAATATTGCTTTAATATTCTATGTGTGATCATCTTATTTCTCTCCCAGGTTAAGTTGTATTCGAGTAATTATAATTTAGGCTTTTGAACTGGAAAAAAGTTCAATCAATATTTTTTTAAAGTTTCATTTTTCTTATTGATTATTTCGATTAATCAGAATTTCTTTTGATGTTTGATTTTTATTCGTTTATATTGTGCTTCGACTGAAATTTGTTTACAAATATTATTGAAGAGATGAATTGCACAGAGTTGATGGTTCTCAGGTCCATTCAACGGCATTCAGGTTGTTTCATCTGCCTTGCTCTAGTCTACTTGCTTGGCCGTCATCTCCAATTGTAAAGATCAGACAACCATTAGCGGTAGTGAAACGTTATACGAAAAATTAAAAAAAATTTTTTTGGAAAATCATATATACAACATTTTTGTGCAGTTTTTGTTGACCGATGATAAAACTAAATATATTTGCACAAATTATTTGCGTTTGACAATACCCATATTTAAATTAGAATTCTTTCTATGAAGTTTTAAATTTAGAAAGAAAAAAATTAAGGAGGTCGTTAATGGTCGAATTATTAATTTTTTTTAATGTAGGGAACATCACCCGTATAAAAGTCCAAATCTTCGTTATAATTTGTTTCTCTTTTTGGTTGAACCAAATTTTGGGAAAAATTTATTCCTAGAGAAAAGTATGAAATGTCGAGCACAATTTCAATTCCTTTCAAAAATCAGGTGTCAATTTTTCGGTGAAATTTATCGTGCCAATTTTATTGATGGCTATCTACTAATATTCTTTGTCTACACTTAAGCAGCACCTCCATATTCGTTTGTTTTTTCTCCTTACATTATATGATAGACGAATTATAAACAGCGCAAAAATAAAAAAATGAGAGAATTTTTTGAAAAAAAACCAGGAGTAAATAAATAAATTCATTAGATTGCTATTTCTAATAAAATATGTAATTTATTCTTTAATTAAAATTTCACATTTAACAATGATCTAAATCTGCTAGACAGCCATTCAAGAGCAAATTTCTTTACTTTTTCTCCCTGGTTCCATACTTTTTATCAACGTTTGTTAGGGAATTAACCATCCCCACTTTGGATCACTTACAAACTTACATACACTGTAAATCGATTTAAATTTTGTCTTGAGAAAAAACATTTTGACATTCATATAACTACCGACTTACACCACAATTAGAAATACATATTGAAAATATATATGTTTTAAATAAATGTATTTTCTTTTAGAATTTAGAAAGCCCAAGTGTATTGGTATGGTAATTTTCGTTATTATCTGAAACTTGTCAATTTAGCTCAGCCTGTAAGGCAGATTCCTTGCAATCAGTTGGTCATGACTTCGAATCACGATGATAAAGGTAGGATTTTATACATGGGTTTACACCCCTACCCTTGGTGAGGATTGTTTTCTGTTCTTGTTACGGAAGAAAAACAAAAACGTTTGACGAAAATCACATGACTTAACACATCGCGGAGGTATGATTTTGAGTACTAGCCCTTCATGGCATTTCTAACGGTGATTTACTTGATGGAGTCCCATCACCTCTGTACGTAACAAGTGAAAGATTGTACTTGGTTACATCGTATCAGCAGCAATGAGAAATCCCTAATCAAGCCTATTCGAAGAAATAGGACCAGTCTACCAATAATACAGTAGCAACCGTGATACACTGGGAACTGAGTAAACGAAAGAGATTTAACCATACAGAAAAGCACGAACCGGAGACAGCCCTGGAGAATGGAAACCACAAATTATTTTGGGACTTTGACATCCGAACAGACCACCTCATCCAGGCGAGAAGGCCAGACCTGGTGATTGTTGACAAGAAGAGGAAAACCTACCAAATAATAGATGTGGCTGTGTCTGCAGACCAAAGAGGAAGGAAAGTGAAGAACTCAAAAAATACCAAGATTTGGCAAAAAACTGAAGAAATTGTGAAACATGAAAGTCAGGGTAGTGCCAGTAATAATAGACGCGCTCAGAACAGTCCCAAAGACACTGAGGGCGAGATTTGAGGAGCTCGGAATAAAAGGAAGGATTAAGACAGTACAGATCACTGCACTGCTAGGTACTCAATGGTTACTGAGGAAAGTACTCGAATGTTAGCTGTGGCCTAACAGAGGAGGAAAGAAAATGGTTGCAGAGATGTGAACCACAGCACTGGCATGATAGGCGAGGGTGATATGAGATGTGGGCTGAAGACCTAAGGAGATTTTCTGTCAGTCAGCCTTCAGCGATGACCACCAGGTAACTGGTGAAACTGTAAACCACTGTGTTGCTGTGGTCTATGAGAGTGTAGAGAGGAGGGCCAGAGACTTGAGGAGACTAGCTGTAACTCAACCTCAAGTGGTAACCATCAGCCAACTGGTGTGAAATTGCAGATAATAATAATGATACCTATGAGAACTAGGATGGAAGGGATGGAGTCTTGAGGAGACTTGTTATCACTCAAACTCCAGCGGTTACCACCAGGCAACTGGTGTGAGATTGCAAATAATAATAATAATAATAATAATAATAATAATAATAATAATAATAATAATAATAATAATAATAATAATAATAATAATAATAATAATAATGATAAAAAGAAGAACAAGAACAAGAACAAGAACAAGAATACCATAGGGGATAAAAAATATTAGAGAGCAAAGTAGACAGCAGGAACCTTAAAAGAGGAATGAAGATATGAGCTGTAGTGGTAGTGAGATACAGGGGACTGTTCCTTGGATGGACAAAGGAAGAATTCTAGTCAATGGACCGGCAAACAAGAAAGCTTATGACAATGCAAAAAGCCTTACACTCAGATATGACACAGATAAACTTTACATGAAGAAGAGGAAGGCGTTAGAGGGCTCATCAGCAGAGAGGATTATGTCCAGAAGGCCAAGCAGATCTAGAAAAGTATGTGCAAACAAACAGAAGAGACATCATAGATTGCGCGAAGTAGCACAATAAACAACCTTTAAGTAGAAAATAAAGGAGCAGCACAGCAAACAAGGAAAGAAAAATGGGAACATGAAAGAATATACTGATAATTTAAAAGACTGATGCAGGATGTGACAGACGAGAGATCATGGATATGACTACGAAGTGGAAACCGAACTAAAAAACGGAATCACTCATTATGACAGTTCAAAACAAATGCATCAGGACAAACTATATCATAACAAAAATTGACAAAACACAGACAAACAGCAAGTGCTGCCTATGCTGAGAGAGAGAGAGAGAGAGAGAGAGAGAGAGAGAGAGAGAGAGAGAGAGGAGAGCGTAAACCACATAACTAAAGAATATAGTCAACTAGTCAACTAACTCAGAAGGAGTATAAATACTACTTAGGGACTTCGACATCCAAACGGACCACCCCATCCAAGTGACAACACTGGACCTAGTAATTGTAGACAAGAAGAAGAAAATTAAAATGAAGGATTGAGACAGTGCAGACTACAGCACTGCTAAGAGCTGCACGAATACTGAGGAAAGTGTTAGCTGTTAGCAGTGGCCTAAAAGAAGAGGAGAGAGAAAAACATCCAAATCATAATGGAGATACAAAATACAGCACTGTTGTGATACTTGAAGGAGAGATGAGAGGAGGGCTGAAGACCTGAGGAGACTTACTGTCACTAAGCTTTCAGCGACAACCACTTGGTAACTGTTGTGAAATTGTAAAAACCACAGTACTGCTGTGGACTATGAGAGTGTGGAGAGGAGGGCAAGAGACTTGAGGAGACTAGCTGTCACTCAACTTCAGCGGTAACCACCTGGCAACTGGTGTGAAATTGCTGCTGCTGATAATAATAATAATAATAATAATAATAATAATAATAATAATAATAATAATAATGATGATGATGATGATGATGATGATGATGATGATGATGATGATGATGATGATGATGATGATGATGATGATGATGATGATGATTTTGCCGCCTATATGAAACAGTTATCAAACTAAAAACATCCAAAGGTTGCGTACCTCTGTCAACATCATTCTCAGGAGTAATGATTGTGCCTGGATCCCCAATAGAATTTAATCAATTCTTTCGTAGTCTATTGTCTACCTTTTAGTAAAATCTCATTGAAATTCGCTGATGACTTTCTAAGATATTGCCTGGATAGACGGACAGACCGACGGAAAGAAGGCCACGGATGGAGAGGAGTGACCGAATTCATATGTCTTTCCAACTCCGTTTACGGTGGTTAATTATAAATAACTGGACTTGATACGACAGTTTTGTTTTAGTTCAACATTAATACAAAGGTTCGTAATGATGAATGTAGTAATCACAATTTTGATCGCGATAGTCATGGTAGAAGTAATCTAATATAAATACTTTTTCCAGGTAATTATCTCTGTGACTATTCAGGTGGACGTATTAATAGACTGAGCTGCTGACAAGTGTTATTGACAATGAATGCGATAATTTGGCTACGAGGTATTTACGTCCGTCAAGTGCGAAGAGAAAACGTTTTGATTAGTTTCTGGTAAAGAGGCGAATTATTTTGCACTAGAGTTTGTCTTACTGCGGAAGATGAATTAGATTAGACAGAGAACAAAGGAAATTAAGTTTTTGGGGAAAGAAGGAATTGATGAATTGACAAGGGAAGGAGAGGATAGGACGGAAGAAAGTTGATGATGGGAGGGGGATATATTAAGGAGGGAGGGCAGGGAAGTGAGGAAAAAGGGGAGGGGAACGGAGAGAAGTTTGAAAGTAAGGGTGGGAAAGGTAGGAAGAAAGGAATGTTAATAGAAAGGAAGAAGGGAGTCTGGGGAGAGGGAGGAAAAAAGAGAAGAAAATTGGTGATGTGAGGCTGGGAAGCTTCTGATGAGAAGGAGAAGGAGGAAAAAGGAGTTTAGATGAGAAAGGAAGATAGATAGAAAAAGAAGAAAGGAAAGAGAGGAGAGAAAGGAAGAAAAGGATTGGAAAATATGTTTGGAAAGAAGAAAAGTACGGGAGGAAGGAAGGGAAGAGAGAAGAGAGGAAAAAAAGGAAAGAAATAAGGAACAGAAAGATATTAAGGAAAGGAAACAGAAAAAGAAAAAGTAACACAAAAGGTAGAAAGAAGAGGTAAACGAGGACAGAAATGAAGGGAAAAAGACTGAGAAAGGAAGAAAAGAAAAGAAGAGTGTTGGAAGGGAAGGTATTGTAGATATGAAGAAACAAACGAATGTAGGTAAAGAAGGAAAGAAAAAGAAATGCTGGAAGGTTTGAATAAAACGATGGAAATCAAAGAAAGGAAGGAAAGGAAGGAAAATAAAGAAATAGATGAAGTACGATACAGTGGGGAAGAAAATTAGCTCAGTCGGTAAGAGAGCCTCTTTCAGATCTCAAAAGGGAATTGCTCATCTTATTAGCTGATTTTTTAGTTTGACAAGACAGTATGATCAGTTTACTCCACTAAATCAGACGAGGATTGTTCTCATTGTGGGAAAGTAAATCAACCCCAGCCTCCGATTTGCATAGGAGTTTGAACAATGAGAAGAACAATAAAATTAAGAAGAAAAAGAGACGAAGGTAAACATGGATGGAAAAGAAAGTATGCAACCGAAAGGAAGAAAGTGAGGGAAAGAGAAGAAAAGAAATGAAAAAAAAAAAAAAAGAATGAGAAGGAAGGAATAAAATGTGAGGGGAAAAGAATGAAGGTGGATGAAGAAAAATAAAAGATAGAAAGAAAGATAAGGAAAGATAGAAAATAGGAAAGAGGAATGGAAAAGGAAAAAAGACGGAGAGAGAAAAATAAAAGATGGGAATGAAAGGAAGATAGGGAAAGAAAAGAAGAAATGATTATTCTGAAGGAAAAAAATGAAAGGTAAGAAATGAAAAAGAGAAAAAGGGAAATAAAGACGAAATGGATGAAAGAAAAAGGAAGGAATTAAGGATACAGTGGAAAAATGAAAGGAAGGGAAAAGTGAAGTGAAGCGGTCTTTTTGGATACACCAATCTTTCATTCTCATCTTTGATGTTAACACAACGTTTCAGTCAATTCATTATACGATGTTTCTTCAAGTGTTATATGTAATATCCACAAGGGAAGATGGGCTTTTTTATCAGTCTGTTCCTCCTGTGGTATAAAGCAAGGGAAAAAAAATAAAATAACGGTCTCAAATAGAAAATTTAAATATTGACCGTAACGTTTGTAAATGAGTTATTCTATTTTAGCAGGGCGTACAGTACAACCTGCATTATTTTCAACATTTTATTTCTCTCGTTTATTTCGTCGTTTTAATACTTTTTTCTGTCACATTGTGTACGCTCTCCAATCTGTGGTTATTTTGCTCTTTTTCTACCTTTCTTATTGTCAAATTCCAATTGTTGAGTTTTGACTTTATTTTTTTGAGTAACAACAATGACGGATGACAATTATAATGGCCACATCGAAAACCAGTGTCGGTAAGCATGGATAACTGACGTACGCAAAAATAAATGTCAATTTAACTGGTTACCGTAAAGGAGTAGAAATGGGATAAGTACTTTTGGAATTATATTGCATGGAGAAATTCATTATATTTTGTTTACTTTTTAGATTCCGATGAATCAAGGAAGTTTGATCCTCGTGCTGTTAACTCATTCTTATTGGTTACGCTTTTCTTCCACTTTAGCTTATTCTCTGTCGATTTCCGCCCTTTTCCTTCATTTCCTTCGTCTTCCTTCCATTCTTTTTTGTTCTAATTTCTTCCCCTCTTTCCCCATTCGCTTTCTTCTTCATTTTCTTTATATCTTTCACTTGATTTCCCTCCTCCTAATTGTCCTCTATTCACTTTTTCAAGCCCCGTCTTTTTCCCTCCTTTGTCAGCATACTTTTATTCATTGTGGTAGTTTTCATTATTTTGTCCGCCATTTTCCTGTACTCATCCTTTTTTTAACAGGTAACTTTTTATCTCGCATAATCTCGTTCTTTCACGTTAGACATTCAAGCCATCCATTCAATATTTCTTTTCCTTATTTTTATTCCCAGTCGTGTGCTTTTTTTCAAAATTCACGACTCAGTCTCACTACCTTTTCATACACGAGGTATTTTTAAAATTCTGAGCGCAAATTAAATTTCAAATAACTTCCCTTCGATATATGAGATATAGATAATCGCAAGACTTTGTTTCCATAGAGAAATGATAAAGTCTCGCTCTTTAAAATATCTTCGTGCGAGGAGAACAAATGTGATCATTCATAAAACTTGAGAACAAGAGCAGAAACTGTTCGTTGAACTCAAAAAAAAAAAAAAAGGCAAAAACAAATCAAACTGCACGAAGGAAAGCAGGTGAAATCTTTGAAAGTTAACATTCTTCTTATGATTATTAGATAAATATGCTTCTATGGGCTTCTCCAAATGGAATTTACATTAAAAATACATATCCAACATTAAGGTACACGTTGATTCAAGTGATAAAAATGTATGAAACTTGATGAAAATGTACATGTTTATTAGGACAGAGAAACAACTTTTTCCTAAATTATTTTATATATTTCGGCAGGTAACTCCCAAAATTGCTGTAATAATCTCAGTTTCCATACCAGATGATCTAAATTCGTCAAAGGCATTCTAACATTCCTCTATCCTTGTACTATTTATTAAGTCAGTAGATAATACCAGTATGTTAACATTCTTTCTGAGAAGAAGATAATTAGTTTTTGACATATTGTCTTTGTAATAGACCTAGCTTGTAATTTCCCATCCTTTCTGACTGATTAAACATTAGGTTTCCATAATTTGTAAAACCATCCTCTCAAACAATGTAGTCATGTCTAATTTTTCTAGTCTATCTTTATAAATTGAATCTCTCATGCCATGTATCGTTCTGGTCAACTTCCTCTGTACTGTCTCCGACTTGGAAATTAAATTCCAATTTCCATGTCTAGCGCATGGGACCCAAGTCTGTATAGAATCCTCCAAATAAAGCCCTATCATTGTTTTATGAATTTTTAGCATACCATATGTATATTTTGATACAGTTGAAGAGATGTTTCCTTTTCAAAATTACCATATTTTACATTGAACGCTCGTATTAGACACGCTTCAATTTTTGCAGATTCATTCTTGGAAAAATGAAGATAAATCCTGTACGTTTCCCCTGATCTTCACAGTCCTCCACATTATTGACTTGCTTCATTTCGTTCTTATCTATTCAAACCAATAACAAACCATCACAGTGGCTGACTGTTTACATTATTTGCATAGTGCACTGAACAACAGATAAAGCGATTGCATATCGAGATAGAAAAAGAGAAAGTCTTATATTCCATAAAATACGGAAAATTATTCATTAAATTCATCTGATTTATGTAATTGTTGATTACTCAATGTGTATGAGTAACTTTTATTTTCCGTGAACATAACTTTACACTTATCTACGTTGAATTTTAGATAACACATAGGCTCCAACAAATCAAACCGTTTAAAGTCTTCTTGCATTATCTTACATTCATTCAATGCAACTAATGATTTTTCATCACCCTGAAACATATCCAATAAACGTTTTAATTTCCCTGGAAGATAATTTATAAACATTAAAAACAATAACGGTCACAAAACGGATCCTTTCGATATCTGAGATGCGACCGGTTTTAAGTCATAAGAAGAATCTAAAACATAGAATCTCATTTTCTTATCTCTTAAACGATTTTCTTCAATGACTAATAAATATTTGAAAACCAAAAAACTTCCAATTTTTCCAAATAATCTATGATTTGAGACACTATTAAAAGCCTCACTTGAATTGTAATGTAAAATGTCTACACAACCTTCAATCATTTATAACATCATTAGTTTTCTAACAAAATAGTCAAAACAAACTCTTATAACTGATATGCTGTATCTTGAATAAATCTACTCTTGTGTGCATCGTAGCCGCTTCGGCGTAGTCGTACCGGTAGTTTAACGGCTCAACAGTGGAAGCAAAACTACGTTGGAACGGCTGCCCTATCGGTCCCAGGTTCGATTCCTGCCTCAGTCTTATTTTCTTTGATTGTTTATTCTATTTACGTTGTCTAAGCTATATCGTCCAATCACAATATAATAACAGGAAGAGTTCTAAAATGATATAAGTTTTTTTTAATTAATGAAAATATGGTTAGTGAAAAAAATTCGTTTGGTAGCACGTATCACACTTATTCTAATTATGAAACACCTGAAAATTGATATAGGGATCTGGGCTTTAATAAGAGAGGTATGGATCGGGATAAATTGGTTGAGAGATTATTTCGAAGAGTAATATTTACTGACATGACCTTCTCTGCAAATATCCTGTCTATGGCATTCTTCTCCTTTCTGACCCCCAAATTCCCCGTGTGCATCTGTCAACCTTTGGCAATTATTGGCTCCATCAGGATAGGTCGTGCTGACAACCCCCTCATCAGACAAAGACTGCAATTTCCCCCTTTCTTACTTCCTTAGAAGGATATTCCTTTTGCGATAACATGAGAATCTTGCAGCATTTTCTGAACATAGAAATATGGCGCCGACTTTGCCTCCGTTAGACAAAAGGAAATTTATACACAATAAATGCTTATAAACATTCGTATGCCACTGAACAGATGTCTATATATTACACCCTGAATCGATATTGCTATGGATCATTGATAATTTGACACTATGAGAGATGACAATATTTGAAGTTTTATTTCAAAATATTAAAGTTTTAATCCTGGTTTTCTGGATTAAAAAAAAAGCGAATGTTGTGAGGAAATAAAGAAACAAATGTTTATTGGTAGAATTTGAATTGTAGGTGGGGGAATTGTGTATTTTGTAGAACAGTCGTCTACATCTTAAACCTGTAACAGGTGTTTAAATAATAATAATAATAATAATAATAATAATAATAATAATAATAATAATTATAAAAATAATAATAATAATAATAATAATAAAAATAATAATAATAATAAAAATAATAATAATAATAATAATAATAACCACCACCACAACAACAACAACAACAACAACAACAACTGAATGGAAAACAAAGACGGAACATAAAACCAGACGCCACAGAGGCAAAGAACTGAACGGTTAGATAATATCAAGGAAGAACTCCGAGACATCGATGAGGGAGGACAAATTGTATTGAATGAAACTGCATCAAAGAACACACTCACAAACAGCCAACTGGAATGCACCAAATCCTGATGGCATCCATGAATATTGGTTTAAGAAATTCACCTCTTTACTTGATAGACCCATCTACCAACTCCAAACTTGCTTAGGAGGAGGTGAGGTTAGACTGGAAGACCAAAGGCAAAACGATCCCATCTAAAAAGTCACTGCAAAAAAGAGCTGGGGAAGCAATTACAGACTAATATGTGCCTACCACTTATTTGGGGAAATTTTGACTAGGGCAGAGAGCAGAGAGAATATGTATGTCCATGGGAATTGAGGGGCTCTCACCAGAAGAAGAGAAAGGATGTGGGGATGGAAACAAATAAACGGATGTCTTGATCTGCATTGTCCACATTATTTTGGAAGATGTCAGGAAAAAAACGGAAACATGTCAAAATAGGACTAACTATAAGAAACTATAAGAAAGCATTCAATATGATTCCACATTCCTGAATACTCTAATGGCTCAGGATATTCAAGATGATTAGTGGGACTCATAGACAACTGTATGGAAAATTGGTTAGTAGACTTAACAGCTACGGGAGAGAACTTAGCAGGGGTAAGTATCCTCGATTCCTACTACTATTTGTACTAACAATAATGCTACTAAAAAGAACCTTGAAAAACAGCAAATATACTAATTCTATGAAACATAAAAGGTCAACTACTTCATGTACGATATAACACTGTTCGTAGAGAATAGGACTGAACAAAGTGAAAGGAGAAAATGACAGTCTTGAGATCGAGTTTGAACTGAAAAATGCTCATTAATGGTAATGCTCAAAGAAAGGCGGAAAGAGAAATCTAATTACCAGACAACAAAGAATCATAGACCAAACGACTCAGGACAATATGAATATCTACGTGTTCTCGAATGTGACATGATAAAACGAGGAAAAATGAAAGGGAAAATAAAAAAAGAATACCTTTGGAGGACAAAAATATTAAAGACCAAATTAAACAGCAGAAATCTGATTGAAAAAATGATACACAGGTACATTTCTTGAATGGACAAGGGAAGGGTGCCTAATCAATGGACAAGCAAACGTAGGAGCTTATGACGATGCACAAGGCTCTACACCCCAGGATGACACGAATAGTCTATATGTGAAAAGGGAAAGAATCAACATAGAAGTCTGTTTCCAAAAGGCCAAAACAGGATCAGAAAAGTGTCTGCAAGGAAGTAACAGAGAAATTATACAAAACGCCAAAATCAGTGCAACAAAAAAGGAGCAGCAAAGCAAACAGTAAATAGGAATAGAATCATTATACAGGGGTTTCAAGCGATATATAAGATATCTCAGACGAGAAATCATGGACATGGATAAGGAAAGTAAACCCATTCAGAGAATCAGAATTGCTCATCTTGGCAGCCCGAAACAAATGCCTCGGGACAAACTATGTCATGGTAAGGATTAACAAAAACCCAATATACAGGAGACTGGGGTGAGACCGTAAACCACAATCCCGGTAAAGTAGTAAACTAGCTCAGAAGGAGTACAAAAACTGACACGACAGGGTAGCAACAGTTATATACTGGGAAGTAAGCAAGCGAATTGGATTTGACCATGCGGACAGATGGTATCAGAACAAACTGGGAACAGTCCTGGAAAATAAAAGCCCGGAATTACTCTGGGACTTTGACATATAAACCGACCATCTTAACCAAGCGAGAGGACCAGACCTAATTGAAGTAGACAGGGAGAAAAGAACCTGCCAAATAATAGACCTGGCTGTGCCTGCTGATCAAAGAGTGAATATTAAGAGGGTGAACAGTTTGGAAAATACCATGACATGGCAAAGAAACAAAAGAGGGACTAGGACATGAATGTCAGGGTAGTACCAATAACAGTAGGTGCACCCAGAATTGTGCAAAAGTCACTGAAAACAGCATTGAAGGAGCTAAAGAGGAAAGATTGAGGCTATGTAGACCACAGTACTACTGAATCCTGCACAAATATTGAGAAGAGTACTTGGAATATTCGATGTACGACTTCCAGCCACGAGCATCAATCATGATGAAAAATGCATTATTGAAACTATATAAACTATAGCGTTGCTATGATATGCTAAAAGAGTGAGAGGAGGGCTCGAAACCTGTTGAGACTTACTGTCACTCAGCCTTCAGCAATAACCATCGGGCAACTTATGTGAAACTGCTAAGTGAAGCCGTGTTGCGGACTGAGTGTGCTGGAAGGACGGTGAGAGATTTGGAGAAGGGGACTTACTGTCACATGCAATGACCAGCAGGCAACTAGCGTAAAAATGAAGATTACTACTACTACTACTTCTGCACTACTACTACTACTACTACTACTACTACTACTACTTGCAATAATAATGACGATGATAATCATTATCATTGTCTGAGATAAGGCTTTGGTGATGGCTTATAGTACCAGGTTCTTACACATGTCAAACGCTCTGTATCTTGTTTTGCGATCAGATGTTATTGCATAGATATCTATAACAGGGTTGTAAAAAATCCGTTTCTCACTCCCAGTCTGTCCAGTCTGTTTTTGAATGTGTTCAGGCTCAACCCCTCTACCCTTGCCTCTGGTTATTATTGATTTGTGAGGAAATGATTGGGCATAATGATTGGATATAATTAAAGGTAGTTGTATCTAATTCGGGAAAGAAATATCAATAATGAATAAAACAAAATTCCCAATATTGTCATTTACTTATCAAATCACACCCCAAACCACTTTCTTTCACTTTGTTATGTTCCTGGGTAATAATTTGTTATTCTTTACTCGATTAAATCTAAAAAGTATAGAAAAGGCTGATTATACTCTTTTAAATTCTCCTTTTGTGATCAGGATGGTGATAATATGAAATATATTCATTTCCATACATACAACATGCTAAATTTTATTTTTTACCCACATAAAGCAAAAATAACGATTATTTATGATATGGCCACAGGAGCAAGATTCGAAGGGATTTCTATACTGTTTACTCATTAGTAATAAGAAAAAAAATACCTACTACAAAGGAACAAAATTCCATGACATTAGAAACCGTCAACTCAAAATTTCAAGATCTTTTCTTTCAGTTTAGAAACGAATCGAGCTGGCTGGTTAACTGGCTGACTTGCTACATACGTGCCAAGCGTTCAAGCCGCACCAAACAGGCTAGAAGGAATCTGTATCTTCAGACATCTTGATAGGATGCTAAGATAATCGCAGATTGTATTACAATGCTAATTTCAATTAAATTTTCCTGTTCCTTGTTTTGTCCGTTCATTCCTTCGTAAGTTACGCTGTCAGAGTATTCTCCAATGTCTACCTGATATCAATATCTTTCTGACTTCATTTGGTGCTCTCTATGTACCATTATTTTTTAAACTGAAGACATTTTGGGGGTTACCTCCTCAAATGGAAAATCTTGTTCCGACAATCTTTTGGCTACCGTCAATTTTGACAAACATCCTCTCTGGACAGTTACAAATTTCTTATTATAAACATTTAGTCACAATATCGTTAGTAGAGCTGTGCTCTCGGAGTGCTATCCAAATTTTAAAAAAGTAAATACAGTGATCCGTAAGATTCCTTAGATTGGTCGTGAAAGCCAACAAGCTGTTGCCATTAAAATGATTTTCAAGGAATAAATAAATTTATCCTGAAAGCAAACGACATTGTAAGGACAACATGGATGTCACAAATCCTTTTGTGGCAACGTATGACGATTCAGCCTAATCATCATCACCACTGCAGCCAAGATGAATGATTTACACTGTAGTAGGACCCACTAGAAAAGGATTTGATGGGGTCATCCGTATGATGTCTTGATTTGAAATTCTCATTGAAATTAATCTAATATCTTGCTCATTGTTAAGAGCTCAAAAACCTCCAAAAATGATTATCAGAAACCCTAGACCAAAACTGTCACCATCATCGAAATAGGTTCCTAAAGTTTTCAAGTCGATTCGGCTGGCTATGTATGTATATAGGTATGTATCACACGTACAGATCGCATTAAAAAAGCTAAATGGTCGAGAATTAAAATATCTGCTCCTTATTGATTTTTTGAAACTATTCCTCTTGATTTGTTTTCAAAAGGAGGCTAATTACCATGTAAGGTTTTGTTAAATTGTGCCGCTAAATAGTGCCAGGTTTTTTAAAAAAATTCAGAAATCTTACTGATTATCACCCCAGAGAAAACAAAAGAAGTAACCTACTTTTTGATCATCCCTTTTCCAATTGTTTCGATTCGTCAACCCCAACACAGCATGCAGCCAAAAGACAGTATGTGTTGGATTCTATCCGACAAAAAACTATGTTTTTCTATTTTTATTTCCATCTGCAATTACATAACAAAATATTCCATTTTTAGCATTATTCTTTATAATGTGAAAAATAACATTTCATCTTTAACTGCCGTATGATGTGTAACATAGTTATCAAGAAAGTTATAACTGAGCAAGTATCCTTGACATTTTTCATAGCATAATTATTGTCAAGATCTCATTTTTTAAAAAGTAACCACTGACAAAATCGGAGGATTGTTAAGTCCAACGAAGAGTTGCTGTCAAAAACGTTTTCAAAAATGAAGGAATTTTTCATGAAAGCAGACATTATAAAGACAACACGGATGTCACGAACTCTTTAGTGGAAAATGTTTTTCATAATGCAGTCACATCATTCACAATAAATGAATGAGAAAAATACTTGTAAAGAGTTCCCTTTCATTCAATTTCTATTTTAGAACTTCCCTTTCACGTGTGAATGCACGAAGAAGAAGAAGAAGATGAACTATTTCTTGCTGAGGGCGCCATTTGGCATTTCTGACTCGATCTTAAAGCTCACCTTTTGCATAGAAATACCCGTCTTCTTTTGTTGATGTCGTGACCACTTAACGCTGGGAAAGGTGTATATAAACAATAGCGGACAATTGAATAAAAACCCTTTTCCATTATTATCAATAGCTTTGTGGAAAAGGGCCAAAAATAAAAAAAACTAAAATGCACCCAGAAAGTGCACACCACTGACAACGCTACGGTCATCGAAAACTAGATAAAAATCTGCTTCCAAACAGCTATGATGTAGGGAAAGTAACCGTAAAAATCTAATTGCCTAGAAAATTCAACGTATTCTTCTTTAATCAATAGCCTACCTTTCTATCAAATGTCATTAAGAATTATTGTGTACCTTTAGAAGTATGTTGTGGGCAGACATTTATTCAGATATCTGCCTTCTTCTGCCAACGTCGTGACCGCTTTACATCGGGAGAGGCGCATATAAACAATGGCAGATTATTAAACAGAACTCTCATTTTATTCTTATCAATGACTTCGCAAAAAACAAAAAAAAAATAAAAAACAAAACGCATAAACAAAAGAAAGAAAAACTAAAAAAAGTGTTGCAAACGCTATTTTCCCCTCTTTTTTGAAATGAGAGAAAAAATCTCGGAGGAGGGTGTTGCTCATATCTTTTCTGAAAAAAGTCGTTCACCATTTAATTCGAACTTCAAGACTTTCATTTTATAACTGATGATTACGACTTTATCATTATATATTGTCTCTATCTCTTCCCAAATGTTCTTCATGGCTTCACTTAACAAAAAGTGATAGTCATAATTAAATGCACTCGAATCATAATATTTCACTTGAAATATAAAGCTATATATCTGTTCCTACGGAACTGGTGTATATGTGAATTCCAAATACGGGTACACAACCGACTTTTTGATGTTAAAGTACGAAATCAATTTCTCGTCGTTACCAAGCATATACAACTGTTTCGTCTTGATATCTCCAAGAACCAACTCAAAACTACTTCCGTCAATAAAATCATTGCTTTATTGTGTAATGCTGGACAAAACGGCACCCATCTCACAACTCTAACTGAAATAGCCATTGAATATCTAACTATTAAAAATAGCCATCCACTAAAATGGACAGTAACTAGACGATTTGAAAAAGAAAGCCGAAAAAACGTCTGTAGTCTGAAAGATATCGAAGTTAGTCAGACTTTGGAGAATACAACGACATTGTAAAACACTAGAATATATGGATGCTAATGAGTTACTGTACGGTACACTGACTGCATGAGAGACAGTAAAAACACAGAAGAGGATTAACATTGTAGTTTGATATCTAAACAATATTCCTTATCTATTCGCCTGTTTTCCTTACTATCCATATATCCATATATATATATATATATATATATATATATATATATATATATATATATATATATATATATATATATATATATATATATCTTTCATGAGCCGAGGTGTGAAAAGATGAAGCATTTACAATTTACATGGGACAATGTTCGAGTATTTCCACACCCTAGAAAATGGTAACGATGTTATTTTAAGCAGCCCGAAGGTTTTTGAAGTTCTTAGAACACCTTTAGCCATTCTATAAATCAATTCGAATTAATGTTCTCTGCCGAAGAGCTCCAGTCTTTGTTAAAATCATTTGCAAATTTTAAGCTAGCCTTCACGTGCTTAGCTTGCAGCACTGACTTCTGCAGAGCAACCCAGTAAGCCGTTGCTATGTAGTAGTTCTTGAAATCTATGTTGAGCATTTTCGTTTTCTTGACAAGAATTAACGAATGAAGGCCCACTATTCTAGTTCTTATTGGTGTGAAAAAATACAATTTAATTTACTGGGGACTGTCTTTTAAAATTAAAAATGTTAGCTTTTGGTGTAAACTAACTAAAAAAGCGAATAAGTTTCATAAAGAGTTGAATTTCAACTAATTACTACAAAAACATTTGCAGCGATCGAAACAAATTTCATTTGATCATTGATGTTTATCGATGAATTTATCTTGTCGTTTTCAATTTGCTCGTTTCATTTAATGGTTTCTTAACCTTTTTAAAGATTTGCTTGAGAAAAAGTATATGAACCATCTTTGTAAAATTTATCTCCTTGTCAATTTATCCAGATTTACCCCTTACATAAAAATGATAAATTTAACACTCGTTAATATAAGTTTGGGAGTTTTTACGGACTTCACTGAACCCATTTTTATAGAAGCAATTGAAAAACCTCACTTAAATTTTTAGAAATTAAAAAAAATACATAATAAAAGGATTTTCAGGCACATGTTATCACTAAAGGAAAATTAAACTAGTGCCAAGATTCGATTTGATTATTGGAATTATAAAGAATAGAATTTGAATTATCAGAATGAAGTTGCTAGTTTAACTGTGCCCCTTACAACCGAGATATTTATCGGCTGGGTTGAATTTACTCTAGATCAAATAGTACTGATCTAGACCAGGGTAGTCATTTTGATGTTTTTTTTAAATTTGTGAGTCCAATGTTGACAATATTTAGAATTTAATTTTATTCAGTCCAGTGTTGCCAATTGATATTTTAGAGTTATTATCAGGATCGGAAAATTGAAAAAATCATATCTTGCCTCACCTGATCTAGACGCTAACCATTTAGTGTTTATGTTTGACCAATTTTTGTTCCGTGGTTTCAAACATATTTTACATTCTGCTTACAATCGGGAAATGTTAGTTATGTCTCTTGCTCAGTGTTGTGAATTCAGATGTTTTTCATATCTGTAAGTGACAGGCCAGACTTGTGTAAAGTAACAACTCATGTTCAGATAGCCTCTCCATATTCTTTAGATTTCCCAATGGTAGTTTTTGCACTTATGCTATTTATAAAGTTCAAGTGCTATATCATGTAGACAGGAAACAAGTTGATATATACAAGTTGGTACACACACACACACACACACACACACACACACACATATATATATATATATATATATATATATATATATATATATACATATATATATATATGATGTGTATAGCAAACTCAGATTGATAGGTAATTAGATAAATAGATTAATGAAAACAGACTGAAACACATGGATCGGATAAGGCATTCTATAATAAAAAGCAACTGTTTCTGTCTATTATTTATCATAAATCAATTGTCTCTGTTTGTCACTAACACTTAAACATCGGCAAAGCTCAACGAAAATCGGCACAACTCTGATTTGCATACTCTATAGAAACAAGGAAATATTTCAAAATAGTTTTGAGGAAAATGATTAAGAGTTTTAGCATGAGGATTCTATTGACAATATAATTACAATGCCTAATTGAACATTTATATTTCATTCAATATTTATACATACATATATATGTGTATATATATATATATATATATATATATATATATATATATATATATATATATATACATACATATATATACTAGCTGCAAGTTTAGTATGGTCGTATAGTTTTATATTGACAAAGACATAGATACATGTATACGTTGATGATCAGGCTGAGATTGATTCATAGATCGGTAGATAGATGAGGCTCTCAAATTTGCTGATTTATATGAATAGATCAAAATGAAGAGAGAAAGAGAGACATAACTTTATTAGATAAACGAAAGAAAGCGGAGGATGGGAAAGGTTACATATAGATTGGTCCAAGTGTTGGGGGCCGCATTGGGGTGTGCAGAGGAAGTGAAATTTTGGAAAATTTAATTTGCGATTTAAACTTCGAGAACTTTGACTGTTAATTTCGAAAACTGGGTAAGCAATTATCTGTGAAATGCCTTGGGGCGTTCTTTTTCACACTGATTCACCTTTGTACACAATTCCTGTCTTGTTGATGAGCAGCTCATCTTCCCAGAAGAACTGCGTCATCGACGACCGACTTCTGCTGACCTTCGGCATTCACCGGGGGGAAATATCGCTCGACAAATTATTGTGCAGTTATGGCTGCTTCTTTACTCTTATTCGAATTATTCTAAATTACACTCCATTCATTCAATCTTGTAGCTCGTGCCCAGGTCAGTCAAAGTGTTCGGTAAAGGAGGGGAGCCTACGGTATGGAATTCTCGAAGGAAGATTAATGGGATCACCACGAGAGTGGGTCTCACTAACAACTGCTTGTGTGTATCTAACCCCGAAATACCTTTGATGAGTATATAAGCAGAAAACGGTCATATATATCGATAGCAAGTCAGAACATAACCGTTGCTTCATTTTTATCTTTAACATCATCATCAGCCTCATGATGTCCGTTGTTGAAGATATACCTCCCATAAGATCCACAAAATCTCTCCATTGTGGGCATTGCAGCGCCAATATCTCATGAACCCGTCTAAATAGGTACGACATCTTATTTTCTGCTGGACACAATTTTGCATATCATCTCTGGTGAGTCGAAATATCGATATCTGACATTCTTATAACATGGCCTTCCCGTTGTCATTTGATTTTTTTTGATGGATTCTATTTTAAATAAAACTTAAATATTTCGAAAGAGAACGTGTTTTCTGATATTGATCATTTCTTTTCACTTGCAGCTAAGCGAGCAATTTTTTTTTACTTTAGTGCAAATCTCACTTTAACAAGATCCCCAGCTGCTTACAGCATGTAGTAATCGTAAGAAGTCTTCCATTTCCGTACTGACAAAGTTCAGTGTTTACCTCGGGAAATATCGCTCTAAGAAAGCTTATACAGTTATTGTCAATATATCAATCCATCAACCATAACTTTCACTGCTTTTTTTCAAATTATTATCAATTACACACAAAGACTGCGATAAGAACATGTCTAGATGTCTGTCTGTGAGATCATCATCATCTGTTTCTTAACGTCCATCGTTGGATATAGACCTTCCCAAGGATTCGTCACACTTCTCTATCGTGGGCGTTGCGCAGCCAGTACTTTCTGAATTTGTCTAGTTCATCTCTCCAACTGATACTCTGCCGGTCTCGTTTGCGCATGTGATCTCTTGGGATCTATGTTGTGAGTCACGATGTTCATCTGTGTCTGCCATTCTTGAGACATGGCCATCCCATTGCTGTTTGAGTTTTTTAATAGATTCTATGATGTCCCTGACTCCTGTCTTCCCCCAGATGTATTGTGTTGTCTTGTGGTCCCTCCGTGTGAGTTTGAGCATGTTTTTTTTTCATATGGACGTTGCATCTTTCTCAATTTGCGGGTCTGTCTCTTGGTAAGTTCATGTTTCAGATCTATAAGTAAATATTAGGAAGATGCGTTGATTATACACCTCTCTTTTTAGGAATAATGGTTTCTTCTTGTTTTTGTAGGTTGAGCCTGCTCTGCCAAAGGCTTGCCATCGTTGGTTGATTCTTCCCTTGACTTCTCCTTCTTTTGAAGGTCTCATGGAGATTCGTTGTCCTAGGAAGATGGGAAGATGTAGTGGTCTACTTTCTCCAGTTTTGTGTCCTCGATTTTGATCTTAGTGTTTTTATCCCCGATGTGGTTGTTGCACATGATCTTTGTCTTGCTTAAGTTTATGCGTAGATCAACTTGCTTGCTCTCTTCATATAGTTCATCTAGCATTAGTTTGAGGTTGCGTTGGTTCTCTGCGAAAAGGGCAATGTCGTCTCCAAATCTGAGGTTGCTCTGATTCTTGCTGTCTATTGATTCCTTTATTCTCCATGTCTAGTCTTCTAAAGATCATCTCGAGGTAAGCTGTGAAGTGTCTAGGTGAGCTGGTATCACCTTGGCTTCACCCTTTCTAGAGCTGAAAGGGGTCTGAGTCTTTATGTAGTTTGATAAAGGAGCTGCAGTGACTGTAGATATGTTTCAGCACTTCGACATATACAGGGTCTACACGTTGTAGAGTGATGACTTCCATAACCTTAGGGATTTCCTCTGAGTCGATGGCTTTTTTAGAGTTGATGAATGCTACAGCAAGTGGAAACTTATATTCTGCTGCTTTTTTTTCAGCTGATTTATCGAATGCAGGTGGTCAATAGTCGAGTAGCTTCTTCTAATGCCAGCTTGCTCTCGTGGTTGGTTTTCATTGAGTGTTTTCATGATTCAGATGGTGACGATTTTTGTGAAAAGCTTGTATATGTAGTTGAGTAAGCTTATAGGTCTGTAGTTGTTGTGATCTTTATGATTTCCTTTTTCATATAAAAAGCATTATGATTGCAGTGTTCCGATAATTTCAGAATTTACTCTCTTTTAGACGCAAGAGTTTCCCTAATGCATAATATTCGTCTGTGTAGACCAACTAAATTTGACATGTTGTCTTGTATTGGAGAGTTGACATATCCGGCGAATATTGGACTAAACTTGGATTACCGTCTAAGCTTTTTGATCGACTTATAGACCAGCATGTATGGTAATTTGCTGCCTTGCTGGTATTTTCCTTTATTTTTGACATGCTTTGCTTAGTCAAGCAGAGATTTGTTTACAACACATACTGTTTCTGAATTGTTATTCTTTTACCAAGTTTGACGTTTCTCAAAAAGGTATGACTCAACTTTATGACATTAACTGCAGAATAATTCACAAGTGAATGCAAGGCCATTATTCTGCAGTTAATGTCAGTAAGTGAGGTTATACCTTTTACTTCTTTACCCTTGTTCAAACTATTTTAAAGAACGCTTCGAGATTGCCAAAGGGGAACGAGTCTAGCCTCTTCATCATTCAAATTGTTTTCAGCCAGACTTTCCTGAATATTCGGGAGGGGAATCTTTAGCTTGCCTTTTGAAGGTACGGTAGAGATCGGTCTTCCCGTAAGAGGATTATCAGGATCAACATGCCTAACATGATCCTCAGCTTCTCATGGCATTCATAGGGGATCTCCAATCTAGGTATTGACAAGGCTCAACGTTGCTTATTTTGAGTGATCGAGAGCCGGTATGTCCAACGCAATTTCAAAGTAACTAAATCATATCCAAAGAGAACAATTCCTCCTCCCCTAAGACTATAAGAGTAACTACAATTTCTTGCATTTGTAGTATATTCTTTCACTAAATATTGCTTAATGTAGCTCAAGGCATAAAGCTGTTTGCAATATATGTAAGAAGGTAAATATATAGGTATGAACAATATGAACGCAATTTCACCGGAAACTTGACACCTGAGTTGCTTGAGAACTAGGCAAAAATCAGCATATCATTCAATTTTGATAAACTTTTGATACTTACTTAATAAAGAAAGATTCCAAAAAAAAAAAAAAAATAATATTCCTTTCCAAATGACTAAAAGATGAATTTTCTACATGATTCTTACCGTACCGGTGATTCATTTTATCAATACCCTACTGTTTCCATTGATTTCAACACATTTTACTGATACATTCCTAAAAATATTAGATATGTTTGTTTTTTTTAGAAAAATGCTTTAACTGAAGGTCTTACTTCAAGAACAGGGAAACCAGTCAAGTGTTATTTAATTATCATTTGGGCTTTTAATCTGAAAAAAGATTACTCAATATTAGAAAAAATATTTTCCATCATTTTCACTCATTACAGTTCGAGCTGTTTCTGAGCGCTTTTCTAAAAAAATGAAACGTAATTATTATCTCGAGGGATGTATCTGTTCGATGCATAATGAAATAATGAAATATATAGATGAAAAAATCAACGAAATGATGAAAGGTGCAGTAGGAATCATATGAAAAGAAACAAACTTCTTTTGAGATATTTAGAATGAAAAGTCACTTTTAAATACTCTGTCCTCTGATATGTAAGCATTGAAGATTTTATAAAAAAATTAGATTATGCAAAATTTTGTTAGATCATGAAATATCTTTTATGCCGATTTCCAGTGGAAATTGCTTTCATACTATTCATAGCCATTACAATACCTAAAACTTCTAAGCATTTATCCTTGGAAACAGACCAAGTTCGACGTTGCCTAATTTAGCCATTTAACGGGGTGAATATTGCTTGACAAAATTATCATACAGTTATTGTCAACAATAGTTTAAAAGGATAAAAGGGACAATTCTTCCTTTGATGCATTTTGGAACTGTTTCCATTTTTGTATCGTTAACAATTTTGTTTTTCTGAAACTCTGTTCGGTCCAAAATGCTTTGAGAGAGATTTCAATTTTCTTTTCACGTATCAACTTTGCATCAGTGACGTCTCTGAAAAGAAGTTTTGGAAAAATCCTGCACCTGCCAGGATACAAACATCCTTCAACATTTTTTATGACTGATACTACCACATTTTTTAAATCACATTATCTAATAGGATGTCCTGAGTAATGCAACAGAAAATAAAAAGGATTATTAAATCATTGTTGCCGAAGATTAGGCAATAGAATATTAAAGGAGGGTACAGAGATTACTCTCCAGGTCATACTTTCTATTTCTTCTCTGAAATCACTGCATGTAAGTTTAAAAGTATTTTTCTTGGTTGAATTACTCTTCATATTCTATTTCCATCAATTTCTGAAGATATTGTACAGTTTATGCAGAACAATTCAAGTGTCCCAATAAATCTGACCGGCGCTATATATGCTCCAACTGACATGACTTTATGTACAAAAAACGTGCCAAACGAAGTTCTGACGTGATGACAGGGCCAGAAATGTCTCGTAATTGATCCTTAGGCCATAAATCTGATGGATGAGTTTCTAGGTGGTGGGTCTTCAAAATCTTGCGCGTATATAATGTATTACTGTGTCACTCCAGCCGGGAAGATTGACCATTCTAAGGAACTTTAATTCATCTTCGTTGTTTACAGGTTTGAGAACCCTTAGATAGGGCAACATGAGGAGTGGGTAAAAGATTTAAAGAAGAAGGAATGGCTCTATTAAAAAATGTACAGAGTTGGTTTATGTGTTAATGTGTAATAACCTGCTAAATTTATGGGATCTGCCGAGCATATGAATTATAGTTCTGAATTTGACAAGTTTACATCAATTACTTATACAGAGAATTGGATACTTTGATAATAGGGAGGTCAGTCAAGTGAGGAAAATCATCGGAAATAAATAGATCGCAACCATCTCATTGAAATCAATCGAAATTTTCTTGATGTAAAACTTTTTCCTGTATTAAATGATTGTAAATTAATTATTAATTTATTCTCCGTCGATTGATAAATCTTTTATACCGGAGTATGGTATATAATGTTCTTTTGACGAAGGTTTTGGCAAAATAACCCCATTGCACTGTATGCAAATGGTCCATTGAGACAACTCACCCTAAGAGGCTTTTGCCCGAGGACCACTATGTTGAAATAATGAAAATATCTTTTGATCTGGATTTTCCAATTTTTTTTCCAAATTACTCTTGGTTACCTTTCTGTCTAATAATTAAATTTTTATGTCACGGAATTAATATCTCATGAGTGAAATAATTGATGATGAATAGAAAATCACAGAACTTCGTGACCGATCACATTCAGATTTAACTTTTGAGCATCATCCTAAGATTATTTGAGAAATTCTGGATAAGATAGTTTGAATCTTACTGCTTCATTCCAGCAATGTCATTTTAGCTGTTTTGGGATCGGAATCTAGACCCTTAAGTTATGTCGGTCTGTACCTCTGTGAACATCAGCAATAATTAGACCGGTTATGATATTACTACTGCTATTTCATATGACTGGGGTCAATATTTTGATTGTAAAATTACAGTAAACATTAAATAATTTGAAGCTAGAGGCAAAATTTGAAATTTGTGGCTAGACAAATAAAGAAAAATAAAAATAAAAATCTAGTGTCAGAAGAACACAATTCAAAACGTATGTTCTGCTTAACTGTCGACTGATTAGCCATATAACGATTGCCTTGGGCACATGGGTTTTACGAAAATATAAATATAAATTCCCTAAAATGATTTACTTATTTCCCCCAAAATTCACCAAAAAATTGGCAAATTTTGCAAAATAAGAAATTTCTTTGTGCATCATTTTTCTCTTTAGACCACGTGGAAAAGCAAGATTCCATCACATCAATTTCTTATTATTTTGCAAAAACTGCAACTTGAAATTCCATAACTTTTGCTCCAATGATCAAATTTTGGTCGAATAAAGTAATTTGTACCCAGCAAGGTGTCCTGTAACGTTGAAAATAAGTTTCAGGTAACCCCACTCGCATAATTGAAATTCACATGCCCTCCCCATTGATATCCTTTAATCTCAAAGAAAAAAGTGTTTTAAAATCATCCAAGAAAAAGAAAATTAACTGGAACTACTACACTATAAAGGGAATGTAGTTTTACTGTGAAGGTTTTTCCACCCCACAATCTTCCAAGTATTGAAAATGCAGATAAACCTTCTTAGTTTTCCATAATTACTTGCATGTATGTAAGCAATAAATATATTGACGGAAACAAAAAGCCAGGCCTATTTCTAATTGACAGTGTTAACTGAAAAAAAGATTTGAAAGGAAAATGCACAACAAAAAACATCCTGACCGAATCCTTGAAGAAGCAAGGATCAAATATGAAGAAAGGTGATGCTGATGTTGATATTATTTTTTCCTTGGATTTTTATCTTCGTACCAGAAGCATATAGTTGTTGTTGATGGGGATCGAGTGACAAAATCGAGTAAAACAGCAAATGCCGCCTTGGTAAAAAAAGGGCAAGTCTCTACGTCTATCAATACGTGAATGAAGCAGGCTGAAATTGATATAGAAATAAACATAGTAGGGTGGGAAACCTCACTCGGAACAGTGCAAACGATTTGGGATTGACCTTGTAAAGTTCAAACAAGATATTGTTCTCGAAAAAAAAAAAAAAAGATTCATCCGAAGTATGCAATTTTTTTTTGCAACAAATACATTTTTACTATAACATATATTTGTATAATTCATTTATACATAAGAAGTCGAATATTATTTGGCAGGTACAATTCCATTTAATTATCAATCAGGTTATTGTAAATGTTGTTATCATCAAAGTGTCTAAAGAGGAGAACAAGACTGACAGAATCAAACTTCATTCTGAATGCATTGAAAGACTTTGTTCATAAGTTTTCATCTTTTATTTTTCATCTATTGTAAAAATTGGTTTTTCTTCTGAAGAAAAAGATCTTTGAATTAGAAGAGGACTTAAAAAACAATATTTGGATATTTTTCTCGATGAATGGTATGAAAACTTTGATAATTCTACACGTAATTCGAGGCAATCCTGGATATAAACTGACTAAAGGTAAGATGGAAATGTGGTCCGCCGACTGCAATCACTCTCTACAAATATTCTAAAGGGGTTGAAATAAGGGTTGTGCACTAAATTTCAACTTCCCCGTCTTGAAGGGTTTTAATTTTGATGAGGGTCATTGTTGCTGCCATTCTCGCTGTTTTTACCAGGGGGTAAACTCAATTCCAGAGTAGGAGCTTGACAACATTAACGAAACGAACAAGAAAAAAAAAAACAATTAAAAAATGTTGAGCTGTAGCTGTTATTCGTCCATTTCCTTCTATTTATTCTCCAACCCTAAATTGTACCCTTCTAGCAGGGTAAAATCTATTCTTCTATTTGTTTTTTCATTACGAACAGCGACTTCATTAGTGTTCGTTTTATTTCAGTATTCATCGGCGAACGGGCCAGAGGGAAACTAATTTTCGACCAGTTCAAAAACTGAAAGATGGCGTAGAAGACGTAGAGGCCAAAAAGAAAAAAGAATAATGAACAGTAAAAGGAAGCCATTTTTAATTCGGGCAAGATCTCGCGAATGACGAGAGTTCGTTTGTTAATTTTCCGACCGGCCCAGATGTAATTACGCGCACATTTCGAGCGTTCGAGTTTATATTTTCATCTGTCGCCATATTTCTGGGGAACTTTCATTTTCTTCTGCGTGCACGCACCTTTTTCCATTTTTGGATACTTTCCAATCAAGTTCCAAGGAGCAACAATGACGGACAGACTAATTAATCACAAAGAGTAACTCAATAAAGTCATTTTTCACACGCAAGAAGCAGGTTCCTGCTAGATTGGTTAATATTCCGAATTCCTGCTAGATTGGTTAATATCTCGAATTCTGGTTAGATTGGTTAGTATTTGAAATTCCTGCTAGATTGGTTAGTATTTTGAATCCCTACTACACTAGTTAGCATGTTGGATTCCTGTTATGTTAATATCTTAATAGAGTTAAGCAGTGAAAGCTATGTGAGGAGCTGGTTCGGCGTATCTACTCTAATATTGTATAGTGTGGTTTTCTTGGCTCGCTCTCAGTCACTCTAAACTCTTTCAATAACAATATAAATCTCATGATAAAACATCTCCTACCTATCACCATTTCAAACTATGGACTTGGTGACTGGAACATATTTGCAATTTTTTCTCCGAAGATCCCGTCATAGAAATTCAAATATGTCCATGAATCTTTCACGACTATTAAATAGAAAATAAATAAATATGCCATTTAATTTTCATCCTAGATTATGCTGATTTCATGGTGTTAGATGTTATAAGATGAGAATAAAATTTGAATGTTATGGTCGTAACCATAGTAGTTTGCACACTTTTAACCGTGTCAAAAATGAATAAATTAGAAAATTGTGGAAGAATTGGAACTGTTGTGCTACGAACTATACACACACACACACACACACAAACACACACACAAACACACACCCACACACACAAACACACACACAAACACACACACACACACACAAACACACACACACACACACACACACACACATATATATATATATATATATATATAGAGAGAGAGAGAGAGAGAGATTTGAGGGATCTTGCTGTTGTCCATTCCCCAGCAATAACCACCAGTATGCTATGTGATGACGCAAATGTTTGAAAAATTATTAATATTATCAATAGTAATATTGTTGTTGTTGTTGTTGTTGTTGCTATAATGATTAAGATGATGAAAATACTACTACAAATATTATTATCGAAAGAAGAGAAAAACAAAACTATTTCAATTTTTTAGGTATGATATAGCAATATCAAACATGTTTGATATATTGTATATTTTCGTCGGTCAAAATTGAAATGTAAAGCAAAAACTAACAAAAAACAAAAATTTTGAAAAGCTAAATATCGCGTCCAGCAATGAAAACCAAAATAGAATTTCAACGAGACTCATCGTAGTCCCAATGCTGTGGTGATTAAATGATTAAAGAAAAAAGGTTGAAAACATGAAATTTCGAGGAAAACGAAATATAAATTGAAAGTTGCACGATTGGTTTACAGTACGTATGTTGTATGTTTGAATCTCTCGTACATAATTATCAAAGAACTTATGGTGAATACGACCCATTGCATGACTGATGATATACTACTACTACTGATTATAATGATACTACTACTACTACTACTACTACTACTAATAATAATAATGATAATAATAATAATTATAATAATAATACCAATCATCATCATCATCATCATCATCATCATCATAATAACCACGATAATAATCATCATCATAATAATCATAAGAAGAATATGCTCGCCTTTTGTTGGGTGGTGATAATTGAAATTATTCTGAATTTAAAAGGAAACCAAGCATAAACGCTGCAGACACTAACTAATGAACCAACTGAACATAAATTAACATTTGATCCTCATTAAAAAATGTGAATTTTTCAATAAACAAAAAAAGAAACCAAAAAGCATTGTGTTGTCACTTGATCACTGAACCCAACCAGCAGATACCTCAAGCACCAAGAAACAACAATGACACTAAGTAATTAATCACAAAGAGTAAATCAATGAAGTCATTTTCACCCACAGGACGAGGGTTGACATTGCAGTTCCGGTTAGATTAAGTAATATTTTGATACAGTTGAAGCTAGTTCATAATTTGGTTAATTTAATCTGTGTATCATAAGTTAGAATCACTGATCTAGAATCAACTGAGAAAGCTACACTAACTAGATTCATATGGATTGCTCAACACTGGACGTGTTCATTGAATTATATCAAACTGAGCTCAGTCTGATACGGGGATCAACTCTTGTTGACGGGACTAGAGCTTGCAACGCACATCCTAGGAGTAAGCTGAATAATACAATAAAAAATGGATGTATTAAAATATTAATAAAAAACAGGTCTTCTCCCAATATCTGAAAATAAGCAGATCCTATGAAACCTTCTGCGAAATGTCAAGTAGTATTCCCTTCGGTTAGTGCTGTATTATGGTTTTGTGATAGACTTGAAAAGGCTTACTATAAAACCACTTTATACCGTGGATGAGCAAACCCGTATGGTTTTCCAAAGCCTTGTGCCTGATTGAATAACATTTTTGACAAAATTACTTCAGCCTATCGTAGCGTGAAGTGTAAGCAAGATTATCTCGTCCGCAAGGTTTTGTGCTAAACTTAGTCGAACATTATAAATGATTGCAAAAATTGAAGATTCAATAAAAACTGATCCCTTTAAAAGATTGAATAAAATGAATTAATCACGACTAAAACATCAGATGAAATCTAAGAAAATATCAAGGGGAAAAAGGGATGCAGTTTTGTTTCGTGTTTGGGAATGTCTTTCCGGATTATCAAAAAACCATTGCTTTAATGAATACGAAGCTTTTCGTTGGCGTTCATGCCAGAAACGATGAAGGCAATCATGATAAATGAAGTTTCTTAGACAAGGTCAGAGCTTATCGCAGCAATTTGATGAAAAAATGGTCCAGTCTTCAATGATGATGAAAAATCTCTCGATAGACATCAATCCAGAAATATTTCAACATCTCAGAGGTCAATGTATATGTTACAGTGATATTGTGAAACTCGTGATTTCGTGAAATCCCTAGGGATTTTGTGAATATCACAAGACATTTCATTTATGTTGTTCCACGATCAATGCAGTAATGGTTAACAAGCTTGTGACGATGATCATTACAACTGTAATTAGTTTGGTCGTCATTGGGTGCCCCTGGTATGTGACCATCTGTCAAATTGAGCTTCTGTATATACTAGACCAGTGTGTTTGGGGCACCCGATTAGGTTCAAATTCATTCTAGTGGTAATAGTCAGCATTGTAAGCTTCATACCAATCACAGCAATAATTGTGTGACTGAAGACTTGGTGAATTTCACAGATTCCCTAGAGATTTCACATATTCACTATCTTTCAGTCATAGAAATATTCTGTTAGCAAATCAAATTTTCAATTTATGTATCTATTAAACCAACGTTATATCCGTTTTGTGTATATATATATATATATATAAATATATATGTATACACACACAAACACACACAAACACACGCACACACACACACACACACACACACACACACACACATATATATATATATATATATATATATATATATATATATGGGTATGTTTGTGCTTTCCATTATATGTTGTATGTATTCTGACATTTCGGCATTTTTTTTCCTGACTTGAAAATTTGCATCAGTACTCTGCTACACCCTTCCTAAAATTATCTTATGTTTTTTTATCAGGGAAAAAGACTTTTGGGGCCTTTCTTTCCATCGCTCGTGGGCCTTATTTTGATGGGTTTATGAATGATATATACATGCTCCAGAATCTAGATATTTCTAGATGTTCCCTTACTTTGTCTTAGTTTTTTCCCCTGAACAACTCCAGTGATGCCATCAATAAAAATATTCTTCAATGCGTGTTTGTCAATGGAAATACTTTTACTTAACTTCAAATTTAATGTTACGGTTGTTCAATTATTGACTGTGATAACAAGTCTATTATTATATTTTTACACATGGAGAATAATATTTTTTTTCAATCTAATGAAAATGGTAAGTCGTTTATTTGTGTCTCTTGAAATTCACGTCGAGCTGATCAAGAATAGAATTTTGAGTTCGAATTAAACTGCTCTATTTTACAATCCTGCCTACGAATAAGACCAGAGTTCGATCCCAGTTCAGTGATTTGATTTCCCATCAAATAGCAATTACTCAAATTCACCTTTAATATCAGTGAGTCCTCATTACAAAAACTGGTTTATCCATGCCATAAAAAAATGGCGGTTATATGAAATACATGGATACAAACTGCATTATATATACATGGATAATAAAGACTTGCATGGCAATGATCTTAAAGAATAGCATTGTGTTGACCACGAATGGAATTTTTATTTTGCTTTTTTTAATACTCTTTGTTACTACTCTTGTCAAACTCTCAGTATTGAATTTTGACTTTATTTCTGTTTATCACAGCAATGACAATGACCTCACAAAAAAGATATTGTCATGACAGCTCCGATAGGAGTTGCTTGCAAAAGGCTAATAGAAATTCACTCTCTCAAATCAGGTTGATTAATTTTATCATAATAACTACTGATAAAGGAGCAGAAATAGGTTACATAGTTTTGAAATGAATTCTGTTTTGTTCACGTTTGAGTTTTCAATGAAGTTAGGGAAAATAGCCTTAGAGCTGCCAAGGTTGTTCCAATCATTTTTTGAATCCGGCATTTTAACTACGTCATCAGAACATGAAATTCTTTTCTAATGTGTCTCTCTGCAAGACAAGAGACAAACGAATAAATCTGCGCATACAATAATTAGCGATGTGTTTTTGAACTTTGTCACACTAAGGAATGCAACTGATGTAGCAGAAAATGAGAAAAAATATATACAGAAAATGATAAGAACAAAGTATTTTTCTGAAAACCTGCAGAACGTTATTCTCCAAGCTCAGTACAAAACAAATCTCTATCATCTACTTATATTAAAAACAATGTGTATAGAAAGCTAGTCTCTAATCTTGTTACAATGCAAATCTCAATTATCTACCTATATAAAATGCAATGTGTACAGAAGGTTATTCTCTTATTTTGTTGCAATGCTAATCACTATTATCCACGTATATAAAATGCTATGAGTATCATTATCAACCTATATCAAATGTAATATGTACAGAAAGGTGTATTCTCCAATCTGGTTACTATGCAAATCTTTATTATTCACCTGCATAAAATGAAATGTGTATTGAAGAATATTCTCCGATCTAGTTGTAATGATAATCTCTATTATTCACGTCTATAAAATGCAAGGTTGAACTAATGGATAAGTACGCATTGCATATAACAAACGGAGTGGTAGAAAATCGCTGATCAAACTCCTACACAGTACAATGCTTTTGCTGCGGATATAAAGTTGTATTTGGCTAAATACTAGTTGTGACAACTCGAAAGCAAGACTTTTCAAATTTTAGCCTTAGGACTAATTGTCATTTTTCAATCTTAGAATGTTTTGCCACAGGGTTTCCTGAAAATGGTTATTGCCAGTGCATTGCAGTGTGGCAATTGAGGGACGAAAAGAGTCAAAGCAAAGATTCCTGTTTTTTCCTGCGTGAAGCTGTGTATAAAAACTCCGAAGTCAATAAGATATATCAATCAATAAAACAGGTTGACTCCAAAATTGACCTCTGAATGAAGATGGTATCGAGTACTGAAATGGTCCAAAAAAATGAAAACAGGATAACTAAAAGATGAGGTTCTTTATGCAACGAGTATGTTGGGAGGGAAATAACCTTAAAACGCTTTATGAAATCCTTCTCGAAGGTCCTAATTGACCGATTGAGTAACAAATGGTCTGCAAGATAGGCTTGCCAAACTCTGCCTTAAGGTTTGGGTACCTAAGGAGAATCGAAATCAATAATAATGTTCTGAGAGATCACTTATTTACTAAGTAGCAGCTTAATTTAAATATAAGGCTGCAAATACAAGACACTCAGGAGGATTGAATTCTGACCTCATTACTAATGGTCTCTCAAACTGGCTTGCTAATTATTGCAACACGGTGGGGTACTGGAGTCTTCGGCATTCCCATCCATTGTCATTGAATAGCAATGATGTTTATTGAAAGCGTCATCAAAAAACATAATCAACATTGTTTTTTTTCTGAGGTTTTTAAATGATTCTGACTGACTGGCTATCTATTTATTCATATTTATGTCATACATATTGGCCACACAAACAGAGCTGGTGAGCTGAAAATTCAAACATTTACTCATCCCTTTTCAAATACGCCCGAAATCAGTTTTTTTATAAAGAGTCAATCATAATTTCAAGCCACACAGGCCTTTTCATTTTCATCATTTTTCGAAGATTCAGTTTTTTTTTTTTTTAGTGATACAACTAAAGGGTGAGAAGAAAGATATTAATTGATCACCCCTTCTGCTAATGTTTTAATTGATCACCATATGCTGCCATAAGACGTTGCTAAAGTGTCTGTGTCTATTAAGTGACTCACCAGACCTCTCTCGATTGAATCCCATTTATAAGAAAGGCCGAAAACGTATACATTATATCATTCGATCGCTTGTATAGATCGACAGTGGATTCTTGGCTAAAATGTTCAAACCGTGACATGCCTTGTGTAAGAGTCGATCTCTGACCTACGTCCACAAAACATTGATCTATTTTATGTGATGTGCCGTAAGTACCCCAGCCACGTCTATCACTTAAATATTCGTGTAATATCCTTCACCTTATCATGGCAACAGATAAATGTTGATCTTTTTCTATCTCCTAAAGTAATCCCTGGCATTGATCTTCCCTTGTCTTGTTTGAAGTGATCTTATGCAGAGAGTTTTGGCGAATAGATTTCTAGTTTATAACATTCTTTGTATATACTAAAGTCCCTTTGCTAAAATGAAGTTATTAGCATATATAACCAAACTGCATTAGATACAGTGGTTCTCATACGATCACCTAAGTTTAACGATAGCGAGCCTAGCTATAATCCAGATGGGTGACCGTCGTGGTGAACCAGGAGCCTTATACGGCCACAAAATGGTCTTGCAGCCGTCTCAGGCCATGCTCGGCCAGTGAGTAAGAGAAGATCTTGCCAAGCAGGGGTTAGATTGTGCACCCAGCCCCTCCCTAATACACATGGGGTATACACAACATTGTTCTCTCCCAGGAGCTGCATGACTCATATTATCTGGCAGCGATCATCAGTTATTTCATGAAATTCGATATATTTTTTCCATCTCTGTGATGAATATTCACCACGGGCATTAGCGCGAATATAATATAAACAGCCTCAGTAGGATATTGAACTCAAGTCGCCGATTCCACTTTCAGTGTTGCCGACTTTTATATCTCTCCGCATCCCTATAATCTTTCTTGGGGTGCTCTCATCGTAAATTTTGTACAATTATTATTGCTAGATTGCATTGGATGAATCAGTTCTCATGCAGTGACCAAAGCTGAGCAACTTTGAATTTGATCATTACTTATGTCATCAACAGGACATACTAGGTGGGGTAAGGAGAAAGCAATCATGTAGAAAACCTCCTGTAGCATCCCCAATCCCCCCAAAAACAGCCCCTCACCCCTGGGAGTAATTTTCTATTTGGGGTAAATTTTGTCGACCCAGAGGATACATTTGTTGATTCCAGTTTTGTAAGAATATCATTCTTAAATCATAATTGAAAACAGATGATTTGAAGTTAAGGAGAAAATTTAAGATAGGCCTGATAATAATTTTTTTTATTTTTAACGTTTCCGACTCGACAATCTGTAATTCACAGCTCTTTATTACTTTAATGCTAATGTGGTAGTCTAATTCAGAGGAAAATAATTATAAGAGAAACGAAAGAAACGTAATTAGTGAACAAAACAGGTTAAAGGTAAATCTACTACTGAAAATCTGCCAGGATTAAACGGGAGGAAAAAGGTTGAGAACCCCTGTCTTACAAGAAAACAGATCTGTACATAGCACACTATAATAGAAGCCAAAGAACACCCTTCCCCCTGTTCACAAACCCTAGCAGCGATTAACAACAAATGAATAATAGTATACGGCTCCTAAAATCAGTCATGGCGACCGCCCAAAGCAGATGAGGGACCATTTCATCAAGTTGCTTCCATTAATTTCCTCATTTGTCCAATTCTTGTCTCTCATAGTTTACCAACGCAATGATCCCACTTCCGTCCATCATGGCTGTGATGTGCTTTCTGCATCAACGCTTTATCCGGAGATTTGAATCCAATGATTCGAATAAGATGTGGAGTGACTGAGATGATAATGATGTAAAAAAGTTGGCAAATTCATGCGGACGGAAACTTATAGATACGGAACGGCACCAAATAACGATGCTCAAAAGCGAAAAATCAATTTTATTATCGGAACAGAACCAGAAGCGGCCCGTACATTATGTGGAACTTTGCAGTTACGTAGAGTGCAAATCTCTGGGGTCACATCCCCAACTAAGAAATAGTCGTTAGAATACTTGCAAATTTTAAATCTAGTGTATGGTGCATAGAACCGTTGCACAAGTGTTGGGCAATGGCAGGCTGGGTTGTCATTTGACCCCTCTGGGGTTCCGAACTACTACGTGTGTGTACTCATGTAGGTGGTCAGGGCTAGAGTAACCGTGTTAGTAAAGAGAGGGTGAGATATCACTCATATACTTTGATTAGCAGTGACAGCTCACAGGTCATTAGCGGAAAGAATCATCACGAAGTCTTTCCCTGGCAGTTTAAGCTTAAGACCCCTACAATTTGGGAGCAGAAAATTTTGATGTCCTCTGGACCTTTAGATTTAATCCAAGTGAAATAGATACATTCAAACAAGTTTGATCAAATGACAAAATGTGGCCAACTGAAATAAAGAATTTGACTGGCCTTTTTGAGGAGAGTCACTTCTCAATTCTTTTTGGGTTGGATGTGCCTACCATGAAGCCAGCAGCCAAAGTTCTTCTGGTGGTGGTTAAATGATCTGTTACTAAGTGGAGGAAATAAAAGGAGAGAAGGATCTATTTCTCACACGAGTTGGTGTTTAATGATCTGTAACTGAGTGGAGAAGGAAGAGAAAGGGAAGGTCAATAGCTATATAACAAATAATACATATAAGGAGCCTTTACAATGTGTAATCTTTGCATTTCCCTACCAGCAATAGTCCTTCTCTTCCAGCTTTTCAAAACATTTATATCAGAAAATGATAAGAAGTCAATTCATATTTTACACATCATCGTCTTAGTCTGTCATTCATCAACATCTGTCCATAGTTGGACATAAGCCTTCTCCAGGATTAGCCAAACCACTCTATCAGGGGCTTCGCAGAGCTAATAATTTCTGAACTTAGACGTCTCTCCATCTGTTTTGCCGGTCTCAGTTAGGTTCTTGGTGTACCGGATTGTGAGTCGTGATGTCCATCGGTTTTTGAGACGTGACCAGCCCATTTGAGTTTTTGTAACAGATTGTATGATGTTTCGGACTCCTGTTTTTCCCTTGATATACTGTGCTGTCTCTTAATCTCTCCATGTGAGGTTGAGTATCATTCTTTCTTGTGCACATTGCATGCATCTCAGTTTGAGATTCAGTGTCACGATTAGGTTCCATGTTTCAACTCCATAGCTGACCATCGATGGGGGATGCATTGGTCGTATATCCTACTCTACCAAAAGCTCACCATCCTACAATGATTTTTCACTTGATTTCTTGTTTTGATCACCTCATTGCATTCCATTGTTCTGGGTAGATGTAGTGGTCTACTTTCTCCAGTTTTGCGTTCCCAATTTCGATTTTTGTGTGTTTCCTGTTTAATTCCTTACCAGAGCCTTTCAATGTATTTATCATCGGAGTGAGAAATGGATGAGGTCGAATATAAAATTAATTGGACCTGGAAAGTTTCTTGGGTCCTTTTGAGGTCTTTTATAGAACAATGATCAATATTTATGTCAAATAAGAAATCTTCAAACAAAATATTCTATTTTTTACCAGCAAAAAATTATCAAAAAATAAATTAAGTATCTTCATGACAAAATTCATTGAGAGTAGGACAGTACTTGCATCATTTCCTGACCATCGAAAATTCCATTCTTTTGGATTTTCCAAAAAATTCAATATTAAAATGATCGGAAATGAATTTGAAAAATACATATAATAACCTAATTCTGTCAGTTATACTAGCCTTAATTCCTGACCACTTACAATCCCTTAACTCCTTTACACACACACACACACACACACACACACGTATAAATATGAAAAGAAGAATAAGTTAGTACCCCCGAACATAAAGATCGTCAGATCTCCAAGAACAAATGACTGAAATAACCTTAAGAGGAAAAATTCTTAGTTAAACACGATTTACATCCTTTCAAACGTACTCGGGTACAGAAGGGATCTGTTTGAGTTCCTGATCATTCTTTATTCTTATAAATGGTCTTCCAGGGAGTTCAAAATGTTTTGTAATAATGCTTGCAGGGGATGTAAAATTATAAGATGGATCTCACTAGTGTAAAAATAGGGCAGGAAGTGTTTTAAAAAGATGTATTGGTGAGAAATTACACAGAATCTATAATTTGATCTGGATAACTGAAAAGTAATGTACCTTGGCAGAGGAAATAAATGTTATCAATACCCATCAGGAAATCAACCATTAAAAAAAGGAGAGAGAGAGAGAGAGAGAGAGAGAGAGAGAGAGAGAGAGAGAGAGAGAGAGAGAGAGATGTTTGATTCAATGATTGATTCAAATTAGAAAAAACATCATTTTTGCTCGAACTAAAGCAATCTTCAGAATTGGTTGGCCTGAGAGAAATATTCAATCAATATACCTAAATGCTATGCAATGAAATTATAAAGTAATGATAAAATCAAATTTTCAGTTTTGTGTATAAGCTTCGATATCACGTGCTAAGCATAGTAATTGGGATTTATTTTTTGGACATAGTACAGAGAAATCTTACCAAAATGAAAACTTGCACGTGAGATTTAGGTTCTTTGTATAGACAACGCACTTTTATAGTGACTACATTGTTTGATATGAGGACAAGAACGGATTCAGCTAAAAACTTCAAAATAAATGTTTTTATAAATGACAGAATAGTGTTCATTTAGTCAAATAGGGTAGGAATATACTTGCTGGGCCTGTTGTAAAAAGAAAGTTGCAAAAACAAATCGATTTCTTCTGGAAAATTTCGAAAGACTGGAATAGTTCACGATTTTATGTAAAAATAAGACAAGTACACATATTTTTACGAACTTATGATAAACTCAGATCATCTTTGATAGGAAATAAATTAATGGGGTGATTTTGGGAGTCATCAGCAGAAATTTAAATAAGAATTTTGGGAAAAAGAAATGAATAAAATGCGCCTGATGAATGTATTTATGTACTGATAAGCATGTAATTTTCATTACATTTTTAAGACTTGAATTAATGTGTATTTTGACGTTGAATGCATGTTTTGGATATAGGTTATGGAGATGCTCACAGGGTCATTTCTATCTTGTAAATAATAAATAAAAGTACAAATAAAATAGCTAACATTCCCCATATTTTCGGCGCTCTTACTCTTGATCTCTCCAGACATTCTCCGACTACAATCCAATCACAAAAGCAAAAACTTTCCCAACCATAACCAAGACGTATTCTTCCTCAGTGTACATAATCTATGCAAGACCCAAAGACTATTCTTGCCCGCCAGTTCCAGACGGCACCAATTAGAGACAATAGTTTCTAACACCTGCCAATGTGCCGCGTCTGGTTTCCTTCGATGAGCTGGTCAAAAAGTCTACGAAGTTGGCCTGAAGCCAAAAGCCGCTTTGGTGGTCGGTTTTCTTCTAAAGAAAGTCAGGCTAGTATGTTCCTACTGACCAATTTTAAAGCAACGTTCTTTGCAGTAGAAACGGAAACCGATTCTTCCTTTCTCTCTTCAGCTTCGTCTATATTCCAGGCATCGGGATGCTTTTCACAAAGATGTTTTCAAATCAACGGATACCCTATCTAGGGTAATCATTACTTTTAACCTCCCAAAGTTTTATTTTTCATCAATTCTCAATGCAAGTAATAAGAATCATAATTAACCTGAGGATTACCTCCCTTGGTATTTTCTCTATTGAAATAAACAAATTATAACGAGAATATATAATTATTATATGTAACAAACAGAATGTGAAAATTATTTGAACAGCCAAAAGACAAAAATTAAAATGAATTTAGGTCAATAATTTCTTGGAAGAAATAACCCCAACCTTGAACCAACCTAACCTTAAGCCGTAACACCTTCATTCAAATTTAATTTCAAACATAATTTGAAGTTTACTTCCCTCAGAAAACAGAATACACCAGATGATTAACCATAAGAATATCAGACGTTAAAAGTAATCTTAACCGACATTCAATATTGTGACGAAACTAGCTGATTTTGAGTAAGTCATTTGTGTGAGGAGATTTTTGTGCCCGGGAAATAAGTGTTATCTTCTCATTGCTCATGAGTACAGACTATTAAAAAGCCATTCTTCCCTTTACACCTCACTTTTGTGACCAGGACAGTGATATTCATATGAGCTTGCTTGCTGTTCAACTTAAAAAAAGTAGATTTCAAATAATCACAAACTTCTTAGCAAAATCAGTCTGGAGCAAATATTAGACATTTTCTATATTTTTATACGGAATCAATAATAAAATAAAACGCACTGAAGAAGTTTCATGATGTTATGTACTAAGTGTAGCTTAATTTTGCTCTAAAGTCACAATTGCAATCAGCAATCCCAGCTCGTTAACCATTACACTGTGACATTGTGTTCATTTCTCAAACGAAAGATGAGACGCGTAACCTATTTGTTGATAATTCCCTCTTTCCAACAAGTCATGCTTCCAAAATATGTTTTCATTGAGTGACTAACCTGATTTTTTAGTTTTCACGCATTCGTGTTTTCATATCAAAAGTATTTTGTGGTTGTCCAGATGATCAAGTGCCAGAAAGCCTTTTCAGATCTTTACTATTTTCCTTGCTGTATTACCCCAGCCTCTTAGCATGAATGTTTTGACCGTTTTAGGGGCTGATAGCTGATGGGCATTTTTACATCTTCTACAGCTTTTACTGCTTTCGATGAAAGTTCTGATACTTATCATTTTATCTTCAAATTTCATCTTAAATCGTTATTTTCCAATATCACTGAAAAACTGTAGTCACCAAAGATGACAAAGGGGTTACATTCTTTTTCATGAGTATTCTGGTGGCAATGTCGTTTTGTATTCAGACTTGAAGATTGCCCTCAGTACTCCACTGAACCCTATAAATGTTTCTTTCTAACCTTTTGGGGGCCTTACTTTATCGGGCTTATTGATAATATCTACATTTGTTCAGAATCTATGTTTCTAGAAGTTTTTAGAAATAATTATATTCTACATTTAATCCAATGAAACACACCAGTGATGTCATAATTAGAATTTAGTCTGAGCATATTCAGTCTTCCATAAATTTTTTTACATGACTTCAAATTTTGACTCCACGTTTATCTAATTATTGTCTGTGATAGGGCTTTTTTTGATTCCTATATAAGTAGCAGTTTGATTCACATTTCTTCCCTCACATAACACCTATCATCCCTTCCTTTGCACTTTTTTCATCGTGTATCCGTCGATGTATTGACAGATCCTCGCTTATGAGTTTGCAAGCAAAATTCTTTCAAATAAGTATTTGTGAGGTTTGTTCTAAAGAAAAGGTACCAATCAATCCAATTTAGTACTCATATTTTAGCCTTTAACTCAAACACAGTTTTTAAAATTACAAAACTTCAATTATCGGTGAAATTTTCGGAAACTATGTTTCAAACAGATAAATCTAAAAATTACAGAGCAAGTACATTCGAATTTGAGACCATTGGGCGGAAAAATAATTTTGGAGAGAATTCAACAACCTTTGATGTTTGCTACTGGTGGAAATAACTATGTTCCTCTTTGTATATTTATTGCTAGTTAGATTTCGTTTATCTACCCGCAAGGGTCGTCACTTCTTGAAAATCATGACTAATAAGTATTCTTGCAAATGCTTGTCTAGAATATACTGCATTCAACTCACAAAAAAGAAAGATGAGTAAATTGAAAAAAGGGAATGGACGGAAAGGATATAAAGAATGTAAAGAATAGAAAGGGATGGAAATAATGAAGACGAATGAAAATAATGGAGAGGAATTGAAAGAATACAGAAGAGAATGAAAAGAAGAGAGAAAAATGGGAAGGGCAGAGATAAATGAAAAGAATAAAATAGGAAAGAAAGAATCGAGAGGAATGATGAAGAACAAAAAACGAAAACAAACAACAAGCCTGACAACTGCTGGGGGAAAACTTCACCCCTGCTCCTATTCTCACTGAAGATGATTACTTGAACTTTGTGTAGGATTATATAATGAATGATAAAAAAAATATGAATATACATATTTTGGGTAAAAATGTATCGATCTTCCCGAATGAAATAAACCCTTGTCTATTTATATTATATAAAATTTCCAAGATAAATAAGACTTATCTGTTTGGGTCGGTCGTAAAGACAGACACCGACCTTTCACAACGTTATGATTTCAAATCAGAGTAGTAAAGTGTTAATTTTTCTACATTGGTTTAGTTTAACATGACGGGACACAAAGAGCAAAGAGTTTACTCTCCTAAATTAGGTGAGGTTTGTTCTTGTCATGATTATTTCGTTGAAAAAACAAAGTCAACTCCAACTTAAACAACAAAATTGCAGCACTGATAAAGTAATCTATGTATTTGTCTGTGTACGTGTATACAGATACAAATTATCTGATATATATATGTATATATATATACATATATATATATATATATATATATATATATATATATTAAGTTACGTTGTATTACATAGAAACCTATTTGAGATGATCTCCCGTCATCACATGGTTGATATATCAATAGCCCTAGTTAAACGTAAATAATATAAACAATAAAGAAAATGGGACTGCTGCAGAAATTGACCCTACTACCAATATGGTAGCCGCTGTAGACACATTATATATATATATAATTATTATTAAGAAATGGATGTATTATGCGGTAGTGAATAATTATGAATGCTCCATATTACTTTGAAATTCTATTTGAAATGACCCTCAATTAATACGAGGGAAATATATCATTTGACCTAGACAACGTAGATAGAATAAGCGATTAAAGAAATAGGCTGCTATTTACCTCAATGCTTAGAAACGACGCTACGTAAAAGCAGCTTCCTATCGGTTACAGGTTCAATTCCTGCAGCAATTAATTTGGCCTTCTCCACACGGGTTGGTTAAGAGCAACGCTATATAGAAGAGGCTACCTATCGATTCCAGGTTCGATCCCTGCTGTAGCCCATCCAGTTAACGCAATCTAGTTCAAAGGATACATTCATCTTGTTTTAACGGGAGATAATCTCAAATGACAGAATTTGTAAATAGTAAGATGCATTTTTTTCTCTCTCTCTTTCTCTCTAATTATAAGTGTTTACTACAGTG